>PISX010001255.1:0-51982 GCA_004024625.1 Mellivora capensis
TGAAACATTGTTTTTAAACAGAATCATCATTTTTGATGTTGTGACACTACCAATCTAATGCCTTCAAACGCATCTCTCCTGGTTATGGTTGGGAACGCAGGATTTTCTGAAATAATACATATTAATAACAACTGCAGTAACACAAATTTCCTATAAGCAATGAGCTAATAAAACAAACAAGACTTTCATACCCTGAATGCAGTACTGCACCCCGAACACATGGAAAATACATTCTGTTTCTATGGCTGGATTCTAATTTATAAATCTGTTGGTTTAGTCTAAAATAGATTTATCCTTATGTTAAGTACTACCTCCAGAGCTGAGAAATAAACATCAAATTACGCCCATCAATGGTCTTCCAAGTTATTGCCCAACTGGAACAACCCGTTAGAAGTTACTTTTTATTCCTCAAGATGCAGTTTTCTAGAAGATACCATGGATTCTTCTATCTTCTGATTTTCACTAGCAAAGATTTGCCTCAATTAATGGCAAACCTTGACACTACAGAAATTGTGGCCTTAAGTAGGTAACATACGAAATTGAGAAATGAGTGGGGATGTGAGTAGGAAGAGGGCTGATGTGAAAAAAAGTTGAAAGAGAGGAAATCCAGGTCATCGGCATCCTGAAGGGCAGAAAGTTCCCAAGGGCGGAAATGAAAATCTGACCCCCAAGGGAGTACCATGAATACAAATTTTGACCCCCTCCACAATTCTGACTGTAATTATTCAATTTTTACTTTTACAAATTTTTTTAAATATCCAAACATTTCATAAGGACTATTTGAATGATTTGTATCAGTTTAGAATCTTCCCAACTACAGTGAATCACTGGTATGACTTTGAGTGGCCACATATCAGTGCAAGTCTATTCACACCATTCTGTAAGTCATGGGTATAGAATTTGTACTGAAGTTGACAAAATACTATAATACTGCCTAACGTAAATGGCACGTCTGTTCAATAGCTTGTGAACGGCCGATTTTATGAGGCTACAAAGTGATGAGCCCAAAAGGGCATAAATCTAAAACTGACCCTAATTCCCCAGCAGCTGCCTAGAAGTAAGTTGTGTTTTTCCTGCTTTCTTTTTCTCTGAAAGACACAGCACATTTTTATATTAAAATACTTTAACACAGAGAGCCAGTTGATTTGGCCTTCATTGGATTGCCCTGTTTATGAACTCCTTATCAAATGTTTGAGAATTACCCAAGCAGAGCTTTAACTAGAGAACCTGCAAAACTCAGGTCTTGCCTTTCCCAGTGCCCATGCAGAAGAGAGTGGGTACATCATATAAGATTTAGGAATCTGTTGTACCCACCCAGATTTCGAGTCTTAAGCTGTTGATGCAATAGCAAAGAAGATGCCCAGAGCAATTGCCTTAGGAAGTAGTGGTTACAGCAGTAATGGTAGTGTTTGGAGCAGTCTAGCATTTATTGCAGTTAGCAGTGATGACCTCACTAAATAAGTCTTGTGTAAAACTTCTGGCTTCATCTTGACTATGTAGCATGAGTATGCCTCTCTAGGTTACTTGATAATTCCCAATGCTGTATCCTTTAATGAATTCCTTATCAGATTAGGTTGGCTAGAGCCTGTTTTTCTTACTTGCAGCAAAGAATCTGCCAGACTGAAGTGATTTGGCAATAGCTCTCAGGGGCAATAGGGAGAGCATATACTTGGTGTCCTACACTAGTTGAGACAGAGGCTTTTTAAATCCATATGGTATTATGAGTGGAAATCTAACAACAGAAATACCACCTGTGCTCATCTAGAATGTGCAGAAACAGCATTTGAGACGATGTGCCTGCATAGAACTGCATGCGGAACATGAAAAATTCAAAGACTGAGGGTGAGTTGGTTACTACAAATAAAGATGGCTTGCTTCGAGAGCTCAAATTCCTACACTTTCTTCTCAAAGAATAAAATGAATGCTGGAGACTTTCAAAGACTGTGCTAGAGGGCTCTTTTATCTCTTGCAGCTGTACGGCTTCAAAACAAACTTTGATCCCAAGATTGAATTTAAATTTCTGACAGATCTGTTAAATTAAAGTTAGAAAGAACACTGATTGGGAAGGCCTGGGAACATGGTGACTGGAAGGTAGATCTACGGGAGGACTGAAATTAACTCGGAATAATTTAAAGCACTAATAATGAATGCTTGTTTCCTTGCCCCCAAGAAAGAGCACCTTCTTCTTTGTCTCGTAGACTAACTCTGTCTTGCTTCCAGCCATTGTAATAATCTTTTTTTTTTAAGATTTTATTTATTTATTTGACACAGAGAAAAATCACAAGTAGGCGGAGAGGCAGGCAGAGAGAGAGGGGGAAGCAGGCTCCCCACTGAGCAGAGAGCCCGATACGGGGCTCGATCCCAGGACCCTGAGATCATGACCTGAGCCGAAGGTAGAGGCTTTAACCCACTGAGCCACCCAGGCGCCCCCATTGTAATAATCTTAATCAAAGCAGTGACCTTCACTGGGAAGCCAAAATTCATCACACCCCACTTCCACCAACTGTCATGACCCAGGGGAGTTTTTTTAAATTATTCTAAGATTAATTCTCCAATAGGCTATCAAGAATTTGCTAATTTTTATTGGAGAAAAGAAAACATTACACATGTTGGTGAAAAGAATGCTGACATCTCTGATGAATACTGTAGCTGTTTTCTGTCGGCTGGGATGCCAGTTAGTGTGAAAATCTGGGTGAAATCAGAAAATTCTCATTTTAATCAGGATACAATTAATACTCTGTGACTGAGTCCTGGTAGCAGCTATTAATCATGAGAGGTACAATGAACATAGGTATTGTGATATACAACAGGTCTAGTGTGCTACTTGGAAAGGTCTAGCCAGTAGGACTTTTATAGATTATTCATCAACTCATGATCCCCAGGAATTTAAATATAGGACCATTGCCCTGAGGTCCTATTTGATTTGTATAACTGGAAAACAAAATTAAATCTGGTGACTAAGACCTGACTTGAGTCATCAGGAAAGAGAAGAATGAAGCCCTATTGAATTCCCAGCCCTGAATTATTTCAAAGACTCAAAACTCCTGTAACGCAGTTTAAGTGGGGCAAAACTTTCCTTTTCATTGTGAATTAATTCTTAGCGCTCCTGAATGCCAGAATATTCCAGGAATCAGTGTGCAGCCTTATAGAAATAAGACAATAAATTGGGTTTTCCCTGAGTCCCCCTCAAATTAGGCCCAGTGGGGCCTTAATTCTTGCCATCTTCTTTTTCCCAGTCCCTGACTAAAGAATTAGAATAGGAGAACATTGGCTCCCTAATGTATTATGAAATAAGGTTTATTAAGATAAGAAGGATAAAATGAAGCTTCCCTTTCCTACCAAAAGACTAAATTCGAAGTGATATTGCTTGTTTTGTATACTTGACATAATTACAGGAATTAGAGATCCATTCAGTAGTGAAAATTGTGAGGATACTATTCATACTCCACATCTCCAATTAACTCACTATGTTGGCTACAGCTTAATCATAGAGGAACTCTAATTAAGACTGCTATTCCAGATATGGTAGCTTACTGGTGGCATGACTCCTGGCACTAGGGATAGAGCTTCTTCTCTGGTACAAACTGTTTTCTCTATCACTGTAAACAGAGAATATACCAGAAGCAGTTTTCTTTCATGTGTCAGGTACAAGAGTTAAACATTTTCATTTTATTCTGGGGTTCAATCATTTCATAGCCTCTGTGGTACAATTTATTTCATGGGAACACAGATCATCTCATCATGCCACAGGAAGTATTTTGCTAACGACATCATACTGAAAATATATGAAAAACACAAGTAGCAGTTATGCTGGCTGCTGGTCCATACCTTAGCTGTGTACAAGGACTGCAAATAAATCTAATGACAACTGAAACACTCAATGCCTGCACAAAATTTCTAAGTCAGTAGTCCTGGCACACTTGGCTATTCCCTCCAAAATGAAGGACAGGTAATGGCTCCTTCAACAACCTTCCTAACAAAGACGTACAAATGTTGGAAGTTGCATCACATGAATTATCTAGAAATATTACTGATAATGATGAATTCAATAATCTGTATTGAGGTATCCGAGGGGCCAGTTGTAGATTCCTTTGCTCCTTGATGTCCTCAAGGAATTATTCTTGCTGTCGTGATTTAAGGAATATTCCTGGCATAGCCTCTGAGTCAGAACCTCCAGTCCTCCTGCTGATTCCGTGAACTATCCAATCCATGTATTCAAATAAATTCCTTTTCTATTGTGGTCAGATTCTGTTCTTGAAAGAATGTTGACTGATGCAGTTAATTGAGGCCGTAAAGGTAATATTAATCTAGAGCTTAACAAAAGTATAACAAATATCTATTGAGTGTGTATTGTGTGCCTATCGCTGTGCTAGTTAACTGTTAAAACTACAATAATAATTATTGTAGCTATAACAATAGGTTTTTCTTCATGGGTTTTCTGTGTAAATTAAATTAATTACCATGAAAATGCAATAAAATGCCTCATATAATTAGTGATAAATGGTAACTATTATTCTTCTTATAATTTATTCAGTGTTTCTATGTGTGCTATGCTGGGCACTTTACATGGATTATCTCATTTAATCCTTACAACAGTGCTTGGGGATAGGTGCTATTATATTCTTCATTTGTTCAACGTGACAGTTATTAATTAGAGATCAAAACAAACCAATTTTGAAAAAAAGTATGACTCCTACCTTAAAAAAAACACAAGAGAGAGTTAACAGGGGGAAATATTACTATTCTCTACATAAAAATATTTCGTTTGGTAGACTACACAAAAGTTATTATATCTAATCTTATAACAACATAATAGGACAGGACAGCTTAACTGAGATGTAATATGAAACTAATTTGAATTATGGAATTATTGCACAGAGCCAACTATGAGAAAATAAATGAAGAAAATAATAGACTCAAAGAAATATAAAAGGTGAGCTCATTTTATATTTCTCTGAGAGTTGGGACATTTTACTTTTCTTTGTATTTTCCCCTCCCAAAAGCTTAAGACAATACATTACATATAGTATGAATTAAGTATATATTTCTTAAGTGGCTAAACCAATTGACAAGATCCAAAGAGAAATAGTTGAAGCTAAATATAAACATATACAGAATAATTCATTTGGAAAAGTAGAGTTTGAGTTTAGGCATATAAAATACGAAGTTAGGAGTTACCCATGTGGGAAAACAGAGTTGAAACAATATGTGTGTCATAGGTCTAAGCCTGAATATTACTATGGAAAAAGGGAATTCAGGTTGAAAGCAACATTGCAAAATAAAAACATAGATACATTTCTTAATTTATGGGTAAAAAATTGGCAAATGAATTTCAGGTTGTGAAACTACAGTATAGATAAGTTTCAGAATATTGTTAAATATTGCAAATGTCTTGTGAAAAATCAATCATTGTTTAAAAGCAAAACTAAAACTACATATTCATGATTGCATAAGGAAAATGTACATTCGGTATCTTCTAAGTATAAAGTGCTCCTGTAGGCACCAAATTCTCTTAATTCTACACAATAGTTATTGCTATGTCCATGGTATATATATTAAAACCATGACTTGGAGATATTGAATACACTTCTCCAATTATGAAGCCTTGTAAGTAATACCTAGAGAGAAACTGTGGAACTCACAAGCAACATCTGCCTATGAGATAGAGCTCATAAGAAACCATGTGCCTACTATCAGACGGAGAAAGGGTACTGTTGGTGAGAGGTAAGAGCCTTTACATCATACCCTTTCAATAGCCAGCAATTCACAAAGATACACACTTTCTCTTAAAGTAGGAAAAGCCCATCTAGCACCATCCTCCCTTTGTCCATTTTTTGCAGCAATTTTAATTCCTTTTATTTTTTTTTTTTAAGATTTTCTTTACTTATTTGAGAAAAAGAGTGAGAGAGAACATGAGAGGGTAGACGTTCAGAGGGAGAAGCAGACTCCTCATGAAGCTGGGAGCCCTAGATCCCAGGACTCCAGGATCATGACCTGAGCTGAAGGCAGTTGCTTAACCAACTGAGCCACCCAGGAGCCCTTTATTCCTTTTCAACAATGAAAGTGGAGGCCAAAGAAATTTAGTGTTTTCCCTACAAGCACAGGTCTACAGAAAAGCTGAGTTAGTACTTAAACTAAGAACTTGTATTTTAAATACTGTGTTGTTATTATTGTTATTGTTGATATTATTAAAAATACATGAAAATATAATCATTAAAATAATACTAATACACATATTGTTTAACTATTATGAAGTATTTTCAGATAAGATACATATAAAATTATTAAACAAAAACACCATTTTTAAAATAAGGTTCAGTTTGGCAATTACCAGTAAGCATAAAGAATATTAAGGGGCACATGGTGGCCTCTACCTTCAGTTCGGGTCATTTCAGGGTCCTGGGATCAAGCCCCACATCGGGCTCTCTGCTTGCAGGGAGCCTGCTTTGTTCCCTCTCTCTTTTTGCCTGCCTCTCTGCCTACTTGTGATCTCTGTCTGTCAAATAAATAAATAAAATCTTTTTAAAAAAAGAATATTAAGCTATTCTGTTACAGTTTATTGCCAGTAACGTCTAGTAGGACTCTCAATGCACTATGGAGAAATTATCTGAGTCCCTGGATATTTGATAGAAGCTTAAGGCATTGTTTTAGAGCTTTGGAAAATCTAACTTTAACAAAGAGTAAACACATGCTTCAAATAGCCAAACCTCTGAGAAAAAAAAGCAACAAAGGTCCTGCACAGAAACAACAGGGAAACTATCAAGACAAGGAGGCTATCTCCAGAAGCTGAATAGAAGTCCCTACACACAGCTAAGAAGGTTGGAGAAGCCAGGCCATTATGTGGCTGTATGATACTCATTCAAAATCTGCTTCAATTTTTCTTCCTTTCTTATAAAAGTCTTACATGCAATTGAAATATCTGCTAGCATAAAAAAAATGACGAAATGTTCAGTAAGACAGAGTCAGTGCCTGTGATGACAAATAAATGCCTGAACATATGTTTATATGTATCCGCATGCATAAAATTAATATATATAGGAATTATTATATATAAGATAGTAATTTAGGTTATATACTTATACTAACTCCTTCATCAAATATTTATGTATTAGCTTTTATGTAGAATTAAGAGATGTTATACTCTCTACTTGATGTTATATGTATATCGAATTAAGAGATGTTCTATACTCTACTAATACATGAATTGAAAATATTTCCTCATAGTTCTTAATTTTTGAAGGATTGTTTACCTGGATTCAGTTAACCAAATGTGTTTTGTATTGTGTGCCTCCAATACATTATTCATAATATTACCTGAGTTTGTTGGGAACTTGACATTTTTAAAATAAAAACAATTATCTAATTCTGCCAATTGTTCACGCTTATTCTATTTACTCCCAATTAAAACATCTCACACCTGGCATTCACATGTCACAGACTATTGGCAGTTGTACTCAGTTATTTGCTATAGATTTGGCACCATCATCACCAGTCTTTCCCGACATCCCCTTCCTTGAACAGTTCCGGGATAGAATTTATCAGTCAGAGAAACTTGTGGGGTGTGGAAGTCGGATATGAAGTGGAAACCACTATTCTCGGAAGTTTGCCCAATAAACACATGACAGAGACAGTCCTTCCCCAAATTCAGTGACCTGGTGGCTTCTACAGATTTAGCCTTTGTCACAGAAATTGCGGCTTGCCCAGAAGCAGCAAGATCCAAACACCTCTCCACAGGCTCCATCTTCCGTTGCTAGAAGCATGCGGCCTCTGGGACCTATCCGCAGACTCCGGCTTTTCCATCAGTTCCAGGGCTTCCAGATTAAGTGGATTTAGCTGTCTCTCTCATTCTCTGTCTATCCCTTTCATTCCCTCCTTTTCCAAGTTCCTTCCTCATGTAAGCATTATCTCCCATTCTGAGCCCCTTTGTTCCCCTATGCTTTTAGGGGCTTTATTTTACTAAGTTCAGATGAAGAAAGCCGGTGAAGCAGCCGTGGCTGGTTTCCTGCCATAGCCACAGTCTCTCGGAGAGCACTGGTTTTACTGCTGACAGCAGTGGGACCAAACAGAAAACAATTAGCCGTGTCTGGTACATCTATAACAACAGCCGGGCCAGTGAAACAAAAGCAGCAATCTGCAGGGGTTGGGGAGGGGGTGTCAGGGGTGCAGATAAAGTTATGCTTTCCGGATTTTGGTACTGCTCTTCTTCCTTCCAGGCCCTTCCTGCATCCTCCTGAGTGAAATGCAGGCCTGAAGGCGGAGCAACTGTATTGTAACTATGAGAGAAAACCCAATGGCAAGGAGAGACTTTGTTCTATGTCTCCTCAATTCCGTGAAGCGACACAGGCACCACCATCCCTCTTCTGTAATGCATGGATTATTGTAACTGAGGATGGACCAGAAAAAGTGCGGCACGAGAACTCCTCAACTTCTTCTTTCGTGAGCTTCTTACATTGTTAGAAATCATGGACGACCCTATGGACTTTTGTTCATGTGGGATAGTTTATAGGTATTTACCAAGTTAAATATCTATTTAGTAATTCATGTAAAATAACAGTAATCAAAATTTTACATATAAGCAATATATTCTGAAAAATAACTATATTTTTGAGGCAAATATATATTTTTTTAAAGATTGGTATTATTTCACAGCTTTACAAATTTCTTTAACATCTTGTTTAAGAGAAAACCTCTGATTCTCATATCTGTCCTTGCATTCAATTTTTTGCAATATCACACACCAGGAAGCTTCTAGACATCTCCACTATACGCTCATAAGAGAATGAAAGTGAAAAAAGAAGCAGTCAGGTTTCAGTAACATTATAACAAGAGGCCTTATCTTGTGGACCTCTAAAAGTATCACAGGGACCACCAGTTTTCCTTCGACTACACTTTGAGAAATGTTGAACAGAAGAATAATATAAGAATAATATAAGCTGTCATATAAGCTGTCATATTCTGTTTATATATTAGGTAATGAATGCATATAATATGTAGCTAACATATAAAATAGCTACATATGTTTTATATGTAATACCTTAATAATATGTTTTATATGTGATAACATTATTTATTAATGATAACAACCAATGGGACCAATTTCATAGTATGAAGCAACATCATATTTTATGTACTTATCAACAGAAGATAGTTACGCTACTAATTTCTGGGAAAGTGAATTTGTGATATTCATTTCCCAAGAATGTAACACATAATGTTTCAGTTTTCAAATAATCTAAGCATAATAATCAAAAATAAAAAAAAAACATATGTTAGTTTAAATTTAACCATTGCTTCATGCTTTTTGAAAATCTTTTTTTATTTTTAATCATAGATTATTTTGGAATTACCTGGGGCAGAAAAACAAAACTGAGACAACCATTATTTGATGATTTTCCCCAACAATGCACTGCCAAGTTTCAAAACTGGAACATCATATTTATTTGATCTGATGTAATGGTGAGCTTCTATGATCATAGCTCTGAAAATCACCATTACTATTCTTAGTGGAGAACTCTGAGAGCCAGTCATAAAAGATATAAATGATACCATATGGTCTTAGGGCCTGATGCTTTTGCAGAATCCTAGCACTGTGTATAAGAAAAGTGGTCTAATAATAAAATCATGGCAATATTACTTCTTTCTCACAACAATATTTTCAGTAGTAATCTAAGCAATAAAAGTAATAGCAGGTCTAACACCACTGGCAATATTAAATTGAAATAGCAAATTGCAAAGCTAGTAAAATTGTTATCAGAGGGATTGATCTACAATAGAACCAATATTTCAAGCTCCCAAATAAATGTTCAATAACATGATGCCTCACTATTGTGCAAGCATTATGATAGTAATTTACCAAAGATATATTACTTAAAAAAAATCTTGCCATCTTTCATATAGTGGGACAAAACACAAAGAACGCAAATGAAAATACACTTATTTTTATGTTCCAATGGATTTTAGTTGTTCACAAAACCTTACTTAATTTCAAGGAATGTTTATTTGTATTGGAACCCATGGAAACATTAGACCCTGACCAGAAAAGTTTCTTCTCTGTACAAATAAATGCAGTCAGTATAATTATTCAAGAAAGGGTTAGGAACGATTCTCATGTTTTACAAATAAATTATAGTTTTCTTTTTTTTTTTCTATTGCATCTTAAGAAAACAAAAAGCATAATTTTTACTTTTTATAGGACACTAAAAACATTAACAGAAATCTGTGTATTTACTTATTATCAGTATCATCTGTCATCTATCTATTATCTACCTTCTATTATATATCCTGTAATTGATGGGAGAGGCTACATTTTGCTTCTATAACAATTTATCCCCCCAAACCTACATACTTAAAACAAAAGCAACCCTTCTTTTTTGCTCATATTACAGGCCCAGTGGATCAGCAGTGGGTTCTACTCAATCCCAGGCTCATGGAGGCTCTACCTTCTTCTAAGTGCCAACCTTGGAACATAAGGCCTTCTTGGTCTTCACAGTAGGGGAAGAGAAAGCAGCATGTGTTTTGTTTGTTTTTACTGCGTTAGTCTATAAATTAGGCACTTTACTTGCACTGATGCTTTATTTGTAACACTTGTCACTTGCAACATGTAACTGCAAGAAGACCAGGAAAAATAAAGGAGCAAATAGAGTACTAGGTAAGCATTACCATCTTGGTAGTCTACCCGGCTGATCATCAAATATCCCTTTCCTCTCTTCCTCCTACATTTGGAATATAGTCTATTCTCCTCAGGGAGATAACCCAAATATCCCATCACTGTATCAAGTGCAAAGGCCACGTTATTCGAGAGATATGAACTAACTTGTGAATCAATTTCAGATATGGATCCCATCAGTCTATGAGTCAAACTAGAGTTATTTATTATCTATGAGTTATCTGTTTACTTCTCATATCTATGATAACTAGTGTAAGAGAGAGGAAATAACCAAAATAAGCACCACCATTTGTAAAGAGTGTGAGTAGAAGACACCGTAGAAATCATTATTCACAGCACCTGAAAACTTCCAACACACTCTATGGACTCCTTACCCTGGAGGTGGGAAGTATTCCCTAATTAGGCCCTGATTTTACTTTCTGGAAGGTTCTTCCTTTTATGATTCTCTTACCAGTAACTGAACTCACAGTTCTTGTTCAGATATAGTTCTTAGATCTGCTACATCTCTTTACATGTTTGCCTTTCTGCCTGTCTTAGTTTTAAAGGGGACTGACTACCTTGAAGCTATCAAGGTTTTAACAGAAGACCACATCTTTATCCTTATCTTTTACTGAACATGTGTCCCTTAGGCTTTCTCTTTCTTCACTTTGTAATTCTTGGACACTAGAAACAATTAGCTCTTTTAAGTCTGAAAACCTGAAACTTCTGGACTTTGTCCATTTCATGTCCCAAAAAGATCTTATCCTTTTCACATCCTGAAGAGAGTTCATCTGTTTCTTTCACACATGGCCAAACACAGCCATTTGCAATCAACCCATAACACGAAGCCTTTGTTTTCTAACTCCTCTCCCTAGAGCTATAATTGCATGAGACAGGAGGCCTCCCCTGTAAACAGCTGCGGATGATAGCATGACCGAAAGATTACACAGGTGGACATCTTTCCTTACGATCACTCCATCGACCACTGGGCCAATATCACCTTCATCTGTGATTTGTCACAGAAGTACTCCTCCCCCGACATGCAACTTCTGTGGTAGTCAGGGCAGACAAGGTTATGCAGTGACAACAAACCTACACACAACATAATATATGTGTCATTGCAATTATTTTTGGACTCAATGTCAAGCAATTAAAAAAAAATCCATACCACTAATGCATAATTCTAATAAAAAATAAAATTACCGAATGACAGAAACACAGGAAGTAATAAATTTTGGCAATAAATCTCACAGGCCCATATTTTACCATACGAAAACCCAAGAAGCTCTAAACTCAAACAAGAATTTTTAATTAATTTGACACTCCTGATCTTACCACTCCTGATCTTACCTAAATTCTTTGAGAAACAAATCTTTCCTGAAGAAACATGAGCCTATCACACAGTCCCAGGCAAGTTGGAATGTTACATAATAAGCAGTTTTTTAAAAATCATATTATTATTCTGGGGTGCCTGGGTGGCTCAGTTGATTAAGCGTCTGTCTTTTTGCTCAGGTCGTGATCTCGGGTTTGAGCCCAGGGCCAGGCTCCCTGCTCAGTGGGGAGTCTTCGTCTCTCTCTCTTTGCTCCCCCCACCAGCTTGTGCTCTTTCTTTCTTTCAAATAAATAAGTAAAATCTTTAAAAAATAGATCATAGTATTATTCTAAAGGCTAAAATATTATAAATTCTGTAACATATATTCCTCAATGGTTCTGTATATAGTAAGACAGACCTGTAATTTCTAAGTCACGTAGGACAATGGGATATCATGTGTTGCTTCTTGGGCGTAATTCTTTGGTGCACATTATGTGTTTGTCCATTTTTATTATATTTAGATTTGTGAATTATCCCACATTCAATATCTGTACATTTTTCTTTCTGAATATTAGTGTATGCTGTCATTATTGTTAGTGTTATAACCATATGGATTATAATATCTTTATAATTCATTCAGAGTAATTGCATTTCATATAAGCTAGTTGCAATCTCAAACTTTACAAGGGTACATTTTTATCAATTAAAAATCTAATATTTCATTATGATTTATGGCATCTGAGAAAGGGAGGAGAAGATACCTAAGGAATTAGGTTAAAATACTGATGGCAAAAATCTTAACACTGATTCTGTATCTTCTTTGCCTGCTGATGAAGATTAATCACATCTCAGAATGCCTCTGATCGTTTTGCCAGCCCAGTGACAGATTGAATTTCATCTTCCTTATAAACCCTACCCGTTAACTCACATAGTGTCTATAAACAACACTATGGCATTGAAGGAAAACAGATTTGCTTTAAAAAAGAAAAAAGACTGTTAAGCAAATTCGTGAATTGAATTATAAAACAGTATCTGAGTAATAAAACAAGTCAAGGACATTTGAAAACATATAAAGGAGGTAATATACTTAAATTTAGCAGGTTTTTCTTAGTACAAAGTTGCTTGAAATATTTCCATGATTGAAATTTGGTTATCAACCTCACAGGAATAACACTCTATGCCAAACTTAGCCGACGTCAGTAGAATTAGATCATACTTACCTTCCTCCTTTCTTTTATTACAACGTCAGCATAATATTTAAAATGTCTCAGCAAATTCTTCCCTTCATGACTTTAATAAGTAGATTTGCCAGGTGCAACACTAGCAGGAGGCTCATAATGTATTTAAGTTTGAAAACGAGGCAATTATATTTCAAAGTTCTGATTGGCTACATTTTAATTTCAGAAGTATGAGATGAACTGATTTAGCTGGTGGCTTTCTGGAGTAACCTCAAACATTTGCACCTGTTCATTTTATTAAAACAGAAACACCTTGCCAGGGATGAGAAGAGGATATTGGTCACAGAAGCCACGACAGCTTGGTCCCTCTGCTCTTACTATTGATTACATTTCTTGACACTCACATGGGAAGTTAATTACTAGTAGGCAATTAACACCCTTGCAAAATAATAAAGAAAACATAATTATATTGAGAACTCCCAGAGACTGTTTGTAATCTTAAATGTGATATTCCCAGGTCTCCAAATAGCTATGGAAACCCAGGTCTTGACATTCCTTTTTGTCTATACTCGTAACCCAGTCCCTGTTCTTGACAAAAAAAAAAAAAAAAAAAAAAAAAAAAGTGGTAATTATTAATATGCTCTTGCCCTATTTTAAATTATTAAAAGTAATTCTGAATTTTCATCAATCTAATTAAAAATTCCCCAAGGAATTGCTCAATGAAAACAAGATAAAATTTGCTTCGCTTACAAAGTGAATCATTTTTCTAGCAAAGTATATCTACTGTGAGAAAGACGCAGGAAATCTTATCTAATATTAGTTTGTGATCATGTTAAATTAAACTGCTGCTTTCTCCACTACAGAAGAGCAGCTCCATGAACAGACTCTGGAGCAGTCTATTTAGGCTTTAGTTCCCTCACCGTCCTCCAGAGACCTTATGACCCTTGGGAAGGTTATTTAACATATCTGTGACACAGGTTCATATTCTGTAAAGTGGAGGAATGTTGGGTTGCAATATTTATTGTTATTAATTTTATCCTGCATGAGCACATGAGGTGTTCTGGTTCAGAGACAGATTTCTTATGAAATACCTCACCATAAATAATGATGTGTCTGCCCCCTTTGTCCTAGTCCTTACCTCTGGAGTGACATGATGAAGGTGATAATATTTTTTTCTCCACAAGTAGCCTGACCAAGGTCCAGGAATAATTATCTTTTCTGTTCACGTAGACAAGGAGGCAGCTGTCCTGTCCACTTCCCTACCTGACAATATCTTGGGATCAAATGGGGCTGAATCTGAACTTCAATGCTGGTGTGTAGGTAAAATCTCTCTGTGAGCCAGATAGCTCCATGCTTTGCAAATTTTGCATTATTGTCTGTAAATTCTGGATCTTCATCCCTCCTTGAAATGTTCACATGTAGGGAGATAGTCTCTGCTGTTTTCCTGGAACTTTGAGGTGTAAGCAAGAAACTCAGTGTGGGCTGTAACCGCTTGGCCCTCTTGGTGTGTTAAAGTTTTATTAACATTTCAGATCAGAGCAATTAGCTTCTGAATCAGGGAAAAAATAATCTAATTCTTACAGTATGTGGATATATTTTTAAGAGACTAAGAATTTTTGCAGAACCAGGTAAGAAATCCAGGGAAGTTATCTATTCTCACAAGTAATAACAGTAGCACCTGAGGAGGATTTGTGATGTTTAAATTAGTTAGTGTGTGGAAATACTTAATAAATCATGTATAATTAACTCAAAATTACCATAGTTTAACTCCAACTGAATTTTCAGGGACTTTAGAAGTTATTAGTTGTGTTCTTTAAATAGAAGATAAACTTTATTTAACATACCATTATTTAGTGCTAAGCACCCCTTATTTATTTATTTATTTATTTGTTTGTTTATATTTTATTTGAGAGAGAGAGAGAGAGGAGCAGGGGGAGGGGCAGAGGGAGAGGAAGAAGCAG
Organism: Mellivora capensis; assembly: GCA_004024625.1. Taxonomy (NCBI): domain Eukaryota; kingdom Metazoa; phylum Chordata; class Mammalia; order Carnivora; family Mustelidae; genus Mellivora; species Mellivora capensis. The sequence continues at coordinate 15,097 of PISX010001255.1, forward strand.
ACTTCCCGATACCAGGAGTCCAGGATCATGACCTGAGCTGAAGGCAGACGCTTCACCAGCTTAGCCACCCAGATGCCCGAAGCACCCCTTATTTAATTTTTTATTTCAAAATAAAAATTTGCAGGAAGCTATAAAATAGTACAGACATAATCATGTGTATCTTTGATTCAGTTTCTCTTAATGAGTACATTTTATACCAACATAGCACAATATCAAAACCAGGAAATTGACAGTGGTACATTGGATGTGTACATTTCTATGCTATTTTATTTTAAACGTAGATACATTAATTCCCACCACAGTCAAGATCCAGAACACTATTCTCTCACTGCAAAGATATTCCTGCTTCTACCCCTTTGTAGTCAACCAATCCCTCTTCTTCTGACCATCCCTAACTCCAGGCAAGTAGTAATTTTCCATCTCCATTTTTTTTTTAATTTGAAACTGTTACACAAATGGAATTAGACAATATGTGATCTACTGAGAGTGTCTGTCTTTTTTTCATTTGGCAAAATGCCCTTGAAATTTATCCCGATTATTGTGTGTACCAATACAACTATTCATTCTTTTTTATTAGTGAGTCGAAGTCCATGGTATATATACTCTGCAGTTTTTTCAACCATTTACCTAATGAGAGACATTATGGTTGTTCACAGTTTTTGTCTAACATGAGTATAGTAAACCATTTACATTTTGTGAAATTATTGATGATATGTGAAAGCTGAACTTTGCCATTGTTTTGTTGTTCTCTTTTTTGTTCCCCATTTTTCTTTTGTTTTCTTTTTTCTGCCTTTCTGTGCATTCTTAGAATTTAATATCATCTCTAGTATTTGAATGGATCTCTTTGTATAGGTCCATTTTAATAGTTGTGATAGGTATACATCACACACGCATAACTTATCCCAGTATGCCAGTGCAGAGGTTTTGCCAGTTTGAATAATGTATAGAGACACAACCCTATCTCCTTTAAGTCCTTTTACTCTTCTCCTTTTGTAATCTAATTGCCCTAAATATTTTTTCTACATACATGGAGAACCACATCAGACTAGTATTACAGTTTTTCCCCCCTTTGGCTATCAAACATGACTTAGAAAACTCAAGAAGAAAAGTCTATTGTATCTCTATTTACCTGTACATTTACTGTTTCTGTTATTCTTTTTTCCTTTTTGATGTGCTGATTCTTTGTTTTATTGCTTCCTTTCTGTTTAGAAAACTTCTTTAGCCATCACTTTAGGGTTGGTGTTTTGGTGAAAATTTGTCTACGTTTTTCTTTGCCCGAGAATGTTTTATCATTTCCTTAATCCCTGAAGGATATTTTTCATGGATGTTGATTCTTGCTTAACATTTCTTTTCTATCAACAGTTGAAAAACATTATGTCACTTCCTCTGGCCTCCATAGTTTTTTATTAGAAATCATTCAAACTAGGTATCCTTAGAAGTAAAGTGTTATTTTGCGTTATTTTCAATATTATTTTTCTTTATCCATACTATTCAGAAGTTTTAAAGTGATGTGTCTTAATGTGGATTTCTTTGTGTCCATCTGTTTGAAGTTCTTTGAGCTTCTTAAGCTTGTAGGTATTGTGGCTTTTGCCAATTTTAGAAAATTTTCAGCTACAATGTCTTTGAATAATTTTTTGCCCTCTCCTTCTTTGTCCTCTTCTTGTAAGATTCAGAAGACTGGAAAATTAGATCTTTTGTTAGAGTACCACAGTTCCTTGGAGCTCTGTATTCTTTTGTTTGTTTGTTTTTTGCATTTTTTTCAAGTTTATTTATCTCTGTTGTCCAGATTTGGTAATTTACATTGTTTTAGCTTCCATTTCATTGATTCTGTTATTGAATCCATCCACCGAGTATTTTGTTTTAGTTATTATATATTTTACTTCTAAAATTTTCATATGGTCTTCTCTATAACTTTCTTTTTTTTTTCTAACTATAAAAAAACATTTATATTTGCCAAAAAGAGGTCTGGTCTTTGCTCTCAGCTCCTGGGAGGAAATATCTGCCATGCCTGAAGGCAGTGCCTTTCTTTTCCTTGGTACCTTGAATTATGTCTATGTGTTATTTAGGGAGGGTGCTGGCCACACCAGATAATAGTTGGGATGGGAGCTGACCACACCAGAATGACTGACAATGTGATGAGGTGTTAAAGCTTTGGGTCACACAGTTTCAGGTGACCTGGGGACTGAGATCAATGGCATGGGCAATCAAACAATTATGCCCATATGATAGAACCCCAATAAAAACTATGGACACAGAAGCTCAGTTGAGTTTCCCTGGTTAGCAACACACTACGCATATTGTCACAAATTAATGTCAGGAAAGTAAAACATCATGACTCCATGTAGAGAGAAAAACAGAAATTCCAAGTTTGGTAATTCCTTTGGACTCTGCCCTATTCACTTTTCTCCTGGCTGACTAATCTATATCTTTTTCTTGTAATAAAGTATAACCATGAGTATAAGCTTTCAATGGCCTCTGTGAGATTTTCCAGTGAATTATCAAAATGGAGGGTATTTGGGGAAACTCCCGGCCTTGCAGTTGGTATAAAGAATGAGGGCAGTCTTGTGAGAACAGATACCTCTACCTTGATAGTTGACCTAACTTTCCACACTGAGATGCTGTATTTTTTCATTTGTTTCAAGCATGTTCATAACTGCTCAGTGAAACATTTTTTTGTGATAGTTGCTTTAAAATCCTTGCCAGATAAATCTGTATCATCTGGCTGTTGCTATGTACTAATGGTCTTTTCTCATTCAAGTTCAGATTTTCCTGATACTTCATTGGATAAGTAGCTTCAATTGAAAACTGAATCTTTTTGGTATTGTGTTAGAAACCACTGGGTCTTATTTAAATGTGTAGCAGGTCACTTGTGACAATGCTCAAGCAGGGAAGAAGGGTATCACTTTGTTAATGCCAAATCAGGCTAAAAGTCCAAATTCTGCTCTTGTCCTACATTGAACCTCCTGGAAAGAAGTCCTCATTACTGCTAGAAGGGGTAGAAGATCAGTTTTCACATGGTTTCTCTGCTGGTAGACTCCTACTAGGGGGATAAGTATCTCATTACTGCTCTGCACATATTCTTCCCTGACACTGAGGGACTTGGCCTTGCTGCTCCCTTGTTGTGAAAGTCCCTTAGACCCCCTCTGACACCATAGAAAAGAAGGTGATCATTACTACCCAGCAGGACTGAAAGTCTGGGCTTGTCATTTGGTCTTTTGCAACACCCTCTTAAGAGGGGGTTGGAAGAAGCTCATTATAGCCTGGCAAGTTCAGAAATCCAGATTCCCAACTTAGACTTTGTTGGCAGAGGTAGGTTAGGGCTTCAGATTTTTCTGGGGGGGTTTGCTGGAGTAGGGAAATTGTGTCTAAAACTTTTCTCTACGTGCCCCGTTCCTGGTCCTTTGCCTAGAAAGAACAGTCTTTACTTGGGACTGCTTTTGTCTGCTCACATTAGTGTTTTCAGATTTCTAGAGAGTTCATCGTCTAGTTTTTGATATATAAGGTCTTAAAAAAATGACAAAACAACAAAACTATAGGTCTCGTGTCTCTGTTATTCTTCATTCCCTGTGATCCCTAGCCTGTCTGCTCTCCTCCACACATCTTTTAGAGTCACATTTTTGTTTTATATATAATGCCCAGAGTTTGGCTGAACTCTGAGGTTTTTTTTTTTTTTAAGATTTTATTTATTTATTTGGCAGACAGAGATCACAAGTAGGCAGAGAGGCAGGCAGAGAGAGGAGGAAGCAGGCTCCCAGCTGAGCAGAGCGACCGATGCGGGGCTCGATCCCAGGACCCTGGGATCATGACCTGAGCTGAAGGCAGAGGCTTCAACCCACTGAGCCACCCAGGCGCCCCATGACTCTGAATTTTAGCAATAGAAACAGGAAAAAAAGTACTTCTAAGCCCTTTTACATGTTTTTCATTAATTGTGACATGATCACCTTTGTGTTGAATATGGTTTGATCCCTGTATTTATAAAATAACTTGGCCACCATCTAATTACATTGAAAGTACACTTTGCTCTCCACACAGTTGTTCTCCTTACTAAAAAGAGAGAGGTGGGATGCCACAATTTTTCAAGTATTATCGTCAATGGAAAGTAATTTTTAAATGCAAATAGGAAATATTTTAGGCATTATAAGCTAGTGATCTGTAAGCAAAAAGAAGGTGTAGTTACTTTTAAGTTCAATTGGATTGGAAACCAGAGCTAAAATATTTAACTGCATATACAAAACAGGCTAGTGAATTTCTAGATTGCAACCTCCCTGACTTGACAGTGGGAACTCATCAATCATCAATCATTCAGGTCTAACAAGGACACATTATTTCCCTCAGGCAGCAATTCTCTTCCCAAACATTGCTACATATAAGCATCACCGGGGATCCTATAATAACCAATCTTCAGGTTGCATCTTATAATGATTAAAATATCTAGAGATGGAAAACAGGCATCCATATTTTATATGATCCTTACCAGTTGTGGAGTAAAGTTTGGGACCCAGTGTTTCTTTACATTTATCTCAAGTGCAAAGGGAAAAATAGATTTAAAGATAGAAGTATATGAAAAAAATAAAGATAGAAGCATATGTAACATTTTAGTTTAATTAAATGGTCCAAATTATGTTTATCAAATTTCAGGATTTTTTTCTTTTTAAATTTTTATTGGTCTAATTGGCTTAATTTTTTCACTAATTTACAACCAGTTGTTACAAACCTCTTCTGAAGCTGAGCTACAGAAATGTGGTCTCCTAATGTGCTTATTATCTGACCTGCTATTCAAAATTTCACAGGAAATATTTATAAACATGGTTTTACATAACAAAGAGGCATTTTTTCTCTATGCTTAAAAAAATACCTCCAGCATGTTAAGACATTTTAAAGTGCAAGTGAAAATAATCCTTAAACTGTTTCGTGTTTGATTTCAAGTAACAGTTTTAGAACATCAGTCTTTTGCTCTTTATAAAAATCCATAGTGTTGATTAGTGTATTGAATCACTAGGGAACATTAAAAATGCTGTTATCTAAACAAGAAACATTAATGTTTCTAAAACAAATTTCATTGAAAAAAGGAAGCAGTTATTCCATTTGGTATGTGTTCTTTGTACCAAAGTATTCCATTTGATATCATCCGCAGAAATGTGTCCTTTCTCAGGAAGGCCTGTTAGCAGCTCCTGAAGATTCCAACTGACATCAGCATAGTCTTCCCAAGGGAGGGGAAGACTCAACAAGGGGAATTGTTAGCATTGCTGGAAGTTTTTTAAGACAAGTGAAATTGAATCAGCGAATTTTCTGCAAGAAAAAATTTTTTTTAAATAAAAATAATTTAAGGAAAATAAATAAATGCTGGTGTCTAGAAGCACATTTGAGTAACAGAGTAAATAAGAAGGGTTTCAACTCAGATGAGAAAGAACTAAAGCGAGATAATGATGAAAGCCAGAAGCTGAGATTTTTCAATGTTCTGTTATAATAATTCTGTGCTCAGTTGGTTGTTTAACCTTTCACTTTTATTTCTAAACTTTATTTTCATTTGGTAATTGATAATTGACCTTTATGCTCCTCAAAACTTATGTGCTTTATTCTGAAGTCAATTTTATATTTGTACAAAACGTAAAGATGAATGAATCTGGGATAGCTCAAAAGTTCTCATTGCTAATGTGCTTTACTTTTAAATTGTTTTAAATCTGGGAATCCCTTTACCTTTCCTGGAAACTCGAGTGGGCTGGCTTATGACTGACATGAAATAACTTAATGGGCTTTCTTTGAAGAAAGCGATCAGAATGGAGAGAAAAAGGAGAGGTTATAATATGAAATAAAGGGGAGAAATAACTTGAAAAAGAGTAAAAGGATGTTTGGGAAGAGACAAGAAGTAATGTGTGAGGTCTAAGCAGGAACTTCTACACTTTGGTCCTGTGAGTGTTTCAAAGGTTTTATGAGGGTTTACTTGATGCTTTTACTCCCTCAGGTATGTGAGCTACCAAGAGTTTTTAAAAGCCCTGACTATAAAGAGAGTTACCAATCTTATTCAGTGATTTTGGCAGGAAAAAGAGCCCCCATAAGATATCCACATACAGAAGATACCCAATCTCTGGAACCTGTAAATGTTATCTCAACTGAAAAAATCGTATTTGTCAACATGATTAAGTTAAGGGTCTTGACATTGACCAAGGTAGCGTTAATGTTCCCCTCAGCTTACTCAACTTTAGATAAGCTTCTGCTATTTATAAGTCACAGTTTATCTTATTTTTGTTATAGCAACCCAAATGGACGAAGGCAGCCCCGTCCTCTCTTTGTTTACAGCATTTACTTCAGAAAACTTGCAATTATAAATTCTTCCTCTAACCCTTTGAGATAAAAATATTATCCTAGTCCCTGGATAGTTTTATGACCCAGGAATGTCTTTCTCAAGAACCCGGGAGCCATCCCTTTGAAATAGTATCATAGGAAAGATAGGTGCCTATTTCTGATTCTCTGTGGGAGGATAGGACCCTAACAATAAACAACAATCAGCAAGCACAGATGGCCAGTTAACATTGATTAACCTTCCCACTGACTTGTTCCAGTACTTTCCCACCAATTCACCAGTCTTTAAGAATTCTCCCACCTTTTGTAAAAGGAAAATTGAGCTGCATCTCTCTCTCTCCTACTATAATAGTCTTGATTAAAATCTTCCTTGCTTTTTTCACTTGTGTTGTGTGACTTTTTCCTTTGATAAGATAAGGTGATGAATCTGGATTCCAGGCCTGGGTGCTAAACACCATCATATCATATCAAAGCGATATTGTAGTAGAGAGGGAGAGGGAAATTTTCTATGAAGAGGAGGAGGAATAGGAATGTGACCACAGAGACAGATTTTGGAGTGCTGCAGCTACAAATCTTTAAGAAAGGTTAACCAAAACCTGGAAGAGGCAAGGAAATATTCTCCTCTACAGCATCCAGAGTATCTGACCCCAGAACTGTGAGGGAATTAATTTCTATTGTTTTAAGCCAACAGGTTTGTAGTACTTTGTTACAGCAGCCCTAGAACATTAATATAGTAATCAGAAAACATTCTTATTTAAATATATCTTTTAAAAAGAATAATTAGAGTATTGCAAAAAAGTTCATTCTACTTGAAACGTTTTAGATTGATACCACTCTGATTAAGGCGATACCATGAGAATACCATATGCTGACAACTGTGTACTGTTTCCATAACAAAACGTAGTAGTAAATGGAAGCAATATTATTTTGTTTTCATGGAAAATGTGAATTTTTTTTTAATTTCCTAAGTACTATTGTTAAAATGATAGAATTGGGATAAGCCACTTAAGCACCTGTTTTTAAGAAGAATGTTGTTTAAATTAATTCAGCTGGAGCCCTGGAGATACTAATGAAATTCACCAATTTAGGATAAACAGCTTCAGTATGGATTTTTGATAAGAAAACAGCTGCTCATCTAGAAGTAGTAGTATCTAAAGTCTGAAGGCCTTGAGATTTGTCTGTTGTGGAAGATATGATATGCAAAGATCAGATGGTTAGCATAAATAATTCAAAATAGCTCTTGAGTCACGTCTTTGGGTAGAAACAATATCTTGAACTATGTTTACAAAGTTACTTAGAACTCTATATGTACAAACTATTTCTATTTCCTTTCTATGACTGCTTTCAGTTTAAAAACAAAACAAGAATTTTCAGTTTTTTTTACTCCTTTACACTCATAGAAAGAAGGACATCACATACATCATATAAAAGCATTATATGTACATTATATCACCACTCATGATTAAATATACCTAGGTCCCCAAAGGAACTTCTGTTGAGGCTACAATGATGTTCATTTGTCTCACAAATAGATTCAATTACACCCTGAAATTAATATCATGATTTATATAAAAATAAATAAAACTGAATTTTGCATAGCATTTTATGGTTTACATTTTTCTTCATACTTCATCTAATTTTATTTTACATACAAAAATCCAAAATCATTCTATCAGTTAGGAATATACACTACTGGCACCATATTTTTTAAATCTTATTGCATATTTACATTTTACAGTGAAGTTTTTATATATCCCTTGTTAATTATTTTGATATCCCCATCCCTTTTCTTGAAAAAAGAAAAGGACTCAAATTTGAAAAATGTGTTTCTCCCCACTTCAATTTTTCCTGTGTATTACAGGTATGAAGCATTCCTTTTTTCCTGTGTTCTAGAAAAATATATACATATATACGTATTCCTGTGTCTATCCATGGTCACAAGCACTAAAACATGATTCATAATCCCCTTTCTTCTGGTTAATTACCATTCTTCTCTTCATGATTTCAGTCCTTTCCGATGTGAGAATCTAGAACTTGTGACCCTTCTAATCAAATAACGTTAACCAGCCTGTTTATTTTCCTCAATCCTCCACTTAAGTTTCTCTCTTTTTTTTTTCATAATTAAAGTTCTTTTAAAAATGCATTTGCTGTGTCCACTTGTTTTTGCTCAATTATTCTTTAGCTCATTTTCAAATACACATCACTAATAACTTTGTATTTGGTGTACTTTCGCAGTCTGAAACATTTCATGTCAACTAACTAATGTTTACAGTTGCCAGGAAGATAGAAGCATGAGTTTTCTACTGTAGATCCTATGGAGGCTCTCATATCTCCTCTGGCAACTCTCCTGTATCATTCTCTAACCAAGATTTATAAGTGTTAACAGTTTCTAACTCTACAAAGCAGACATTGCCATCAGTCACCACTACATTATCCCAACCCTGGTTTCCAAGCTTCAGTCATGCTTCCTTGAACAGTAGATTCCATTCCTGTAAGACTACTACATTTCCACTCACCTAGCAACACCCTGTCCTCTTCTATCAGAATGCCATCATTAGTCAGGTACATTACTAACTGAAGCATATAAATTTAGCTTCATGTGCTATAAATCAAGTAGTCAAATTGCTTGCTTAATACTAGAGAGCTATTCAGCTATTGTGAGATTTAGCAACTTTCTGGATATTTCATATGATCATTGAGAGGGCCTTGGAACTATAATATACATCTTTCCTCTCCAAATTTTACACAGGTATTTATATTCTATAGTCAACAGTAATAATAACAGTTTCCTGAACCAGAAATCCAAAAGAGAAGTACACACATAGGTACTGATATTGAGACATTAAAAGGAAGCTATAGATATACATTATCAGGACTGAGGTATTTCAATTATTATTTCTCTATGTCCCCATAGCTGTTGGTACATTCGTTGTTTATTTGTTTGTTTCTGTTCTGGAGAAGTCTCACCTTAGAAGAATTTTCAGGAAAAATATACACTTTGTATGTCTGAAAGAATAATTTAATTTTAGTCAACAGTCTTTCTAGAGATATACTTGACTCATTTAGAGGCTATTCTGTGAATGGAATCTAATCACTGGGAAATCATCATGGGTATGCTTAACTCTATAATTTCTGTTTTAAACAAATACAAACAGGGTTAGGCCTAAAATAGATCTGATTGTTGGAATAAACAAAACTATAAATTGTATGTTATCAAAAAGGCATCTCAATGCCTCATTATAGATCCATTTTCTTCCTTCTTATTCCATTATCCCTGGGGATGCAAAGGATTTGAGAATAATCCTGAAATGCTATCTTATCTACCACAAATGCTGAGGCCAAGGAACATTTACCAAACACAAATGTTCCAGGTTTGGTAAACCAGACCATTTCTCCCCAAAGTCAACCCCTTCATCTGCACTGATAATTTCATCATCATATTCATGACTCAAATAAAAATTATAAGGGTTGGAACCATTACCTTTTACGGAACTTTTGGGAAAAAAATTATTTTTCTCCTAGGCTAAACTAGTAGGATAAAATTCTAATGATGGCTGGTAGCCATCTTTGTCAATAGTTGGGCGAAAACCGACCACGATGAAAGTCAAAACAAAGAAAAGCAGAGATGATAATTAAAGTGACAGATTCCAAATAAGTTCAATCTGCTCTTCTGCTCAAAGCACATTTTTCCCAAAATGAAAATTTACACTTATTTATTCTGTGTGTTTTTCTTTTTAAATTCTACTTTATTAAGTATCAATGCAACATTTTTAGTATGGAAAAAATATTTTACCACATAATAATTGGAAAAATTACCTGTTTTAAAATCATTTTCCCTTTTATTTTATAATTGTGTAGTTCCTGATCATCAAAGGAGTTAGCTTGGCAAATGCCTACTTCTCTTTGATAGGCAGCTGAAATGTTGATTTACTCAGAAACTCTCCTCCCTTTATCTCCTCAACACACAAACTTTTATTTTTCATCCTTGTACAAATACTACCCAGGGCCTACCCGTGTCCCGTTTATATTAGCATCAGCTGTTAAAATCTGTCTTCCCAAATAGATTTTGAATTCTTCAAGGATGCAGTCCTCATCATTTTATCTCTTATGCTTACTCAGTACCTATTTGTCAATAAACAGCTACTGTTTGTAAATCATGCCTAAATCTCCTGCACCTTCTGTCTGGTTCCAAACACTATTCATGTCATCTGAGACAATTTTAGACTTGGAATGAATTTAGAACTTAACTGGAATGGAATATACAGAACATGAACTCAGAACATGAACTCAGACATCATAAGGTTCATATTTTTGTCTCTATCCAGAGAAAACATGGTGTACAGATGGAGGACAAGTGTTGACTCGCCTTCTTAGGCATGTAGACTTGCAGGAAACATTTACTTTTATATATGAGTCTTAAAGTAGCTCAGCAGACATATGATGAGACCTTGGTGAAACCCATATGATGAGACATAGTTCCTAAATCTTAAATTTTGATCAATTAGTCATCTGACAATGGAAGAAAAGGGTTTTTAACTGTGAGAACAATTTACCCCAGAAACATTATCACTTATAAAATGCATGAACAGGCCCACTAAACTTAGGTACTGAGATGGTAAATATGACATAAGCAGCTACAATTTTTACAATCTTATCATGGACTTAGTGATTTCGAACATATGTGTTGCCATATACATTCACTCTTCTTTGATTGTGTACCAGGACGATCTCTGTAAAATTCTACCATTCAAATTTATGTATCATTCTTTCTCACCAACAGTATTATTAGACCTGTTAAGACTTTGTTGTTGATGTGAGATGAAGTTAACACTGCTGTGTTATAGAAATAAATAGTATTAAAATGCTGTATAATTCACTGAAGAAAATATATATTTATTCGACAGTGTTTTGTTTAAAAGATTGCATTGGATTCTCCAAAGGAACAGAGATGGGGTGGAGTTAAGATAAAAAGAGAACAAAGAACATTTTTAAAAGACACACATTACAAATGTATTTCTCTTTTAAAAATCTATTTCTTAGAACTTCAACTAACTAGATTCCTCTACAGCTTTCACCCTCCTGGGAAGGATTTTCACATCCTAGAATGTTATCATCAAAGCTGACTTGGAATTTAAAAATGTTAAGAAGTTCAAGCATTGCTTTAAAACTTGTTGAACAGATGTAGTTTCTCCTTGGAGACCTTATTGATGGTAAATACCTTGTATTTCATCTGAGAACTTCAAAATACAAGTATGCATTTTTAGCAGAAAGTAAGATATCAGGGAGGAAAAATTATCAAGGATGGAATCTAAGGACATGATGGTATTTTATCTTGTTGCACAATTAGAAATACATTTCAAACTGAAGCACTGCTGAATATTTTTCATCAAAATAAGACTATCCAATATAAGTAGCATAATATAGTGTAAATTGGCATTTATAATAAATCCTGGGCTTGAGGGCATTTGTATGAAATTGCTAATTACATTATATGAAAGTAATCTTTTTAATTAAACTATTAAAATGCTTTGGTATACAGATATTTCAGATTTGGTATTAATTTGAAATAAAATGTGATTTAATTAGAGCAAATTGATATTGAATAAAAGCTATTTGAATTCTGCTTTGATGAAAGATACCTCATCAAGACTTACAATGTCAGGAAATGCTCTCTAGATAAGATCCAAGTTGATTTCTGTCTTTCTATGCAAAGTAGGTTATACCTAAAGTGTCTATAAAACAGACTTTAAGAGATATTGGGGTGCCTTGGTGGCTCAGTCAGTTAATTGTCCAACTCTTGATTTCAGCTCAGGTCTTGATCTCAGGGTCATGAGACCAAGCCCCACCTGGGGCTCCACACTCAGTGGGGAGTCTGCTTGAGATTCTCTCCCTCTGTCCCTCCCTTCAGTCATGATCTCTCTCTCTCTCAAATAATCTTTAAAGAATAGCCATTAAGCAGGATAATTAATAAATTTGAAGTTGCCATATAATGGAAAGAAAGGTAGGGTAGTAAAAAATATTTAGCTGTAAAAATAAGATTATATGGTAATAAGTCATTTCACTTCAAGTAGTTTAAGAATGAAATGGAAAGGATACTAGGATTCATTATGTTTAGCTCCGGAGGATGGAACTGGTGTAAGTGGATAGAAATCCAGTAGATATATATTGGTGGAATTTATTGGGGGAAAAATGTGATGCTATCTAGAAGTTGAAATGGCTATTTTCAAAGAGCATGAATAATCTGATCACCTTAGGAAGCTCACCCATCAATGCTCACAGTCTTATATAGGAGGAATTCAAATACTGGATGGGTAGGACATACTATTTTATCTCTAATATATTCATCCACATTGAAAGATTGTGAGACTCTGAGGAGATTTTAGAGGCTATCTGCCAAATAACCTGAAGTGCCATCTATCTCACAGCTTGTGCTTTTCCTTGCATTGATTTATATAATCCACAATCTTGGTACTTAGAGGTTCTTTGAGAATAACAAGCAACTGCTCTTAAAAATGAAATAATTCTGATAATGCTTCAGAACTGTCGGTTATTAGACATTAAGCATGGGTTGGTTCAAGCTAGTTGTCTTCCTTCTGAAACACTGACAACAGCTGAATTTGATGTTGGTGCTATTTCTCGTGGGTTGTTTTTTTTCTTTTCTTTTTCTTGTTTTGTTTTGTTTTGTTTTGCCTGCCAGGACCATGGGAAATGTTTCCCAGTTCAAGTGAGACACGGTTCCGTCAGCCTGGGTCTCTGAAGAATAAGGTGCATTGGACAGCTGACTTACAGCACACCTCGAGTGGAAAGGATAAACAAAGGTATGTTGCTCCAGAGGCCTGAGATTCTGAGGTCATTTGTTACCTTGCCTGTTCTTACTGATAGGAACTGGAGTTGGGTAAAAGAGTATTGTGGGACTTATGCATTTTCAGAAGCAGACTTTGTCCTTGGGTGGGGAGAAGAAATTAGCTCAGAGCTGGGGTATTAGTTATCTAATGACTTAAAATATTATTTAAAAAGGCAGGTGTATGCTAACCATGTTTCCAAAGATGTTTAGGGCCAGGCTTGCAAAGCCACGGAAGGGATGTATCCTTTCCCTCCAATTTCCAAACATTTTACTTCATGACAACTTGCTTCCAAACCCAGAACAAAGTTTAATGCTACAATAATACCATGTACCTCTATCATGACTCTCAAGGACTTCTAGGAAGAATGGAATGCTAAGATGTTTTTTTCCTGTGGGAAATGTTTACATTAAGACAAATCATAATTAGATTATCACTTAGTGCAGAACAAGAGTGTAAGGAATGGCATCAGGCTAAAAATACATCTTAAAATATTTGTATTTAAGTGGTTAAGTTTAACCATTGCCTAGAGTAAGACCAACCATCACCTAAAATAATCTTGCAAGTGAGCCGTTTTCATATTAAGGCTAAGTTAGGACACATTATTTTACTCAATGGGTTATATTTAAAAACGCAGAAATCATGGAACATTATTTTAGGTATACCAAGAAAGAAGAGGAAAAGGCCAAAGCAAATTACTAAAATCAATACAGAACTATTCTCAAATTCCAGGGAAATCCTAGTGTGGTTTATGGCAGGGTTCTGCTATTTGTCCTGTTCTGTTATAACAAATGAACAATGGTCAATGATTAATAAGAAAACATAAAAGGCAATTCTAGTCCACGATGCAATCAGAATCCATAGGGAGCTCAAGGAGTACAAAAATGACAGAAGTATGAAAAAACAAAAATGAAGTCCATCATTTATTTAAAAAAAGAACCAAAACCAAAACTGTGTGTTTCTGTGTGTGTGTGTGTCAAAATAAAAAGATCTGACAAGCAGATTATGTGAAAAACACTTGGAAATTGTGCTCACGACTCAGCGTGTGTGAAAAGAATGACATAGATGTAAAAAGTTAACAGATTGTTAGTCTGCATCATGTCCAGAATAAAAGATTTAATTATTTTATTTTATTTTATTTTATTTTATTTTATTTTATTTTATTTTATTTTATTTTATTTTACATTAATGAAACCTCATTCATTTCACTGGGTTCAGTCCTGATTTCTACTGATAAACTGAAAATATCCCAAAAGGATTATGAGGACTGTTAAGGATTTAGAAATGAAAAGTCATCTAAGAGAGTTGGAATTTTAAATTTGCTAGAAAAAATACACAAAGAGGATGTGGTAATTGTGTGCAAACACCGGAAGGCCGTGACCTATGGAAGAGGGAGGGGCCATCTCTACTACTACAGGGAGGAAGACTAAGGCTTTTAGACAGAAGAATTACATATGTTTTAGCACACAGCAACACTAGGTTATTTTTGCAGAAAACTGGGGAATAAAGAAAATTTCAAAATAAATACAGGTAATCTTATAATTAGAGCCATTCAAACTCATGCTCTTCCGCTTTGGGATACACCGAGCTCCCCATCACTGGACACAGAAGTTAAATAATCAGCACTAAATTGTATGAGACAGAGGATTTTTCATTCGATAGGAGGCTTGACAAACAGGTCACTAAAGTACCTGTCAGTTTTAAGAGTTGAGGCATGTCTTTATGCTTCAGTGGTGTTTGGGGAAATTTATCTTGTTATTCCATGTGCGTTATCTTGCATAGCCAGTGCGACAAATTTGGTCAACCTTCCTAGGATGATACCTGTTCAGAGTTCACACAACACAGCTACCTGACAATCCTACATAACACCACACATTTGTTTTGCTGCCAATTAACTTCAAGATCTTTCCACTAACACTTTGTCAACTCCTTAAATGAAGCACTGACTTTTGCCAACAGAGGGTTATTTCTTCTTCACAGCTAGTTGTTAAGATCAGACTAGCAAGATAACAAAAATTAAATGAGACTCTCAGTGACAGGCCACTTAGCTGTGTGGCAGATGCTATGTGGACGTGATAGGTGTCACTATAAGAGAACAGAGAAGGCTGAAGGAACTCTTGGTTAAACCAAAGAAAATATACCTCTTGTGCACACATTTAATACTCGTTATGAGGAATCTGTCTGTGCTTCACAAGTTTGCAATCATCAATGTATATAAAATCTTGAATTAAAAAAAATCTTGAATTATCATAACAGTAATGAACAAATGGATTTTTTAGAAAAAGTCAGATAGAGAAATACTGCCATTATAATTAGTGTTACAGTCCAGATTACCATGTTTAAAAGTAATTACAGACTTGCAGACATGTAGCTAGCAAATATTAACAGTGACTGAAGGCACCCCGTATGGAATTCAACTCACTCTAAATAAAAATTGTATCTCTTTGGCTCTAGAGCTTTCAATCATTCCATAATGAAATAAGCAGATGATGACATATAAAATTCACCATAACAATTTAGGTGAATTTAAGACATGTTGAATTAGTTATCGATTTAATATTTCATATAAATACCTATAATACACAATGGCAATGCCATTTTATGTGTCTATCTTATGCACTGTTTACATGTATTAAGTTTTAATCGTAAGGGGTTCATTGCAACCTCTAGATCCTATCTTGAATTCTAACTTTACCACATATTAGATGTGTTGAACAAATGAGAGCATGCATTAGCCTAGCTTTCTTATCTATAAGACAAAAGCAAAATACAAGCATAATATTAGTATTTTGCAGGGTTATTTTACAGAATAAAGAGCATAAGGTCTTAAATGTGTCTGAGTGGCCTGTATACTTTCTATAAAACCCATTAAATAAATAATTCAGAGAATATAAGAAATATTTATCATGATTTCTTAAAAAGAACAATCAAACTGGGCACCTGGGTGGCTCAGTGTGTTAAGCCGCTGCCTTCAGCTCAGGTCATGATCTCAGGGTCCTGGGATCGAGCCCCACATCGGGCTCTCTGCTCAGCAGGGAGCCTGCTTCCCCCTCTCTCTCTCTGCCTGCCTCTCTGCCTACTTGTGATCTCTCTCTGTCAAATGAATAAATAAAATCTTTAAAAAAAAACTGAGAGTCTCGTAGTGTTACTTTTTAAAATTAGATAAATAAATCACAACACCAATCTCCATGTTTCTTTCACTTACAGTGAAATACCAAGTATAGTCTATTCTTATATGTATGTCACCATAGGCTATGTTTTTGTAGCATAACAAACAACCCCAAATACTGCTAGACTTCACAAAAAAGATTTATTTCTTGCTCACATCACATATCCACGGCAGCGTGGTTATACTGTGCATTGTCCCTTCAATGACATGAACTGTCAGAGTCTTTACTGAAACATTATCAATTGCTTTGGCAGAGGAAACAAACCTAAGAAATCGTGTCTGGCTCTGAAACCTTTCTTCTAGAGAATGACATTGTTTGCTCTTACATTTCCTTTATCAAAACGAGTCACATGGCCATATCTAACTTCAAGGGTGAGGCAAGGTCAAGTTTCTTATGGGCCCATAAGGATGAGAGCCAGAAATATTTGCTGAAAAGCATGAATGACAACTTTATATTACATATCGATTGAATTTGGCAATTTGGAAATTTTGCTATATACTTTAAATACCTAATTTTAAAGATTTGATGACCAAATAAAAATGTTATGGGATATATCTTGACTTTATGTTAATTTCTAATGTTCTACTATTAGATTATGTTCATGTATCTAAAACCCCAAGTTAAAATTCCATATAATGCTGCCTTCATTTATCAGTGAAATAATTGATGAATCATTTCATGTAAAAGACACAAAACTAACACCATCCGTACAAAGAGTTGTTTCATTTGCTTTAGCAAATTAATGAAATTTTAAAATGCATAGTTCGATCTCTGAAAAAGGATGAACAGAATTACTTTTTACTTTGTCATAATAAGGGAATGTTGTCAAGAAATTAAATGTATACAATGGAATAGTTAATATACAAAGTACCAAGTATACTGCACTAGAAGATTTTAACAAAGTCTACATGACTATTATTAGGTCATTGTAGAAGGCATGGATGCACTGATTGCTCAAAGCCTTTGTCCTGACTTCCTACAGTTTATAGTTGAAACGAATAACCATCTTTATCAAAATGATCCAAAAGGTAGCATACAGCGCACACAACCTTGGAAGGTCATCACATGTATTCTTATAAAAACGACCACAGAGTAGCAGTAAGAATTCTCTGAACACACAGTATTATTTATTAATCTCTTTGCCACAGTCTATGTCTATATGAGAAAACAAACAATAAAACACTTAATGAAGTCACCACTTACTTTGTTTTTATGATACTGAATCAAAGCCTTGAATGATTTGTTTCAGACTAAACCAGATAGATGACCAAATTATGGGTTCTAATAAATAATGACTATCATAGCTTTAGAACAAACACATACATATATTGAGAGATAATTCTCCATAACAAATAAATTCAAACTGATGGAAAAAGCATTACATCTTTGTGTTTCATGCACCTACATCTCTGTCATATTATTATGAAGAGAAATACATGGAAGTTCATGCTCTTATTCACAATAGAGGAATAGAAAATAAGATAAAAAAGAAGTCTCTCAAAATACCTAGGTAAAAAAAAATACAATATAAGAAGCAAAGTATTTTTTTTTTTAGAATTGTTTTTTAGAGTATATCCTTTGAGAAGGTGAATGGTATTAAAGTCACTGTGACAGTCCAAGATGCAGTGAATGAGGTAGATCAAAATTAATTTCTGGACAATGTCTGGCCACAACTTCATTTTGTTATCTTATTCATCAGTCAATCAACCTATATTGTTATGTACAATGTGTGTACTAAATATAGCACAGTTTACTAGTTCTTTGTTTAATGACAAAAAGAGATGATCTTCTCTGTCCTCAAGAAACACTGAACTCCTTTTAGATAGTTGGGATGATGACACTGATCCAGGTATAGAAATACATCAGGCAAACTAGAACAGGTAGATTGCATTTGGCAGAAAGCCTTTTGGGATCTAAATCAGGAATCGTTACATAAAACACCTGCTTGGCACTGTACAGCCATCTTATTTCAGATGATGTTAAAAAATTAATTGAAGTACAGAATAAAATTTGGTAATGGCAAAGGTGATATTCATAATACATTATATATGATACAGCCAGGCATTGATGAATCAGAGCAGAAATGCTGACCAATCAAAACAGACAGCAGTGAAAACCAAATTGATTTTGCTGTATCAGTCTCGAAGCTGAATATTTTCTTTAGTGCTGAGGATATCTATAAGTTACAGCAAATCCAATAAAATATTATCACAATAAATTAAAACATACAAAGATATTATGAGACTCACTATTGAGACTTCATGTTATGAAAAGCTTATTTTCTTTCCCCTTACTCTTATAATCCAATTACCAATACCTTTAAAATAAGTACACTATATATATAAGCATATGATTGCTCAAATGACTTGCTAATGATCACATAACTTGTCACTGAAAATGCTTTTTTATCTGATGTTCAGGTATTTAGTTTGGACAAAATGGCAGGTACTGTGGACTGAATGTGTCAAAGTTCACTTAATACATACATCTCCTATCCTTGTTAAATAGAAGACTGTAGAATTTCAGACAGCAAGAGCAAAACATATATTCTTGCCTAAGATTATACAGTTAGATGATATAGAATATGATGGTTTTAGCTGTATCTGAAAACCAACAGTGGCTGACATTTTGGGTGTTCACAAATACTCTGGATCCTTTTCTTTTGTAGATGTACGGTAAAATGTCATTTCTCTGTTTCCTTTGAAATCAGGCTTGGCTATGAAATGTGATCATAGGTATAGCAAATTGCTTCCCAGCAATTCACATGAATTCCCAGCAATTCACATAAGAACCAGTAACAATTTACTGCACTCTTTGCACTGCCTCCATAAGCAAACCGGACCAGGTGGAGATCTGCCTTTCAGTCTCAATCCCTGAGTGAGGACAGCGCAGTGCAAAGACCAGCTAACCCGTGTGGGCATGCAGTACAAATGAGAAGTGAACTTTGTTTATGGCTGACCCTTCAGAAGTGTTTGGTATTGCAGTGTTACGAAGCTGATGCTGACTGATACAGAAATGGAAGCCAGAAATGGAAGGGAGAGGTTGTGCTGGAGAAAGCAAAAGCCTACTGTTGTGACAATGACTTAGTGGATCATGAATGTGTCAAGGGCACTTTATCAGAGCGGGAATAATGAGAATCCAGGTCAAGCAGTGGGGAAAACAGCTAGTAAAACTGTTGCCTGTGGTAACCAGGGATGAAGATCATGTGCCCAGTAAATTCAAGGTGCCAAGGAAAATGTCAGAAAATAGAATGTTAGTTCTGTTGCCAATGACTCCTTCTGGTAAGTATGACAAAGTATTAATCTCTGTCACAGAGACACATTGTGTCTCTAACAGGGGGAGGCTGCACTGTCAACCCCAGTCCCGGAGTGAAGAGACATAAAGAAGCCTCTGTACCCAACTTAAAATGGACAAGTGGTATGAGGAAAAAAAAACAAAACAATACAAAACAAACAAACAAACAAAAAACTTCATATGTTTTCATATGTCATGCTTCAAAGCCAATTTTTGATTATGCATTTTTGTAGCATTACCTAGGTTTTCTGTCTGATGTGCTATCTCAAAGAAAAGAATTAGTGATTTTGAGAGCAGAAATAAAAGGGACTTAATAGAGAAGCAATGAATCAGAACTAAAAGAGACAATTGCTTGTCAATTCCCAACAGTAAAACAATGGCCAATTACAAGTCAATCCCATAGCAAATATAAAATTTAGTGTCTGTCTTCCATGTTTTTGTCATGATCACCAAACAGATGAATTTGTCTATGGAACATGCCCAAGAAAATGTGTAATTCTCAGGAAATACTCATAATTGGACAAGGCACAAATAAAGAAGTCTAATAAATCCCCATGATTAAATGAGAGAGATAAGAAGGGAAGTAGGAAGAAAGAAAAGAAAAATAGGAAATATGGAAAACACCTTTAGGACAAACTGTGGGTGTGGCTATTTTCACATGGAATTGATTGAATTCAAGAGGATGAAGACCAGTGAGTTTTTATATAAGTTGTACTTCCAAAAAAACCATAACTCCAGGTTTTAAAAAAAAAAAATCTGAAGTTTAAGATTTAAAATGACTTTTGATTCTTAATGTTTGGGCAGAAAGCAGACTGGGAAAGCTGTTCCTTAGTCACATTTTCCAGTTCTCACCTCACATGTGTCCGAGGAAATGGAATAAAAAGATCACCTATACATTGGAACTTGGAAATAGTAGACAAGTGAGCCATTCCCAGAGAGAAAAATTGGGGACAAGTCAAGGGATATTCACCCCTAGGTTTGAGGCCCTCATAATGGCTTCTTTTTTTTTTTTAAGATTTTATTTATTTATTTGACAGAGATCACAAGTAGTCAGAGAGAGAGTGAGGGGAAAGCAGGCTCCCCACTGAGCAGAGAGCCCAATGTGGGGCTCGATCCCAGGACCCTGGGATCATGACCAGAACCGAAGGCAGAGGCTTTAACCCACTGAGACACCC
This sequence comes from Mellivora capensis, assembly GCA_004024625.1. Lineage (NCBI taxonomy): Eukaryota > Metazoa > Chordata > Mammalia > Carnivora > Mustelidae > Mellivora > Mellivora capensis. The sequence continues at coordinate 35,878 of PISX010001255.1, forward strand.
AGGTGCCCCCTCATAATATCTTCTGAATAGAATTTCGTAACTACTACCAACAGTTTGGTTCATATTTATTCCGTTTTCCTCCTTTCAGGGTAAAAGTGCTGACTATAATCCTCCTGGTTGACTCTACCATGGCATATGGTATGTCTGGGATATATAACTTGCTTTTTGGTTCATGTCTCTGTTAAAAAAAAGAAACCACATCTAGATTGGATTAAGAGGTTTCAAGTATGACTCCATTGAGTTGGACCCAGTAACAGATGGGACTTATGTTCTGTCTTTCATGAGGATGGGAGATATATATGTTTTACATCTGAGAGAGGAGGGAATTGAATATCTAGGATCAGAACAAGGGAGTGTGGCATCATTACAGCTTTTTAAACAAATATTAAAGATCTCTTTTAAGGAAAAAGCCTACTTTGAGGCAAGCAAGAATAACTCATTTTAGCTAATGAAATTTAGCATTACTGTTATGTATCACTTTCTGGCTAAGCTTTAAGACTTAGTATACACATAGTATGCCGTGTTTTTATTCTTCTCCATGGGGATCACTTTTCCACATGGGGGATGGTCTGTCAGCCTGAGTCTTAGAATGAGGAAAGAGAGAAAAATCCACAGCAAACTTGCAATGGTTAAGTGAGGAAGAAATATATTTAATGTTATAATCCAAAGATATTTTGGGCTTCTTTATTATGGCAGAATTATTAGCCTGTCCTGTATGGCAGATCATCTATAATTCGCTGCACAATGAAGGAAGTTTATTGGTTCATGTAACTGAAACTAAAGAAAAGGTGAGCTTGTAGCAAGAGTCATTTAGTTGCCCAAGGATGTAACCAAAGAAATTATTTTCCACCTTGCAGGGCTCAAGGAACTCCTATGGTTGCAAGATGGCTCTCTACTGGTCTTATGACTATGTTCTTCTTTCATATTTAAGAAGACAAATTAATAGAATTCCCCATAGCTATTGTGGAAAAATTAGGAATCTTTCATCTCATTCAAATGCTCCGAGGAAATATATTTCTGGGTCTCATTGACCCAATTTTTCATATGTCTTAAGTTGATCTATATAGCTAGGGGAATGGATTCTTATGATTTGCTTGTAATAGCCAGAGAGCAATTCTGGGTCTCATTATAAGCTAAATACCATACACTGTAATGCTAAAAATGGGAATGGGGGTTCCTCAAAGAAAATTTGGAATACTTCAATGTCAGGGAACAGGAATGAATACTGAGCAGCAAACAGTTAAGAGTTTATTAAATATTATAACATGTGAACTGGACAGCTAGTTAAAATTCAAAATTTTTATTCAGAGATACTTATTTTCTCTGGAAAATATTGTTTTTCTATAAACTTATACTTAACTATAAGAAACTATTTGGGGGGAAAATTAATAGTTTACATTTTAAAAAAGCTGAGAGGAAATAATTTTTTTAACATTATAAATTTAGTTAACCCAGCTTTTATAGTACATATATTTTGCCATGATAGCATTAGAAAGTTTATCCATTTTTCAGATGAAGTGTTAAATGGACAGTGTTCTCTAGAAGTAACACCTAGACAATTTCCATTACAAGGTGGCCTCCAGCTGCCATTCTTGGTTTATCAAATGAATATCCTTACATTTAATAGGACATGATTCTGATAAAGATTTATGTTGATAGCATACAATACACCTTAGATTGTCCATACACTAGGTGATAACACAATTTCTCTGAAGAGTAAAGATGTTATGTCAAAAAAATTCTAAAACATTTGTGCTCTGTAAACCAAACCCTTTATTTTTTAAGATTTGTTATTACTTAAAAATTATTACTTGTATCATTATATTCCATAGTTATAGCTTAAATAATTTTCTTATTCATCCAAAGAAGGATTAATCATAATTTGGAATATTATATGAAAAAAGATACTATATTGTTATCTATGCAGTAGTTCTTTATTTTTCTGCTAACTTTAGTAAATGATTGCATAATCCAAATCAAAATAAATTTGAAGTTTGCTTATTTAAATATATATGCAAAACTGGAAGCACTTCCAGTTTTTTCATTAGGTTAGAATTATTGATCAAGACCTAGGTAGAATTGGTCTCTAAGTAACTGGCAACAAAGTTGTTTTTATCTAATTAAACAAAACATATAAATCAGTTTGTTTGGTTACTGTTACTGTGTGTGTATTTCATTTTTCTGTCTGCAACTGTATTTCCCTATATCTCTCTCCGTATCTTTATCTTGTCTCCATTCTTTTGCTATAATCACATATATGCCACCATTATTTCTTATAAAATGACATTCATTTATATCTGAAAATATAAAGGTAGAGAATGAATAGATTTGTTTAAATATAGTTCATACAGCCAAATTTTTTTCAGGTTGCAAGCTATGAAAAAAAATACATTCTGTTTTGAAATTTTCTAACACTTTTTTGGCAGGCTGTATAAGGTATATTTTCTAGGACTTATGTTACAGAACAAAATGAATCATACATAATCAAATAGGAAAATGGCTAAGCATTCTACACTAATCTAGTCTTATGATTTAATTTTATACTTGGTGATAATAGAAAATACACACAACAGAAAGGTATTTATAAACAAGTTATTCTGATCCAATAAAATCTGGAATTTATTTTCTTCCTTTTTGGTGGTAATTGATATTAGCATTCTATATTGTTACTATATACTCTAACATACACATTTCACATGTATTATCTGTGTTTAAGGAAGAATTTTATAAATTTAGATGTACATTCTAATCTGGTAAAATAAATACAAGCTGATTTTTTTCTTCAGCTTTAATAAAAATGTATTATTGGTATATTAATTATTTACATTAAAATTGTCAAGTTCAGTTAAATTAAATATTTGAAGTAGCATAATCATTCTTAATCATCAGGAAAATGAAATAAATTGGTGCATTTCCTTACAGTCAAAGCACTTAGAATAAAGTCTATCAAGTTATAGGAGCCTGTGGGTGGTGAGAACATTTGAAAATCTTTTCCCAATGCGGTATCTGCGTCATTATTTCTTATATTGCGTTTAACTCTAGGAGGCCAAAAAAAATAGAGGAAGTTTTACGATTCAAAAAAGCTCTTCTCAAAACTATCAAGAGCCAGGTGGTGGGTATTATCGAGGGCACGCATTGCATGGAGCACTGGGTGTGTTGTAAACTATGAATTCTGTTATGCTGAAAAGAAATGAAATAAAAAAAAATTTAAAAAAAAGTTCTACTAGTGTTAAAAGGAGTCCAGTAAAACAATATTCTACCTGTTTTTGGTTCCAAGTGTTGGTAAGTGAGTGTGGTTTTACTAAAGACTTAACATACTAGTAAAAAGTTTGGGTTAATTCTTTATGCATTGAAACTGAAAAAAAAAAGTGCTCAATATTATCTATGATGAATCAGAAAATTATAGCAAAGTAACTCCACTCCTCAAATTAAATATGAATCAGCTAAATACACTACATACCAATTGGAATAAGTAATTAAACTGGAAAAATAATTAAATAATTCTTTTCAATATTGGAAATAGTTTCAGAAATATCATCCAAAAATAAATTTATTCCATAAATCATTGTTTTTCCAACACTGATACAATTGAACCAATACAGTAAGAATCTGGTTTTAAACCTTAGCTGGGCAGTCCACATATGAGTTAAGATTAGAGTAAGATTTTTATTTTTTAAGTGGTGGTGGATGGTGGGGAGGTGGTGTTTTTGGTAAAAATTCTGACTTTAATTAGTTCAGAATATAAAAATTCTGAACTAGTAGTTCAGAACATCTGGCCATTGAATATTTCTGATTAATTTTTGACCAATTACTTATTTTGGCACATAACATGTAATGAGCTTTAAAATCATTTAGTTAATTCAGTTATTCTAGAATTCTGCCTTCCTGATTATTAAGATGCCAAAATTCTTATTCTTATTCTTATTTATTTTTTAAATTTTTATTATAACATGCACAAATTTTAAGTGTAGACTCAGAATTTCATGAACCATGGAGCCAGCCTCTGGAGCAAGAAATCATTTAGCACCAATGAAGCAATTCAGACCCTCATCCATCACATCAGCTCTTCCTCTGCTGGTACCAAACCCCTGACGTGGACTAGAATAGACAAACTTTGTCTATTTTTATGCTTAATATAAATGGAATCACATAGTGTATGTACTTTTGAGTCTGGTTTTCTTTGTTCAATTTGATACTTAAGAGATTTATTCCTAACATTCTGGGTAAATCGTGTACACACTAAGCTTCATAGAACTTCACTGAGTAAGTATACCATGACTTTCTACTCTTCCTGTCTCAATAGGCATTTTGGTAATTTCCACCTTCAGAGTGTTGAGAATAATGCTACTATGAACATTCTTGTACATTTTTGTATATTTATTGTGAATATGTATATTTTATTTATTTATTTATTTATTTTTAGTTTTATTTTATTTTTTCAGTGTTCCAAGATTCATTGTTTATGCACCACACCCAGTGCTCCACGCAATATGTGCCCTCCTTAATACCCACAACCAGGCTCATCCATCCTTCCAGCCCCCTCCCTTCTAAAACCCTCAGTTTGTTTCTCAGAGTCCACAGTCTTTCATGGTTCATCTACCTCTCCAATCTCCCCCAATTCACTTTTCCTTTCCTTCTCCTAATGTCCTCCATGTTATTCCTTATGCTCCACAAGTAAGTGAAACCATATGATAATTGATTTTCTCTGCTTGATTTATTTCACTCAGCATAATCTCCCCAGTCTCATCCATGTTGATACAAAAGTTGGGTATTCATCCTTTCTGATGGAGGTGTAATATTCCATTGTAGATGTGAACCATATCTTCTTTATCCATTCATCTGTTGTTGAAGGGCATCTTGGCTCTTTCCAAAGTTTGGCAGTTGTGGCCATTGTTGCTATGAACGTTGGGGTACAGATGGCCCTTCTTTTCACTACATCTGTATCTTTGGGGTTAATATCCAGTAGTGCAATTGCAGGGTCATAGAGTAGCTTTATTTTTAATTTCTTAAGGAATCTCCACACTGTTTTCCAAAGTGGCTACACCAACTTGCATTCCCACTAACAGTGTAAAAGCACTCCACTTTCTCTGCATCCTTTCTAACACTTGTTGTTTCCTGTCTTGTTAATTTTGGCCATTCTAACTGGTGTAAGGTGGTATCTCAATGTGGTTTTGATTTGAACTACCCTGATGGCTAATAATGATGAACATTTTTTCATGTGTCTGTTAGCCATTTGTATGTCTTCCTTGGAGAAGTGTCTGTTCATGTCTTCTGCCCATTTTTTGACATGATGATCTGGTTTTTTTGGGTGTTGAGTTTGAGGAGTTCTTTATAGATCTTGGATATCAGCCCTTTGTCTGTAGTGTCATTTGCGAATATTGTCTCCCATTCTGTGGGTTGCCTCTTTGTTTTGTTGACTGTTTCCTTTGCTGTGCAGAAGCTTTTGATCTTAATGAAGTCCCAGAAGTTCATTTGTACTTTTGTTTCCTGTGCCTTTGGAGGTTTGTCTTGAAAGAACTTGCTGTGGCCAATGTTTAAGAGGTTACTGCCCATGTTCTCCTCTAGGGTTTTGATAGATTCCTGCCTCACGTTGAGTCCTTTTATCCATTTTAAGTTTATCTTTGTGTATGGTGTAAGAGAATTATCGAATTTCATTCTTCTATACATAGCTGTTCAATTTTCTCAGCATCATTTACTGAAGAGAGTATCTTTTTCCACTGTATATGTATTCCTGCTTTTCAAAGATTATTTGACCATAGAGTTGTGGGTCCATATCTGGACTCTCTACTATGTTCCACTAGTCTATGTGTCTGTTTGTGTGCCAGTACCATGCTGTCTTGGTGATCACAGCTTTGTAGTAAAGCTTGAAATCAGGCAATGTGATGTCCCCAGCTTTGTTTTTCTTTTTCAATATTTCCTTAACAATTTGGGGTCTTAGCAATTTGGGAGTGAATATGTACATATTCTAAATTTCTATCCAGGAATGAAACTGTTGATTTTAAAGGATATGATGTATTTGCCCTTAGTGGATGCTGGCACATATTTTTTCCAAAGAGGAATTAATTATATACCCAGCACTATTATGTAAGAGTTCCAGTTATTCTAAGTTCTCACTATACTCGTTATTTTCTCTCTGTCTCTCTTTCTCTTCTTCCTTAACTCTCTCTCTCCTTTTCTTCTTTCTTTTTCTTTTTTAATTTTTAGCCATTCTGGTAGGTGTGTAGTACTATCATTTGTGGCTTTATGACTCTATTTGCCTTATTCTGATTACAAAGCTATTGAACATTTTGTCATATTATTATTTTCCCTTTGCATCTCATCTTTTTCAAGGTACTGAAATATTTTGTCCATTTCTTTTTGATTTTTAATTGATTAGAAGGATTTCTGTATATATCATCCATAGGAGTTCTTGGTTTGACAAATGTTTTCCAAATATGTTCTCCTTTTATATAAACTGCCTTTTCATTTTTAATGGTGTTTTTGATTGAAGTTTTTTTAATCAATTAATTAAATATAGTGCATTTACTAATTATTAATTTCAGAAGTAGAATTAGTGATTTATCAGTTGCATATAACAACTAGTGCTCATTACATAAAGTGCCCTCCTTAATGCCATCACCCAGTTATCCTATCCCCCCACCCACCTCCCCCAGCAACCTTCAGTTTGTTTCTTAAGAATCTCTTATGGTTTCTCTCCCTCTCTGATTTCATCTTGCTTTATTTTTCCCTCCCTTCCCCTCTGTTCATCTGTTCTTTTCCTTAAATTCCACATATGAGTGAAATCATATGATTGTGGAAGTTTTAAATTTCTTTTCTTTTTTAAAAAAATTTTTTTTTAATTTTACAACCAGTATTTGAGAGTCTGTTCATAACAGTGTTTTTTTTTTTCCAGCTTGCCAAATTTTAAATAGGTTTCTTCTTGACTATAAGACCCTGATCTCCCTTTTTGTCTGAAAACTTGCAATTGCAAATTCTTTTGGTGTCCTTTTTTAAAAAAGATTTTATTTATTTATTTGAGAGAGAGAGAGAGAGAGCATGAGAGGGAAGAGGTCCCTGCCAAGCAGGGAGCCTGGTGTGGGACTTGATCCTGGGACTCCAGGATCATGACCTGAGCTGCAGGCAGTTGTTTAAACAACTGAGCCACCCAGGTGCTCCTCAGTGTCCCTTTTAAGATGTAAATCTTTTACAAACCATATTGTCTTTCCTAAAGATCTGGGAGTCATCACTTTGAAAAGTAATCATCTGAGAGAAGGAGCTAACACTTTTATTTCCCAGTCTCTTTGGGAAAGTAGAAGACAAGCTTAAATAAGAGGCAATTAGAAAACACAGCTACTCTAATCATGTTGACCAGCCTTCCTGTTCATGTCTTCTAATACTTTTCCATGAAAACTGAAAATCCTGTTCTCTTTTGTTTCAGAGGATTTGCGTCCAACCTCTCTTCCCTACTATAAGTCTCTTTCCTCTATTACAGAAGTCTTAAGTAAAATCTAACTTGACTATTTAAGTGGTAGAGTACAATTTTTATTTTGTAGTTCATATAAATTAATAATTATGATATATATTCCTGTCGGATTGACTATGTTATTATCAATAAATATTTTTATTTCATTTAATATATTTTGCATTACCATTTAGTATTTTTTGGCTAATGTTTATATTACATATTTTTCCATCCTTTAACCTTGATTTATCTATGTCCCAAGTAAGTAGCAAATAATCTTTTATTGTTACTATTATTATTGTTGTTGTTGTGTTATTTTAATCAGTCCTGTGGTCTTTTATTTAGAATATTTAATGTAATGAGAAAAATAGAATATTTAATATAATAACCATTATAGTGGGATTATATCTGACTGAGCACAATTTATTGAAAAGATAATCTAAAACTTTCCCTTTACACTGGATTTATCTATTTGATCCAGATTACTTTTTCTCTGTTTTTTTATCTCATTGTCTTTTTTGGGGAGGTAATCAAATAATTTTTTTTAAATTTTCTTCTAGATTTCAATTAAACATTTTTCCTTATTTTAGAGTTATCCCAGAGATTATAATATATATTCTTGGTTTATCAATTACATTTCTTATAATATCAATTATATTTCTTAACACATCCTCTGCAATGGCAGCACCTTGGAATACTGAGAATATTAGCTCTTTCCATTCATCACCTATTTTTACATTATTGTAATATATTAAAATCCTATATACATACATATAATTTCCACATCAATTATTATTTTGTACAGCCAATCTTCATTTGTATTTACTCATACGTATTTGCTATTTCTAGTATTCCTCTTCCTCTTTGGATTTCCATGTTTTTTACCTAGAATTTCTTTTCTGAACATATCTTTATTTTCACCTTGATTTTTTTTAAATACTATGTACTGGTATATAATTCTAAATTAATGTTGTTTTCTTTATTTTTAAAGATGAAAAAAAATTTTTTTTGATAAGTCAGATCTATTGTTACTCCATTGAGATTGTATTTTCCTCTAGGTATATTGAAAAATATCTTCTGTCTTTTTTTTCTTAACAGATTTTCTCTGATGTGCCTATCTGTGATTTTCTTTTTATTTATCTTTGTGTTTGTGTTTTCTGTGTTGTTCTTAATCTGTAGGTTGAATGTGTAAGTTTTCAGCTATAAAAAAAATTGTATCCATTATACCTTTGCATATCGTTTTTGCCATTTTCCCATCTACTCCTCCTGTGCCTCAGATTCAACAATATGTTAGACCTTTTTTGAATATCTCACATGTGTACTTATCCCATATTTTGTTGTTTCTTTCTTAACTGCTTCCATTTTTGTCTATCTGTTAACATGTCTTCACATTCACTAATTTTGTCATCCACTGTGCAAAACTATTAAAACAAGACTTTGAATTATTGATTTCAGATACTGTACTTTTATGTTTTAGAAGGTCCTTTATAGATTCTTTTATGGATTCCAAATCTCTGATGAACTTTTCAATATCTTCACCTACATGATCATTTCTTTTGTTTATTTTTGAACATTTTAATAATAATTATCCAAAATATTTCTTACTAATTTTAATATCTGGATCATCTTACATCACTTGTCTGGTTTCTTTTCTCTTTGATGTTAGCTACATAGTCTTGTGTGCTCAAATGTTGTAAATTAGAGTTTCATGTCCATCAGATATAAAAAGAAGAACAGAGGCTTTAGAAAATGTTTTCATCCTCATGAGGTCACCCTCTTCATATTTAACAGACACTGTTAAATTTGATACTTTCAGGATCAACTCCTTATCAACTCCTTAAGATCAGGATTTAAACTGTATTAGTGCTGGGTTATAACTGCATAGGACTCAATCTACCTCTTGTTCTCCACCTTTTGAGCATTTCCTTCTTCAGGTCAATGACACTGCAAAGATTCAATTTTAATCCCTCAGAGGTTTTATTTTATCTCTTTAGTCATATGCCCCTGGTATGTTCAAAATAAGGCAAATGTCTTTAAAGAGGAGACTTGTCACATATTTAAAAGCCTTCAAGTCATTCTCCAATATTCTCACTTTGATCTACTATAACTGCAATATTTTCTTCTGCTTTCTTTATTCTGGAGGAGCAGCATTTTCCAGGAGCTAATCCTAGGCTCTCAGCTTCTAACTCTGCCTTGAACTGATAAATGTGCCCCAGGGAAAAGCAGTTGCAGAAACTGTGTCAATTCATCATTTTCTGTAGGGTTTTCCAACCTTGCCAGTTTTATTTTCAAGCTCCTCCCTCTAGAGAGTTTTTGTCTTAAGCTCTTGAAAGTCTGTGATAAACTTCATTCTTCAGAGACCTTTGTATAGTTCCATAGCACCCAGAAGTATCTAAATTCAGTATAAACTTTGTCTTAAACCTAAACTTATTTAGGCCCACCAAATCTAGAATTCTGTGTCTGATCTCCACAACCACTAAAAGTTTTTCTGGTTTTTCTTTCTTTTGTCAGTTCCTTTTTTTGGCGGGGGGGAAGGACAGTCCTCAGCTTCTACTCTAAATCAAGAATTGCCAGATGTTTATAGAATTAAACATATTAATGAAAGAAAGGGAGAGAGGAAGAGAGGGAGGGAATAAAAAAGGAGGGAAAAAAAATGTGAATACCTAGCTTATACCTTCTGTCAGGAATCTCATTCCATTTAGTTTTGTTGCTTTGGTGATATATTATGTCTTTGAAAATATAATTTAAAAAATTATTCACCTTTCTAGTTACTATCAGTGGAAGTGCTGTCCTACTGCAGTATACCATTCTACCTGGAAACAAATCCAAATGCTCATTTGGTGATTTTTATTTTAATATACTTTTCAAAGCAAAATGAAAAGGGGGAAAATCCCCCTTTTGAATTCCCCCTGTTAATTCCACAAATACAGAGAGGCTTAGAGGATTTCCTGGCCTAATCTATCTATCATACATTGTAATATGAGATAGAAGTTATTTGTTTGTTTCTTTTTTCTTTTTTATGTTTATTTCTTATTTTTTTAAAAAAGATTTATCTATTTATTAGAGAGAGGGGGAGGGACAGAGGGAGACAATCTTCAAGCAGAGTCCCTGCTGAGTGCAGAGCCTGATACAGGGCTCTAGTTCAGGAACCTGAGATCAAGACCTGAGCTGAAATCAAGTGTCAGATGATTAATTGACTGAGCCACCCATGTGCCTCAGTTTGTTTGTTTTTTAGAAATTTAACACTAGGGAGACTACCATATATTGTAACTTACCTAAAAGTATTGTATTCCATAACTATTTTTAAACATCAATTAGTTTACATGAATAGAACATGATAGATGTCTCATACATGATATATGAGTATTCTATTGGGAATACTAGAAAGAGAAATTTGAAATTAGAAATTCATTAGGTTTATTCCTGGACATATTATTGTTTTTGGCATAATTATAGATGGGATTTATTCCTTAATTTCTCTTTCTGCTTCTTCATTATTGGTGTATAGAATATGTACCTGATTTCTGTAGATTGATTTTGTACCCTGTGACTTTACTGAAGTTGTTTATCAGTTCTAGAAGTTTTTTGGTGGAGTCTTCTAGATTTTCTAAAAAGAGTAGCATGTCATCTGCAAATAGTGAAAGTTTTACTTCTCCCTTGCTGATTTGGATGCTTTTTGTACTGTTGATGGGAATGCAAACTGGTGTAGCCACTCTGAAAAAGAGTATGGAGTTTCCTCAAAGAGTTGAAAATAGAACCGCCCTATGATCCAGCAATTGCACTACTAGTTAATAATCTGAATAGAAAAATACTAATTTAAAGGGATACATGCACCCTGATATTTATAGCAGCATTATCCACAATAGCCAAGATATGGAAACAGCCCGTGTCCATCAATTGATGAATGGATAAAGAAGATGTAGTATGTATGTATGTGTGTGTGTGTGTGTGTGTGTGAGTCAGTCATAAAAAAGAATGAAATCTTGCCATTTAGAATGACATGGGTATGTCAACCAAAATATGTCATTCATAGAAAGACAAATACCATAAGATTTCAATCATATGTGGAATTTAAGAAACAAAAGAGGGGAAGGAAGAAAGAGAGGCAAACCAAGAAACAGACTCTTAACTATAAAAAACAAACTGATGGTTGCCAGAGGGGAAGTGGGTGGGGGGAATAAATAGGTGAAGGGGATTAAGGGGGGGGCTTTTTGTGATGAGCACCGGTGTTGTATGGAAGTGCTGAATGACTATATTTTGCACCTGAAACTAATATTTCGCTGTATGTTAACTAAGTGAAATTTAAATAAAAGCTTTAAAAAATTAAAAATATATATGTGTGTATATATATGTATACATATATATACATGTATATATATATACATGTATATAATTTTTGTGTATATATATGTATATACATATATATACACAAAAATTAGAAAAAGAATTCCTTTAGGTTTTCTAACAATTTCAAGGAGAGAAGGATCTTTGATTACAGATAGCTTTTCCTGTTTATATAAAAAGAAATATTACTAAAATTGAAAAGCATTATTTATTATGCACTATTCTGATCAAAATATATGTTAAGAAATCATAAATCCTATATTCATTTTCCTACCTTTTTATTTTAGTGATTTTTTTTTTAGTGGTTCTTCTCAACAAAAAGATGATGCTTTGTAACAATCAATTGCATTGCTGCTTACCTGATGTTAGCTGCAGACTTGTCATATATAGTCTTTATTATGTTGAAATATGTCTCTTTCATGTCTAAATTGTTAAGGGTCTCTCTCATGAATGGATGTTGAATTTTGTTTATCACTTTTTAAGTATGTTTTGTTAAATTAATCACCAAAAGAATTATAATCTCAAGCATATAAGTCTGACATCTTGGTGGTTAAAAACCTCTTTTGCCCATTTGAAAGTCAGTCCAACACTTTTGAGTAAATATTACATAATTATACTCACCACACTCTAATGATTTTGATTATTTCTTAATCATGTATTATTATGTATACTTTTATTAATATTTTAAATTTTACATTGAGACATCCTTAATCTTTTATTAAAATTCAATGTTTTATGAAATGAAAACTATTATAGGTTATGCAATCAGTAAGAAAAAACATTGAGAACACATATATCCACTCATAAAAATTCAGAAATAACAAAAACCAAAACCCATGAACATAAATCAAAATTAATTTAAACTTGATTAAAAAAATCAGTAGTTAAGTGATCTTGCACATTCATGAGATTCATGTTAATGTAAAAAGGTATAGAACAAATGCTCTCTGCATTTTGCCTCACAAGTGAAACTCAGGGGCCACTAGAAAAGACTAGAGAGATATCAAGAGAAATCAAATGATAAATTCTTATATTGAGAAAGGCAAAGACTTTTTTTGCTAAATGACTTAGCTCAAGAGCAGGTGAGGTTCTAGTGACAAATAATACTTAGTAATACACAAAGTACCACATATGCCTTTAGTAAAAATACTGAATCTCTGGTAATAGAAGTGATATAGATGTCTATTTGAAAGATTAATAAAAAATTAAATAAAAGGGTTTCCAATTATGTAATCATACTTCCTTCCAAAGAGATCAAGTATTCATTTCAATATAGTATTATTTTGACAAAGTTTAAATGTTACATTAAAACTTCTCTTACCTGATTCCTCAAAGTCACTGTTGTAGACTTTCCAGGTCTCAGTTATTCGAAGAAGATTCTCTTCCATGGCTTGAATGTCCATGGAGGGGCAGTTGCATTCTGGAAATTTGGGACCACAATGACACCAGCAATCATTGTCCTTGCAAATAAACTCTCCCTCAGAATTGCAAGCAATGTAGCTTAATGCTGCTTGTACAAAACGCTCTTGAAGATAGTCTGGAAGGAGGACTTGTAGCCCTTAAAGAAAAAAAAAAAAGCACACACTTTTTTTAAAAAATGAAGGAAAAAAGCACAACACATTTAAAATATTTTTAGAAAAGGTCAACAATTTAATATATGTCATAGATTTAAAACTATATTTGAAAATTATCTAAGCCAAAAAAAAGAAAACAAAAGAAAATTATCTAAGCCTACACAATTGCAAAAATTTGTAATTCTTTTCAACATATGATGACTCCATGCACTTTCAAGAATCCCAGAATTTATAGAGATGTTTAAACCCTCAGATTATCTGATTTTTAAAAATTCATTTAATTGTTCATCCATTCTTCTTCCTTCCTTCTCTCTCTCTCTCCTTTCATTTTTTTTTTAAGTTTTTCAGTTAGCACACAGTGTTATATTAGTTTCAGGTGTATAATACAGTGAATCAACAAATCCATACAACACCCAGTACTCATCAGGACAAGTGCAGTCTTTAATCCCCATCACCTATTTAAACCCCTCCCTCCCCAATAACCATCAGTTTGTTCTCTATAATTAACAGTCTATTTCTTGGTTTGTCTCTCCCTTTCTCTTTTTTTTCCTTTTCTCATTTGTTTTGTTTTTTAAATTCCACTTATGGTATTTGCCTTTCTCTTTCTGATTGGCTCTTTCACTTAATTGTTTAGAATATTTGGTGGTTTTTACATAATGTAGGTAGAGCTTATGTTTCTAAACCTTTAAAAAGAGACACACATTTATTTCCCACTACTTGATTTCAAATAGTTTTCAGTATTTTCATTTTACTTTCAGACTATCAGCCCACTTTTACATAGATATCATAATACCATAAGTTGTAGCATTGGCAAACAAGTTACAGAATGCTGATGGTAATGCTTACCTCATGTCAATAATACATAACTTATATGACTGTGTCATTCAGGAGTGACCACTAAGAACAACTATAGGGAAGGACTGATTTCTTTTGTTTCACAGGTCATATCCTTGCCATGTACTAAGACAGCTGTAGTGATAAGATTCATTATTTTTCTACATGCAAGTTTATTAAAGTTTCTCTTAAGAAAAAATTCGAAAATGAAAATAAGGCAATATAACTAATATTTAGGATTCCCTACTGGTTTCACATTTATTATGATATTTCAAGAATATATAGTTTCAATTCCAGCATTTCTTTATACATAGGAAAATTTAATTAAAAAGCTGAATATTTAAATTGGTCAGTTAAAAAATTAAACATAGAAGGAAAAATTTGGCCAACACCTGATTGCTATTTATTACAAAACTGGATATTTACTATTATGTTTATCTCTATATCTATCTATATCCCTAACTATCCCTAAAAGAAGAAAACTGGCATTCTCTAAAACCACACCAAAAATAACAAAGGCTTTTTCAGGGGGAGAAGAAGTCTGGAGATAGACCACTCAAAACCTTGGAATTTTTTTTTAAAGATTTTATTCATTTATCTGATAGAGAATGAGTGAGAGAGAACATGAGAGAAGAGAAGGTCAGAGGGAGAAGCAGACTCTCCAAGGAGCTGGGAGCCCAATGCGGGACTCGATCCTGGAAGTCCGGGATCATGACCTGAGCCGAAGGCAGTCGCTCAACCAACTGAGCCACCCAGGCGCCCAAACCTTGGAATTTTTTAATCAGACCAGTAAAATAGACAATATTGATACTTAGAGAGATAACTTCCATTGCCTTGGTAGATAAATCAGAGTAACTGGAGGCTTTCCTAGGGACTTTTTTTTTTTAATGTACAGGAAAAATAGAGTAAAAATACCAATAGGACTTTAATTACAGAAGTTCTGCTTGGTGCTGAGACTATGCTTAAGGAAGTTGAGTTTTGAGCCCAAGATGTTTGTGAAAAGAAGCATATGAAGAAGGGCACTGGAAATTATAAATGACGATATAATGGAAATGCCACAAATAAAAATATATAAATTGGAGTTAAGAAATAATCAATGGATTTAATAGCAAGTTAGAAAGAGCTGAAGAAATAATAAGCAAACTGGAATATGTCAGAAAAAAATATTGACTACAGAATAGTAAAGGAGAGCAAAAGAAGATTAAATACAGAAAACAGTATAAAATATATATAGGTTATGACTGAAAGATCTAAAAATGTATTTAATGGAACCCCAGAATAAGAGGTAAGAAGGAAGAAAATCAATATTTTGGGAATAAATATATAAGAAATTTATACAATTGATGAGATCAAGAAAATTGTAATTTACATCACACAAATATGTTCTAGCAAGACAAAAAACAAAGTGAAAATGACCGGCTGACCCATGCTCTTCAGTGCTGCTTTGCACCTTCAAGGCTTTCAACAGCATATGAATTTGAAACTCTGTGACTGTAATGAGTTCAAACCAAAGAACCCGAAAGAAACAGAAAGGAAAGAAAACGGAGGCAGTGGTCTGGTGTTGCAATAGGTGTCGGACCTGGTCTTGATGACAGTAGAGGAACTTCCTCCCAAAGATAATGGGATAATCCCAAAGATAATTTGACATTGCCTGAGTGCCACTTACTAGCTGCCAGGAGCCCAAGGATAGGCAGAGCTGCCGGCAGAGGAATCCCAGCTGGTCTTCCAATGCCCCAGGCCCCTGCAGAATTCTACGGGCCAGTCCCAGGGGGTGGTGGGTTATCACAGCTGGTGACAGCCCTGCAAGGAAGAGGTACTGCTGCAGCCACTGCCGTTGCTGCCACAGCTAGGATTTCAGGGGTCCCAACCAAATAGCCAACTGGCTGGGGAGATCCCCCACCATCTATGGGCT
>PISX010001255.1:60426-206046 GCA_004024625.1 Mellivora capensis
GGGACTAGGGGGGCAGAAAAAGAAGAAAAGAAACAAGATGGGATTGGGAGGGAGACAAACCATAAGTGACTCTTAATCTCACAAAACAAACTGAGGGTTGCTGGGGGGAGGGGGGAGGGAAAGGTGGGTGGGGTAATGGACATTGGGGAGGGTATGTGCTATGGTTAGTGCTGTGAAGTGTGTAAACCTGGCGATTCACGGACATGTACCCCTGGGGATAAAAATTTGTTTATAAAAAATAAAAATTTAAAAAATATATATATAACTGGTGTGTTTCTATATATATATTCCTTCTATAATTAAGTTATATATATATATATTCCTTCTATAATTAAGTTATATATATATTATATTAAATTGTTAAATTGTTAAAAATCAGAGAAGAAGGGCTTTTGGGTGGCTCAGTCAGTTAAGTGTCTGTCTTCAGCTCAGGTCATGATCCCAGAGTCCTGAGACTGAGCCCCAAGTAGAGCTCCTTG
Source organism: Mellivora capensis (assembly GCA_004024625.1). NCBI lineage: Eukaryota > Metazoa > Chordata > Mammalia > Carnivora > Mustelidae > Mellivora > Mellivora capensis. Next base: position 60,906 of record PISX010001255.1, read on the forward strand.
GAGCCTATTTCTCCCTCTCCTCCCAGCTCATGCTCTCTGTCGCTCTTTCTGTTGCTCTTTCTGTCTCTCTCTCAAACAAATAAAATCTTAAAAAAATAATCAGAGAGAATGCAAAAGATCCTTTCAACTTTTCTTCTATTGTTTCTATATTGTTTCATTAAACTACTGCCTAATATTTTCACAGTTGGAGAATTTTGCAGAGTGTAAAAGAAAAATGCATAGCCTTCTTAATTCAAAAAGATACTGGCGGGACGCCTGGGTGGCTCAGTTGGTTAAGCAGCTGCCTTCGGCTCAGGTCATGATCCCAGTGTCCTGGGATCGAGTCCCACATCGGGCTCCTTGCTCGGCAGGGAGCCTGCTTCTCCCTCTGCCTCTACCTGCCACTCTGTCTGCTTGTGCTCGCTCGCTCCCTCTCCCTCTCTCTCTGACAAATAAATAAATTAAAAAAAAAAAAAAAAGATACTGGCAAGTAATTATATTAACAAATAGGATAGGTTTAAGTTTATTTAGATTTAAATAAAATGGTATAAAGAATTCACTTGGAAATAAAACAATCTTTGTGATTTTCTATCAAATTTCCCTACGGTCTTACATATTCTAAGGATGACATAATGCCACAGCAATGCACTGGAGTTATGAAAATAATTCAGCGAGAACTAGTTGAAGAAAAACTAGCTGAAGCAAAACAATTTTTTTAAATATTAAGGCAGTGAAGAAAGTGGGACGAAAGAAGAGCAAACAAACAGAAAAACATTTAGAAACACATTCCTAAATGAAAATAATACTGTTGAAGAGTCTATTGTCTTCAGACTCAGGTGTTATATATTTAAAATATTTGAATTGGAAATCATAGTACTTTACATAATTTGAAGAAAATAGACTGAAATAAACATGTTAGGTCACTATCTTAGCTCCACCACACACTAAAGAGGAACCTACTTAAGTTTTATGGTTCTGCTGGATGGAATGGTTAAAATTTTCTTACAGCCTAGTGTGGTTAGGAAATAAAAATGAGATAAGCCATGAAAAGTGCTTACCACGGGTCCGACCCACAGTAATTATTTGAAGGTAAATGCAAGATATGTGTAAATGTTTACTATTAAAAAGCAAAGGACTAATAACATCTCAGCTTGTGTAAGCTTATTGGAATTATTCATACCCTACCTCTCAATCAAGGTTGTAAGATCCTAATACCTTTTCTGCTATCAGTGCTGAATGTGAACACTTTTCTTTGTAGGTCGAGAAAAGGGCACTGAATTTTAAGCCATCCTAAATCAAACTTACCTGTGTACGAAACTAGGTAGAATTTTTTTAAAGATTTTTAAAATTAATTAATTAATTTAGTTTAATTCCTTTTTGAGAGTAAGAACAAGAGAGCGAGGACATCTGCATGAGTGGGAACAGGGAATGGGAGAATGAGAAGCAGGCTCACCTCTGAGCAGGGAACCTGATGTGGGGCTTGATCCCTGAACCCTGGGATCATGACTTGAGCCAAAGGCAGACACTCAACCAACTGAGCCACCCAGACCCCCAAGACTACATAGATGTTTTGTACAAGATCACATCAATATGCAATTAGAGCACAATATAGTATGAATAACCCACGACAAGACTAAGCTAGAAATATTGATAAAGGAAAAAATGGGGAGTTCATTTATACAAAAATGACAAGAAAAACGGCAACTAGAGTGAAAATAAGGAAAGTTTTCTCATCTATAGTACAGAGACAATCAAGCAGTCTCTCAAAACAAGTATGGTTATATGAGAAAATTTTTATCCATGTTGAGTGAAAAAAGGAAAAGAAAATGTATATATAGTTTGTAAAATTATACATACACATCCATCCTATATAACTCTGTGATCCCGATAGGCATTTTTCAAAATGAAACAGAGTATTAGTTTACCATTTTGACTAAACTGATTATTGTTTATCAACAGTTCAATAAAATACATCATCATATGAATTGTATATCTGTTATTGCAAATCTATGAATGCACATTTTTTTAAAAGCCTGTAATATACCTAGAAACTTTATCTGAAATCAATTAACTGGACTTATTTTCTTACCTCTTAAACCACACAGAAAAGACAAGAATGTGTTTATTCTACATTACAATGACTTGTCATCTATGAATTATTTATTGATGATGCAATAAGAAAAAATATTGAATATCAGTATTCTTGTTTGTCCTAATGTGTCATTTTTAATGACAAAATAAATAAATGTTTATGTTGGAAATTCAAGCAATGAAATGAAAACTGCTTTTCTCTGCTGCTATCACATATTTACCCACTTCTGTTTACCAGACATGAAACGAGGAGCAACGGCTGTTCAAGACCATCTTTTATTCATAGGCCAAATTTTCACGTACTTTACATTTTTATATTTCTTTCTTTCTAAAAAAAAATTCATTTGCTTCAAAGTTATATTAGAGTATATTGAACTAGTTTATGAATAATCTTTTATCACCATTGATTATGCATGTGAAACAATAGAATATTGATAAGTACAGTGTAGTTCACTTGCAAAGTTATGTCTAGAGTTATTTAAAAATCCTATCCATTTTTTAACAATCTTAAAAGGTTATATTTATTTGTTTTCTTTCAAGGCCACAGTTATGACTATTCTATAATTTAAAAGGTAAACACGTGATAAATCAATCTTCCACTAGGAACTAACTTAAGCATCCTTATTTCATTTTTATTTTGTTGAGTACCCATAATTCAAAAAACACACTTATTTCACACTTCGTTATAAAAAGCAATTAGTCTTTTCCTCATAAACTCGTGTATGAGTAGCAATAAAAAATTCTATTTCTCAAGGGTAGAAAATTATTTGAGGGAGTAAATATACTAATAATTAGGAGATTATCCTTCTCATGATATTTTAATATCATAATCCCTTATCTTACCACAAAGTTTTCTTTATGTTTTATTATGGCATTTATAAAATTGCACTCCTCTCTTTACATTATTTACTTACTTAACTATAAATTCCTTATTCATAATTACACACAGTACTTGACACATGATAGAAATTCAATAACTGTGAGCTAAGTTGGTGGGTAATTATCTTGTTTTTTGTTAGGAATAACAAAAGAATATGTAAATTGATTTATTAAATTTTTCTGAGATCCTCTTGAAGAAAATGCTGCAGGGCCAGCGTATATAAAATTTTAAACCTATTGGGAGTCTTAGAAATCATCCAGCCTGAGCATCTCATTACACAAAGGAGGTATCTGGAGTCCAGGGAGGTTATGGAGCTAGCTCGGTATCATGTAAGTAAAATTAGAGCTGGAACTGGGTCTGAAACCTCCTGACTCATCAATCAAATACCCATTCTGAATGTCATACTGGCTTTCCAAGCTCTGTATGTCAGCTTTATTTAAGCTCTGCTTGCCTTGATCAATCTAATTCCTTCTCTATCTCCCTTTCTCTCCCTCTCTCTAGCAATAGAGTTACAATAAATATCAATTTAATTGGTCTGGATTGATGTATAGGCCAGTTAGAATGGTATAGTGTCTTGGATCATTCTCATGACCAATAAATACTGCCGTGAAGGTGCTGGTTAATATAACTTTGATCAAAAGCCAAATGAATTATTTTTATTCTAAATATTAATGTATTAATGACTTGAAATATAACTTCTCACATATTCTTATATTACTCTACATTAGACATTTAAATAGTAAAATACAAGTGTTGATTAATTTTTATCATGTCCTAATATAGGATCTTTTACAGTTGTATATGGTTAAAGCTATCAAACTAACAAAAACATTTACAAAATGCTAATACTAAATGTCTTTATATATGTATATGTATATAATGTGTGTGTCTATACATATAAATGTGGGTATATATAAAAATTTATATGTGGTATAAAATATATTTTATAACCAATAATATATGATAATTATATCATGATAGGACACTAAAACATATAAAATTTTATATATGTAACTATGTAAGTTTTAGATATTATATACATTATAATTAAATATATATAATTCCATCATGATATTCATCATTTATGATATATAATTATATGACATTATATAATACTTGATTATAAATTATACATAATAATTAACAATTTCATACATGTATCATTTCTGTTTTTTCAAATATGAATACTGAGTTTAAAGATACCTTTACCATTAATTTTTTTCTCCTACTGGTCATTAATTCACATTTCACCATTTTACTGAGCACTTAACATCAAACTTCAATTTAATGTAGTCTGAGTTCTCTATCATGCTGCAATATTTCTGGGGCTTAGTATTTAGTTAGGAAAGAATTTTCAAATGTATTATTAATTACAAAAAGCATATGAAAATGTTCATACTAGAATAAAGATATTTTAGAAGCAAGGACTTCCTTTATTTTTAAAATTGCTTTATTACTTTTAGTAAGTTTTATGGAAAAAGTATAAATTCATATACAAAATGCTCTGTCAAGTGAAAAATATGTGGGTATATCAATACTAAATTTAATTGCTTCTTCACACAATAATACACATTACACTTAGTCCATTACCCACAATTAATATCATGATTTAAAATATATTTGGCATTGTCAATGTTTCTTGAACCTGCTCTAACCATTTAATAGAAGTTTAAAATAGTACATGATATATAATCAATGCCTAGATGACTCATATATTTACATGAAAAGCACAAACACGAATCAAATACAGATTCAATATAAAGGAGCAAACACCATTGTTGAATTATTTATCAATGCAAATGACTTTCTGCTGAAAACTATTTCTCCTAATTCTATTCCCCATAACTTCAATAAATAACATGCTTCTAAATACTAGAATCGTCCATTTATAGGATTGCATTTTTAAAAGCCATCTAGAGTTTATTCTCCAGGAGAAGCAGTGCTACTTGAAACATGAGGATAAAATGTATGATTATAAACAATATTAAGTTAGGTATATTCATAAAGCATGTACAAAATAAACAATAGAACTATGAATTTGTAAAATGTAAGGGATGAGACAGAATGTAGATCAAAACATAGCATGTGAAATAAAGTATTAAGGTGTGATGAGAGTAATATAAAAGAGAGGGCACACAATTTATTTAGGGACAAAACAGTCTCGGGTGTGTTCCAAGCCTCTGTCATGGACGTGGCCTGTTCTCGTGAAGGCGGCCCATAGAATAGAGTGATGGCTTTGACTCCCACCTGTGCCTCCACAGTGGGACTGCAGTCTGAAAGTACACCCAGCCTTTGTGTTCCCATCTCAGGGTGGGGTGGGGGGGGGAAGTGTGTCCATTTATGAGGGTTTTTGAGATTTTCCAAAGCTCTGTGATTCAGAAGAGGTGAAATGTGAACTAGAGGCCTAATGTTACCAGGTCACCTCAAAGTCACTCGTGAGACTTACATGGGTTGAATGTTTGCTGTTCTGAATAGTGTTCTGTATCCTTTAAGATTGATCTCTGTACATATAATACACCATTTTGACACCAGATCTTCAAAAAAAAAAAAAAATTGCTCTTGGAGAGCAACTGCTTCTGTACAGTTTTCACTTACACTTGCCACCATGAGTCTAGGCAGGCCTATAATGACTGACCGATTTTTTCATACCCCATAAATTACCCTCCATCAAAAGCATACACAAGTGCCCACGGTTAAACCTGTTGAGAGAGACTGTGTATGTCTTTTATTTGAGTACACATTAAAATATAAAATTACGCCTGAGGCTAGAAAAAAGGAATTTTCTCAGGTTCTTAGTGTCTATTCAGTTTGATGTGGAGTAAGGTAAACTGGATACAATTTAGTCACAACGAGGTTGCCAAATAGCATCAGGACTCCTTTGTGCTCAAACCATGGTTACCGTGGAATACGTGGCAGTTGATTGGTCTTGAAGGTGCCAAATCTATAAGCTCACTCCTACAGAGGCTGTTTTGATTTATTTCTTAAATAACGCAGAGTTAAAAATCACAGCAATCGGAAGAAACTATATAGCAAAAAAGGTTTCCATTAGGTTCCTAACTACATATATATGCACTTAGAAAATGGACACTTTCCTAAAAGCTACATTTGTGGTAGTTTTAACTGATCATGTTACATAAATGATAACCTTGTACTTCATTACGTGAAGTCCGAGGGAATATTGTTATTAGACTAGAGTTGGTATAGAGTTTTCTGATGTAGTCAATATTAAAAAAAAAAAAAAAAAAAGAAAGCCTGAAGTGAAGTTTCACTGCTACAGGGCAGTTACAAACAACAAACAGATTGCGACCTGGGTCAGGGCCATGGCATGTTGCCTGCTTTCTGGTGAGCCATTAGACAGGCAATGCAGTGTTACTACCCCCTTGGACCTTAACACCACTCCCCTCAGACCAGAGAAATTACATCCAAGGGAATTCAGGAGCCAGAGGGCCATGGGTTCTTTTCTGTTGCTATATATACATATATTTTTTTTCATTCCAAATTGACATTCATGTGTTACATCTATTTTAGGGATGAAAGCAAACAGAAGTGAAATATTTAAAAATGATTTTACAGACTTTGTTTATTCAATGAATTGCAATCTCATTGCCTTTTAGTTACTGAACCTACTTCAAATGACTACGAACTTTGAAACACAATGGTCAAAAAAAACAAAAAAAACAAAAAAAACCAACTACTTCTAAACCCAAGTTCAGAAACCAATTTTTTTAGGGGGAAGCTATTGCAAATACATCATCATATAAAATAATAGTATTTTATAATCATTTTCAACCACAATGTTGTTAGCTATCATTTTTAAAATAAAAATACAAAACTAGAATTTTCATGAAAGGCTAAATTTAATACGAAAAAGAGCTGGAATTAGGATAGGGTCCTCAGCCTGTATTGTCTTTCCCCTGGTGACAGTCATCTCTAATTGCAGAAGTACATGCATGCGCAATTCCTTATGGTTTTTCTTATTTATTTTCCAAATGCTTTCTGTATCTCTAGATCCAGCCACTCCAAAATATACCTCTACGTGTTTCCTCTTTGATGGAATAAGAAAAGAAGCAGTTAGATCGAACATACCAAAGATGTTATCTACTCTAACCTACAAGTGAGCAAATGCCACCAAGTTTACAAACAAGATCTGTTGCCAGGATGAGTGATCAAAGAATTACACTATACAGAGCCTTTCACTTCATTAATTTCCATTTTATAATTTATTTTATCAGTATATTTCTAAATCTACCCATTCTGCCCATTTGCTACTCTCATCTGGAATCTCAGTCAAGCAGTTAATTGAGAACTGATGTTCCAGATGATATAAAAATTTATCAATTGAATTATCTCTTTTTTTTCCCTTTGACAAAGTAACTAAAAAATGTGCAGATGCAAATGTCAAGTACTGAAATAAAAGAACCTAACACCACATTGGAGAATGATGGCAGCAGAATCAAGGGTACTGCCAGTCCATCATGGCTAGCAGTGCACCCAAAGCACAGCCTGGGACAATCTGTCACTGTCGAAATGCCAACCACCAAATGCTCTGCCATACTGGGATACTGAAGCAAGACACCTTGTTAGATATAGACTTCTTTTGTGTTTAAATGTAATCAAACTATTTCATTATTTTTATTTTTTATGTTCTCTTTCAATTCAGGAGTCAGTAGAGTGTACCGTATCATTTCCCACAGCTCCTGCTGTTTTAAAAACTACCTTCCCCCCAATTTTTGTATTACTCCTCTAAAGTTCCATATTTAATACTACTATCCTGAACTACTTATTTAAAACATTTCTTACTGCTTATGATTAAAAATATAAAACTTTTTATTATAGCCTTTTGAAGTTTCAGTAATGTTGAATATTTCTGAATTCTTTAAGCATATCAAAAGCTCTGACTTCAGTTATCTTTTTTATAATAGGAGAACTAATGCCTGTGCACAGACTAGCTTAATTTTCATACTGAAACTGTCATATTTTTCCATTTGTCACCCAATTAAACAAGCGCCCGAGAGCACTGATAAGCACACCACGCTAAAACTCAACAGTCTCAGGAGTAATTAGAAAGACAGAAGAGGATTGCTTGTTTCAACTGGCCATTACAGAAACAGTTCTGCTGTCATTTCTTTCTTCCTTTCTTTCTTTTCCCAAAAAAATAATTGGCTTTGCTCACACAGAAAAAGTTCAGATAAACCAAAATTCTTTAACAACTGATTATCATTAAAAGTCAGCCCTAAGATGACTTCAAACAAACAAAAATTATATGAGAAAGAGGAATCTTATAATCCACATGAATTACATCCATATTATTAAAATTCTAAGAGCCAGGGGGAGAAAATACAATAAATTGGACAAATCGCTCAGCAATATTGCAATCACACTCTACAGTGCTGCCCTCTCCTACCTTTTTGTTTGTTTGTTTGTTTAAGGTTGAAACAAAGCCTGGGGATTATAATTAATATAATTATTTATCACAAAAAATGAATGGCAACAAATAACAAAAATGGAAATGACAAAAAGCTTAAACAATTTTAAAGTATATATTTGTGTATTTCCTGGGATAAATTTAGAAATAAAAAAATAAAAATCCAATGTGAACTCTCACTGCAATTCTTGTTTTTCTCTTTTATTACCTTTCCCCCAATATCTTAATCCCCATTATATTATTTCTTCCTATTTATTATTTTCAGAGATCAGGATTCCAAAGGGACTTTTGTATGTCCATGGTACCTCTGGGAGTTCATGGAGCTTTTTTGGCAGCAAGCATTTCCTAGACGCAGTCCAAAGACCACACAGACCCATGTTTATAAAACACCAAGTCTTTTAACTTTGAATCTCTGGAGGGGCTCTTTAGCTAAACAACCAGGAGATTCTTAGCCACAGTAAACATTGAAACCTACCGAGCTAGTAAAGGAAAATTAAAAAAAAAAAGATTCCTCAGAGGGGATACAAGCTCAAATTATGTGTTTTTCTTTTTCCTTATAAAAGAATACAAAAGAAAATCCCTCTGTATTTGTATTCATTTAACATTGGTAGGGAAAATTTTTTTTAAAGATTTTATTTATTTATTTGACAGAGAGAGAGCACAAGTAGACAGAGAGGCAGGCAGGGTGGGGGGAAGCAGGCCCCCTGAGCAGAGAACCCGATGCGGGAATTGATGCAGGACTTGATGTGGGGCTCGATCCCAGGACCCCGAGATCATAACTTGAGCTGAAGGCAGAAGCTTTAACCCACTGAGCCACCCAGATGCCCCTGGTAGGGAAAAATTTTTAAAGGGATCCATTCTGAACAAACAAATTTTGACTCACTTTACATTTTATAAAAAGATTTTGTTCTAATTATGTCCTATGGAAGATTTTTAAGAGTAAAAAATAAGCTACTCTGCACTTCAAAATAATTATAATTTCACATTTTCTTGGTTCAGTTGATGTACATATTATCTTTTTTTTTAAAGATTTTATTCACTTATTTGACAGAGAGAGATCACAAGAGGCAGGCAGAGAGAGAGAGGGGCAAGCAGACTCCCTGCTGAGCAGAGAGCCCAACATGGGGCTCGATCCCAGGACCCTGGGATCATGACCTGAGCCGAAGGCAGAGGCTTTAACCCACTGAGCCACCCAGGCGCCCCATGAGCCATCCAGGCGCCCCTTTGTACATATTATCTTTATAATATATTGAGTATAAAGGTATTTGCCCTTGTGTTACATGGGACCTGCTGAGAATGACTGAGCTGTTATTTCAGATATAGTTTATTGAGTGTCATTTTAGCTGTTTAGGTTGGGAGGGAGCATCCAAGAGTTACATCTCACTATAACTTTATTTTTATCTATTGATATAATTATTGTGACTCCTACAACCAGTCCTTTCTGTCTACCTGAAAGTCTATCACTAAGACTTATTAGTGAAGAAGTCACATAAGCAAGCTGGGTGGATCTGTTTCTGAATAGTTTCTTCCTTTTTTACTTTCTTTTTTTTTTTTTTTTAAGATTTTATTTAGTTATTTGACAGAGCGAGACTAATCACAAGGAGGCAGAGAGGCAGGCAGAGAGACAGGGGGAAGCAGGCTCCCCACTAAGCAGAGAGCCCAATGAGGGGTTTGATCCCAGGACCCTGAGATCATGACCTAAGCCGAAGGCCGAGGCTTAACCTACTGAGCAACCCAGGCGCCCCTGTTTCTGAATAGTTTCTAAATGAAAATGTGGAGGATTTCTTCATATTAAAAAAAAAAAAGAATAAGGACTTTAGGAATGAAAATTATAAAATCTTAGATTACTCAGACATCTTTACTTGGTTTTAAGTTTTCTGACATATTATACTTTAGGCTATTGAAAAATAACATTAAAATTTTCAAAAGTGATATATTTCAAATTACAAACATCCATATTACACTTAATTATATGGTGACACTAGATTTTCAAGCAGAGAGAATGAAACAATTAGGTTACCAGAAAGGGAACCAAATAGCAGTTATGAAGTTGGTTTCTATTTCCAGCTTTGTCACTTGCTTAATGTATAAATATATCCACATATAAAAATAAAAATACCTGCATTACTTAGGGAAGAATGGATTTTATAACATCACTTGTGACTCTTGTGGTCCTGGATGTTAGTTTCAGGGGAGTTTTTTAAATTACTGAATCAACTTCAATACTTGTAGTTAGTCTATTCAAGTTTGTATCTTTTGTTTAGTCTTGGAAAGTAGTGTGTTTCTAGGAATTTACCCATTTTTCTAGATTATCCTATATGTTAACATATTGGATAATGTTCATATACATTATCCAATATGATACAATATGGTACATATTGGATAATGTTCGTATTAATCTCTTATCCTATGTATTTCTGCAATGTCAGTTGTAATGTCTCCTTTTGGAGTAGGCCTATGTTAATAATGAACTCCCTACTTAGAACCGTTTGTGTTGTGTCCATACCTTTTTGAAAATTCTGTTTCCGTTTTATCTGTAAGTAATTTGATTTGCTCTTTGTGTTGAGAAAACTGGAAAGCCTCATGCAAAAGAATAAAAATGGACTACTACCTTACTCCATATATGAAAATAAATCCCAAATGCATTAAAGACATATATAAGACTGGAAACCATAAAAATCTCAAGAGAAATCATAGGTAGTAACTCCTTGACATTGGTCTTAACAATTTTGTTGAACCCAGACAAAGGCAACAAAAGCTAAAATAAACAAATGGGATTATATTAAATTAAAAAACTTTCAAACAGTGAAGGAAACCATCAAGAAAACAAAACAAAAAGAAAAGCAACTTACTAAATAGAAGATACCAGCAAATCACACATTCAATAAGGGGTTAATATAAAAAAAAAGGAACTTACACAACTTAATGTAAAAAACAATTTAAAAGTGGGCAGCTACCTCAGTTGGTTAAGCATATGCCTTTTGCTTGGGTCATGATCCCAGGGTCTTGGGAGCCAGCCCCTAGTTAACCTATGCGCTCATAAATTAAATATATATTTACCAACCATGCAAATGTTCAACAAGCACATTAAAAGATGCTCAACATCACTAATCATCATATAAATGCAAATCAAAATCACAATGAGATATCAACTCAAACCTGTCAAATAGACTATTATCTAAAATAACAGAAAAAGAAGAAAAGAAACAAGATGGGATTGGGAGGGAGACAAACCATAAGTGACTCTTAATCTCACAAAACAAACTGAGGGTTGCTGGGGGGAGGGGGGAGGGAAAGGTGGGTGGGGTAATGGACATTGGGGAGGGTATGTGCTATGGTTAGTGCTGTGAAGTGTGTAAACCTGGCGTGGGTGGGGTAATGGACATTGGGGAGGGTATGTGCTATGGTTAGTGCTGTGAAGTGTGTAAACCTGGCGATTCACAGACATGTACCCCTGGGGATAAAAATTTGTTTATAAAAAATAAAAATTAAAAAAAAAATAAAAAAATAATAAAATAACAAATGTTGGTGAGGATCTGGCAAATTCCCATGTCAGTGGGTATGTAAATGCATACAGCCACTATGGAGAAGAGTATGGATGGTCCTCAAAAAAAAAAAAAGGTACCATATAATTCAGAAATTTCACTTCTGAGTATTTATCTAAAGAAAAAGAAAACAATACTTTGAAATTATTTGTGCACATCTATATTCACTGTGGTACTGTTTACATTAGCTCAGTTAGTAATCAAAATAAGTATTGATCCACAAAAGAGTGGAATGGATAAAGAAGATAGATAGAGGTAGATAGATAGATGATATTTAGAGAGAGAAAAAGAGATAGATGGATAGGAATATTACTCAATCATGGAAAAGAATGAAATCTTGCCCTTTGTGACAACATGGATGGACTTATGTTAAAGACAGAAAGATAAATGCCATATGATTTCACTTCTATGTGAAATCTAAAAAACAAAACAGAAACAGACTCATAGGTGCAGGAAACAAACTGTTAGTTACCACAGGTGGAAGGGGTTGAGGGGTAGGTAAAATAAGTAAAGATTAAGGAACACAAATTTCCAATTATAAAATAAATAAGTCATGACAATGTAATGTACAACATAAGAAATATAGTCAGTAACATTGTAATAACATTTACAGTGACAGATGGTAACTAGACTTCTCATGGGGATCATTTTGTAATATATAAAAATATTGAATCACTATAATTTACACCTGAATAACAGGATATTACACATCAAATTTACTTCAATAAAAACTTAAACCCTATCCAAATACAAATATAGGTGTTTGTTATAGAAAAGGGAACTGCAGACTCCAAAGTGTAATCCTCATATTAGTCCAGTTTTCATTAATGATGTAGCAAAGTTTCCAGTTATCAAAAATGATGCATTTTATCCATGTTGACAGATCTTAGATGAAGAACTGCACATAAGAACTGCCTTTGATACTTACTATGTAAGATTTTCTAGGAAAGACAATCTATACATATATATATATAGAGAGAGAGAGAGAGAGAGAAAGAGAATTAAGCAGCCTCTTAAAACTTATATCAAATTAATCAACAGCATTTTCTTTAAAAATTATATAGATTGAATTTAAAGTAAGCAAATATTTAAAAAGATGAGTTGTATGGAAATATCTGAGTCATATTTTATGATATAATTTAAGACCCAAAGTCAGTATAAGGATATTCAAGTTATTCTAAAGTTTTTACCTCTTAATCTTGTAGAACTAAACTGATTTAAAAAAAAGTCCTTTGTTTCTAGTCCTGAGAATCATATATAAAAATATCATTATCAAATCATGTTTTCCCCCATCAATATTTCTTCAACTTTAGAATCTAAATAGGGAAACCTAAGTTCTAGTCCTAAATCTAGTCCTTCCCTTTCCTAGGAAAAATAATCCAAGATCAACTGGTCTTAATTTTCTTACATATAGGAGATATTTTAAGAAATGACCTCTAAATCCCTTTGATTAACTCCACACGCTATTTTAAATGGGGATGGAAGAGGTGGAGGACAAAGCAAGTGGATTCTTCTCCTTTTCATTTTCTTTTTTTTTTTTTCTTACTACAGTCTATTTTCTTTTTTTGACTCTCACTGATTCCCTCTAGGAAACATTAATTGAAATTTACTTATATGTGTGAATTTTTGAGATAATTAATACATATGTTAATACCTTTACATGTAAAAAATTGTTTATTAGTTTAGCTATTCTTTAAGGAGTTACCTCCATATAACTAGTGTTGGGCATATTCTTGTTTTTTGTATATTTGTCTTCATCTAGTTACTTTATTAAATTTCTATATTTTATCATCTCTCTCTCTCTCTCTGCTTATGTCATCAACAAAAATTATAGATATATACCACTGCCCAGATTTCAACTTAATTAAATTTAAGTTTATAATTTATTTATTTAGAATATTGATTTCAACCTCTACTCCACATTCAAATCACCTGAGATACTTTAAAATATCACGACCCTTAGACATTTTGACACCCTCTGTCTCTAGTTGGAACCTAGGAGGTGCTGATACTTTTAGAAAGCTATCCGGAGAATTGTATTTTTTTTAGTTCTTTTAAGTTTTTATTTAAATTATCTGGAGAATTTTTTAAATAAATTTTATTTATTTATTTGACAGACAGAGATCACAAGTAGGCAGAGAGGCAGGCAGAGAGAGAGAGGGGAAGCAGGCTCCCCACTGAGCAGAGAGCCCGATGTGGGGCTCAATCCCAGGACCCTGAGATCATGACCTGAGCTGAAGGCAGAGGCTTTAACCCACTGAGCCACCTAGGCACCCCTATCTGGAGAATTTTAACGTGTTGCTACTGGTTGAGAACCACTAGTTTCAAATTCACTTGATCTTTAGTCAAATGATTTTAATAAAATCTAGTTGATTTTTTCTTTTGCTGCCTTTTAGGCTTTAGTAGCATTGGCTGCCAAACTTTATTGTATGCCTTTTCAGCCTGTATTTATATGATCCTATAGGTTTTTCTTGATAAATCACTGATTTAGTTTTCCAATAAACATTTTCAGTTTAAGTGTGGACTTTTGGGGTCTTAAATTTATGAGAATATACCTTCTAGACACCCTATCTTGGGCAGTATTTGAACTTTATCATTTGTAATCTGCACCCATTAGACCACACCCCAAAGAGCTCAAATCCATGCAATTCAGCAAATGCTATCAAGGCAAAAGTCTATCACAGTGTCCTGTGCTTACATGGTTTCTTTTTCACCGTTGTTTCAGAATTTCTTTTTTTGTCAACTTTTGGGTTCATAAAAGAATATGTTGTTGCTTTTCATTTCATCCACCACTTTGTTATTTTCAGTTTTCAGTGGGAGATTTGCATTATCTCTTGCCATATAAGAAGGCCTTGACATTTCTTAACACATTGCATTAACTTATTCTTTTTAATATTCACTCTGCATTGTTTTATTTGCTTTTCTGTTGATTTGAATGGGGAAATACAATCAGTTCACATTTGCCTTACAGTGATATTCCTGATTTGAATTTTTCCTTTTTATGTTAGTATTGCTTTCTTATTTCCTTTTTTCTCTGCTTTTGCCTCAATCTTACTGACTTAGTCAAGTTTTTATTTATTTATTTATTTCCCTTTTCTGGTTTATAATATCCTGTTGAATCTCTGTCTTCCATTAGTATTTACCTTCCCTTTGTTAATACTCAAGATTAAAACTTTCTTCTCAGCTATAATTTGAAAAATATATTTCAGCAAAAAATCAATGACCAAAACACCTATTAAGATGATATCTTTTGAGCACATAAATGAGATGAAGAGTGCATTAGAAATAAATGATAATAGAGTAGGTTGGAAAGAAAAGAGGATAAGCAGTCTGGAAAAGGGGAATCTAGAAAGGATTTAAGTGGAAGTTGAGTACTAAGATTTTTAAAAGTGAAGAAACACTATGAGAGGTATGAGACTTCATTAGAAGAGCCAAAATAAGAATAATGGGTAAAACAGATGGGAAAGAAGAAAAGAGGGCAGACAGGTTATTTAAATAAATAACAGCTGATAATTTCCCAAATATTGAGAAAGAACCAGATATACAGGTTAATAGATCACCTTACTATCTTAATGCAAAAAGACCCTCTCCAAGACTTGAAGCTGTCCAAAGTCAATGATAAAGAAAGAATTTAAAAGGCAACCAGAAAAAAAAAATCATAAAGCAACTAACAAAGGAACCCCCATCAGCAGAAACTGTACAAGCTCGGAGATAGTAAAATGATATATTCAATATGTTGAAAGATTAAAAATTGCCAACAATGAATTCTCTGTCCAATAAAGTTATCCTTCAGATATGAAGGAAAAATAAAGTTTTTCCCAGACAAACAAGAGCTAAGAGAGTTCACCACTACTAGACCTACTTTATAAGAATTGTTGAAAGGAGCTCTTCTATCTAGTGAAGAGAAAAAAGTCCACAAAACTTTGAGTGAGGTGATAGCAGAATTAGAAAATTGTAACTCTTTTAGAATAGAGTGTTAAAAACTTAAGTATTGCAAAAGGTTAAAAGAAAAAAAGAAGCATTAAAAATGTAGCTACTGCATCTTGGTAACCAAACTCAGCATTGAAAGGGATAATTTATGACAACAAAAATATAAAACGGGAGGAAGAAAATGATAAAACCACATGAGCAAATGAAGGTAAGTTGTTATCATCTGCTGAAAGAAGACCATTTTATCTATGAAGCGTTTTACAAACTTCATGGAAACCATAAGACAAAAATCTAGAGCAAAGACATAAAACAAAAACAAAAACAAAAAAAAAGGAGAAAATGAGCAAATCATCATAGAAAACCACCAACTTTAAAGGTACTAACACTAGGGAAAAGAAAAATGGAGATACAAAACAACTAGAAAAAAAGGAAGATAACGTGGCAGCAGTAAAAAGAAAGATACCATGGCATATATCAACAATCACCTTAAAAGTAAACAGAATGAACACATCAGTTAAAAAGCAAAAAGTGGCCAGTCAGATTAAAAAAACAAGACCCAACTACATGCTGCTTTCAGAAAACTCTTTTCAACTCCAAAGAAAAACATAGACTCAAAGTGAAAGTGTGGAAGATGATACTTCAAGCAAAGAAAGCAGGTATAGTCATGCTTTTACCAGAAAAAGTGGACTTCAAGCCAAAAATGGTAACAAGAAACAAAGAAGGTGATTATATAATGATAAAGTGCTCAGTACATCAAGAAGATATAATAATCACAAATATATATAGTTCCAAAATATGAGCACCAAAATATACTAAGCAAATACTAACAGATCTTAAAAGAGAAAGAGACAACGATACAATAATAGTAGGGGGTTCTGTACCTCCTTATCAGTAATGGATAGATCATCCAGAAAGAAAATCATCATAGCAACAATGCAATTGAGCCACACTTTATAACAAACGGACCTAACAGACATATATAGGATAGTCCATCTGTCAGCAGCAAAAAACACATTCTTCTTAAGTACATTTAAAACGTTCTCCAGGATAGACTATATGATAGACCATGAAACTAATCTTAGTAAATTTAAGAAGTTGGAAATCATACCAACTACCTTCTCTGAAAGGTTTCTACCTTTCATACCTCTACGTATGCATATATTAAGAAATCAGAAAGACCCCCCAAAATAACCTAATTTTACATTTTAAAGAACTAGAAAAAAGGAACAAATTAAAACCAAATATAATAGAAGAAAATAATAAAAATCAGAGCAGAGATAAACAAAATAAATATCAGAGAAAAAATGGAAAAGATCAACGAACTAAAAACTGGTTCTTTGAAAATATAAACAAAATTGACAAACCTTTAACTAGACTTAGGAAAAAAGGGAGAAGTTTCAAATAAATAAAAATGATGGAGAAGATATTACAAACGATACTACACAAATACAGATAATGAGGAGACTACAATTAACAATCGTATGCCAACAAATCTTATACCTAGAAGAAATGGATGTATGTGCATAAATACACAACCTACCTACCTACCAAGACTGAGTCAGAAAAAAAATAGAAAATCTGAATAGACCAATGATGAATCAAGAGATTGAGTTGGTAATTAAAATCTCCCACAACAAAGAAAACTTCAGGACCAGAGAGTTTCACTTGTGAATTTTACCGAACATTTAAAGAAGAATTAACATCAATCCTCCTCAAAACTCTTTCAAAATATTGATGAAGAGGGAACACTTCCAAACTCAATCTATGAAACCAGCATTATCTTCATACCAAAGCCAGATAAGGATATCACAAGAAAAACAACAACAATAACAACAACAACAACAACAACACTACAGACCAACATGCCTGATGAATATAGATACAAAAGTTCTCAACAAAATATTAGCAAACCAACTTCAAGAACAGATCAAAAGAATCTTACACTATGACCCAGTGGGATTTATCCCTGGCATGCAATGATGATTCAACTTATACACACACAAGTCAATTAATGTATTTCATCACATCACTAAAATAAAATAAAATAAAATCACATGGTCATATCAATAGATACACACAGAAAGCATTTAACAAAATACAATATCCTTTCAAGATAAAAACCCTTAATAGATTAGTTATAGAAGGAGCATACCTCAACATAATAAAGGTCATATATATAGATCTACTTCTGACATTATACTCAATGGAGAAAAATAGAAAAGATTTCCTCTGAGATCAGGTAAAAGATAAGGGTTGCTCACCCTTCTCATTCCTATTCAATATAGTATTGGAAGTCCTAGATAAATTAGGCAAGTCAAAGAAAGAAAAGGCATACAAATCAGGAAAGAAGTAAAAATTTCACTATTTGCTGAAAATATGAGCTTATATATAGAAAAAATCCCAAAGCATCAATAAAAAACTGCTGGGGTGGGGTGCCTGGGTAACTCAGTCAGTTAAGTGATGCACTCTTGATTTCTGCTTGAGTCATGATCTCAGGGTTGTGGGATCAAAATCCCTATAAGGCATGCAGCCTGCTTGGGATTCCTTCTTCCTCTGCCCCTCCCCGCCCTGTTCACACACTCTCTCTCTCCCTCTTTCAAAAACAAAACAAAACAAACAAACAAACCTACCTGATAGAATTGATGATTTCAGTGAAGTGGCAGTTTATGAAATCAACTCACAGAAATCAGTGGCATTCCTTTACACTAATAATGAAACATTGGAAAAGGAAATTTAAAAAGCAAACAAACAAACTAACTAACAAACAAACTATCCTATTCACAGAGCATCAAAAGCAATGAAATACTTGGGAATGAATGTAAAAGAAGTGAAATATATCTACAATGTAAAGTGTAAAACTATGTTGAAAGAACCTGAAGAAGACACAAACAAATGAAAAGACATCCTATGTTCATGGATCAAAGAATAAGCATTGTTACCCAAAGCCATAAAACAGTCATATAATACCCAAAGCCATCTACAGATTCAATGGACTCCCCATCAAACTACCAAAAAAAATTCTTCACAGACACAGAAAAAACAATACTCGAAATTTGTGTGAAACCACAAAAGACCTGGAATAGCCAAAGCAATCCTGAGAAAACAAAAAACAAAAACAAAACAAAGTTGGAAGTATCACACTCTGATTTCAAAAACAATATGATATTAGCAAAAAATAGACACATAGACCAATGAAATAGAAGAGAGAGCACAGAAAAACATGCAGAACAATGAAAATGGACCCCTATTTCACATTGCTCACAAGAATTATCTCAAAAATGGATCTAAGACCTGATACTACATAACTACCAGAAGGAAATATAGGGAAGAAACTCATTGATAACTGGTCTTGGCAGTGATTCTTTTGGAGATGATGTCAAAAGCACAAAAGCAGAAATCAACAAATAGGACTACATCAAACGCAAAAGCTTCTGCACAGCAAAAGAAACAATCAACAAAATGAAACAGGGAGATGATATTTTCAAGCCATACATTGGATAAAGGGTTAATATCCAAAATATATAAAGAAGTTAAAAAAAAAACTTAATAACAAAAGAAAAAAAAAAAAACTTTGATTTAAAAATGAGCTAAATAGAGGTTTTTCCCAAGAGAACATCAAAATGACAAACAGGCACATAAAAAAATGTTCAGCATCACTAGTCATCAGGGAAATGAAAATCAAAACTGCAATGAGATGTCACTTCACTCCTGTTAGAACGGCTATCATCAAAAAGAAAAGAGTTAATAGGTGCTGGCAAGGATGTGGTGAAAAGTACATTTCACACTGTTGGTGGAAATGTAAATTAGTCCAATCACTATGAAAAACTAAATGGAGGTACCTCAAACATTTAAAAAATTGATCCACCATATGATCCAATAATTCTTCTTCATATAGGCCCAAGGGAAATAAAAACAGGATTTCAGTGATATATATGCATACCCCTGTTTACTGCCACATTATACAAAATAACCAAGCTATGGAAACAATTTAAATGCCCCTCAATGATGAATGGATAAAAAAAATGTATTACATACAATGGAATGTTATTCATCCATGAGAAAGGAAGAAATCTTGCCATTTTCAAGAACATGGATGGACCTTGAGCACATTATGCTAGAGTGAGAAAAGACAGGCAGAAAAAGACAAGTACTAGATGTTATCATTTATGTGTGGAATCTAAAAAAGTCAAACCTGTAAAAAACAGAAAGTAAAATGGTAATGGGAAACTGGAGTGTCAGTATAAGATTGATGGTGTTTAAGGATACAAACTAGTAATGAGTGGTAAGTAAGTCATAGAGATATAATACACAGAATAATGAATATAGTCGATAATACGGTACTATAATAATGTAACGTGACAAATATTTCCTCAAAGACAATCATATTACAATATATAAATGTCATCAAAGTAACATGCTGTGTACCTTAAATTTAAAAATTGTAACATGTCAAATTTACCAAATTAAAAAAAAAAAAAAAAAGAACTGGGAAAAGCTAAAAGCATGGTAAAGAATTGGGAAAAATAATTCAATTTATGTCTTTATAACTTTAGTAAACAATGTTTTTCACAAATCAGTCACAAAATTCTTCAGATACACTGAAATTCTCCACTTTTTATTATTTTTTCAGCATGCTTCACTCTTTCACATTTCGAAGCCTTTATTTCCTGTCTGGATTTTTCCTTTCTATGTTACTACCCTACTATTTATCCTTCAAGATCCTGATTAAATTTTTCTGAGCATTCTTACCAGCTCTTTCAGATAAAAATCAATGAGTGTCCTTGAAGTAAATGTATTTTTGCCAGATTGCCTTTCACTGTTTAGATATCTGCCTCACCAGATTAAATATCTCAAGGATAAAAATCATGTCATTTTCATTTATATAGGCCTAATAGCTGACAGTACTGAGTATATCACAGGTACTAAACAAACATACACTAAATAAGCAAATTAATTGGGTAAGTTTGTAAACTTCCAGACAACCTTATTCTAATGTAGGACATTAAACATTGTGTTATATCCAGCAATTACAGGATCACATAATATGTGTACATTTTGCTTTCATTCCCAATTTTATTAATTCAATGAAGAGTAACTAAATGTTTTTGCTAATATTATGTAAGTAAAAATTTAACTTAACTGTTAGATGTTTCAAATGTAAAAACTAACAACTGATTTACATCTAAATAAGCAGAAAGAAAGGTGGTTTTTTTTAAATTTAGTAAAAATTGTACATAACAAGTTTTAAAAAGGAATGATTTTTAAATTTTTATCTAGGTCATAATTTTCTCTGGGCATGATTTCATTTTAGATGAGATTTTTTAAACTTTAACTTGGACCAAAGGTGAACTTGTTTGAGAGTTTGAAATAAATTGCTTTAGCCATTCCTGAGTTATGTGAAGGTGAGAGTACATTTTTCATGCACCTAACTAAAACAGTTTCCAACCTTTTCTACTTACATAAGTCACAAATGAATAATGCTATATATTTTAAACTTGACAGTATTATTATATTTCTCAAGAAACCTCTAAATTTAAAATAAAATATCTAATAATTTTTAAGATGACAAAATTTTCCATTTATGATCCAAAAATTGCTAATAAAGGACTGTAGTTTAAAAGTAAAGAAAATACAACTAAGGTCAACTTAGATTTCTATCTAGATTAGATAGAAAAAGGATATAGGACAAATATCAAATTAGTATAGCATTTCAGGGCAGAAATGTTAGGAAGCTAATGCACTTTAAAGTGCACTTTAAAATGTAAAAGTAATTTAACCTCAACCTTTTACAGTCCAGCCAGAGGGAAAAGCAGCAATCTGAAATATGAATTCTATGCCCAGCACATCCTCTAGTGAGTTTTGATCACTTAAACTTTTAACTCCTCTTTAAGCAGTGTGATGGGGAAAATATCTACTATCAAGTTGCATTAAATAAATTTGTATTATATATCACATCACTGTGGAGGCCAAGAAAAGCAAGGCTGTACCCACCTCAAGTCTAGCCTTGACATAAGTACAGCCATCTTGGCCCTGGCAGCCATCTTATTTCTCCGTGACCAGTAAATGACCCCTGGCTCCAGGAAGACTGACCAAAGGTTTTGAAAACAACACACCATACCAAAAACCAATTAGGAATAGGATAGCTTTTATGAGGTAATAAGTCATGTCAGAAATATGATAGCTTAACACTGTAATAAATCACAAGAATATAGGAAAGCGATCGTGGCCCAATCACCCACTGCCGAGTCCACCCCTACTCTGCCTTTAAAATCTCTGACTGTAATCTGTTTCGGGGTCCAAGTCCCTACTCCGCTGTGTCGGGTATACTTGGGCCCAAGCTTAAGCTTGCTGAATAAACCCTCATGTGTTTACATCGGTGTTGGCTCCTTGGTGGTCTCTCAGATGTGAAAACTTGGGCATAACAATCACAAATTACTTTTTAAACCTGGCTAAGTCTTAATTAATCTGAGCAAAACTGTTTCAATTTTAAGATGGAAGAATATAATAAAATTATTATAATATAATATAATATGCTATATATTATAATATGTTATTATATATTGACTGTTTAGAATGTTGAAGAAGAAAAATGTAATATCATTTTTCAACTTTACATTTATATCAATGTCATATTTTTACATTCATTTAAACTCCAGCTTACTCAGAGATGGTTTTGGATCTCTATTCACTGTCTTTGCAATACCCACCTATTGATAATCCTGTCCTTTATATCAATGTACACAAGTCAGTGATTAAATGAACAAATAGGGAAGGGACAAGCATTGCATCATTAAATTCTAAAGACTATTATCTGTGGAGTGTTAGATGTAATAGACAATAAGAAGCCCTCTAAGCAACTTTGTAGTAGGGTTCAAGAAAGTATTGTAAAGGGTTTATCTTGAGATGACATACAAACTTCATTAGAAAGGTGATATAATGAAATCAAGGAGAGGTAACTAGAAAGCTTCACAATGGGAAGAGTCTGATCTAGGTTCCTTTCAGGAATGGGAAAAGGAAGGGGTGGGAACCAGAGACATCTGCAGAACCCATTGACTCATTAGGTAGAGAGAACAAATGGAGAGAATAGCATATAGAGAGTTTATTTATAACCATTTAGAATTTGGTGACAATGTGATAAACAGAGGAAAACACTTCATGTTATTGAGAACATGGGAGGGAAATGAGTTTGAGGAGGAGAATGCAAGTGCATTTTTAGGAGCTGTCAACATAGTCTTGATGTTTGATAAAATATGAAATATGTAAAGCAAATGTTCTTTGACATAATTTCTTATATCCTAATAGTTCATTAATAAAAACTTATTTCAAAGGCACAATTGTTTATTAGCAATGGCCTTCCTGTATTGAATTAAACTGAAAATAACTGGTGTAGAGGTAATTTATTCCCTTATACCATACTTTATACCATATACTTTTCTATAAAACTATAAATATTTGTTAATATAAGTTGTTTTATTTTGCAGATGAACTTCCCTAGATTTTTGCTTATTTTCCTAGCCAGTTAAAAATTGTTATTTTTTGAGAGGGGATAAAGCTTTCTCTTGTCTTCTTCAGGCATGAAAAACTTGTGCTTTTTTAAAAAGATAAAAGCCAAGTCAAGAACATCTAGACCTAATAATCCCATTTTCCATAATTCATGATAACAACCTGAGCAAAATTGAATCTGGCCACTTATAAAAGTAGAGTTGTTTAAGTTTAGGATCCCTAAAATTCTTTTTATTCCCTACCATTTTAAATTTTGGAATATTCTAAAACCTCATTTCCGAACAGCCTTGTAGTGATAGTAGGTGAAAATACATAAATCTAACAGAACCCAGCCTTCATCTCAGGTTCAATGAGTGTTCTTAAATTCCAATAAGTGGATTATTGTATTGTATCTTAGTTCTATTAAGTAATCTTCTCTTTTCTATCCTTTGATTTTGGTTCTTTCTTTACCAACCAATTTCCTTTGTAAGGAGTAATGAAATTCTGACTTATTTCTCCTCCTTTTCAAATTATTCTTTTCTCTGCTAGAGTTTGTTTACCTGTTTCCTAAGCATAATTAATAAAGTTCACATTTATATAACACTTAATATATGTGAGGCAATATTCTAAGACCTTAACTCTACTAACTCTTTTAATATTCAGGACAATCATATCACATAAGTTCTATTATTATCTCTTTTTGCAGATGATTAAACTGATAGAGAAGAAAGTTAGTGGGAGCAAGATCACTCAGTCAGCAGTTGGTGGAAGTGGGACACCAGCCTATGGACCTGTGACTCCAGAATCAGAGCTTGTCACTGCTCTCTGCTCTTCTGACTTCTTCTGACATTATGTGGAAACAGGGAATATGTTCAAATAAGTAGAGAAGAGGGAAATGACAGGATTTCTCTCAAGTATTTAATTCTATCTCCAGAAATGTAGTAGAAGAAATTGAGAAAAAGCATGCAATGTCCTACAATGGAGATGTAGAATGTAAAATTATTTTTCTGTCATTTAAATCCATATGCTATTGAGCAGTATCTTAAAAAAAATAAGAATACTAAAAAGATTCGTGGTTGTCAGTGGTTGTGGGAGCAGGAGAGAAGGGGTAAACAGGCATAACACACAGAATTTTTAGAGCAGTGAAAATACTTTGTATGATACCATAGCAATGGATAGATATTGTCACACATATATCCAAATCCATAGAATGCATGACATAAGAACAAACTATAAGGTAAACTCTGGACTTTGGTCATTATGATGTGTCAGTGTCTGTTCCAATCAACTGTAACAAAATTATCACTCGGATGGGGGATGCTGGTGATGGGGGAAGGCGATACATGTGTGATTGCAGGTAGCATATGAGAAATCTCTGATTTCCCCTTTATTTTATTGAAACCTAAAATTCTTCTAAAAAACAAATTCCTAGTTAAACATAAAACAAACCACCCAATCCCAGCTAGCTCATAAACCATGAGCATAGATTCCAACAAATTCTTACTATACCTTTCAGAGCTGTTCTCAAAACTAAGAAAAATAATCCCAATTTTCTTTGCATTCAGATACTAATGATTAATAAAAAGATAATTAACAAAAACATTGAATTCATATCCATCCCATAAATGAGAGAACACAATTGTCTCTACAGAGGGTTGTCAGATTCACCATGAAACAGATTCAACAGATGGCCCATCTGCACATGGTTTCAGGAGACAATTTTTCCTTTCTAACCATCTTTATTACTGGCAGCTGGTATTCCACAAATTCAAGAAAACAAATATTTGTTGAGTGTCACCGTGTATAAGGCTGCAAGTGTTCCAGGCTTAGTGTGGCAGGAGTTTCTGCCAAAGAGTTTTACAGTTAGTTACACCGATGAGATTTCCTCATGAGCAGTGCTGTGATCTTGATGATTTGGAGAACAGAAAGTGGAAGACACAGAATTACAATAAAAGAGTCACTGTGGGTTCTTATTAAAAATAAGCCCTTCCAAAAAAGGGTTTTGAGTTTTCTTCCTGCTTATTAGAAAAGTGGTTATTCTGTTTCTCAGAAGCAGGAGAAATATGAGGATGCTGAAAGAGAAAGGCCTGTCGGGGATTCCTGCAAAAGTTTTCAAAGCTGCCTCAGCATCCACGCTATCGTTGCAACCACACACCTAATTTTAGCAACGTGAAACTCTGGGGTTGCTGCTGTTTCTGATTGCTACAACATCATCAATTCTGCTCATGCTGCGTTGGGTTCATTTAATTCCAATTAGCATTTATTGAGCTCCTATCTTGTACTGAGCTCCAGGTGGAGAGATCAGAAGATAAATAAGCTACTCTGAGAATATAATAAGTGCTCAATAACTATATGTTAAATACTTATACCTCAGACTTCATAGCACTTTTACATGTTAGATATTGTTTTAAGAGCTTTTCAAATATTAACTCATTCGATCCTCACAACAGATCTATACAGTCCTTGCTTTAGAGATGGTGAACCTAAGACCAGGGAGAAGTTGAATGTTTATATCTGTCCAATTTTTCCAGGTGTCATGACTATTGACCAATTGGGATTTGTACTCAGGTATTGTGATCCTAGAATTCATTATGAAGTATTCAGATTAAGGAGTGAGTGAGTGGTTTAATGAATAAATGTGTGCATCTTTTTAAAAGACTTATTTATTTTTAGAGAGAGAGAGAGAGGGTGCATGGTGGGGAGGGGTAAAAGGAGAGGGAGAGAGAGAATCTCAAGCAGATGGTCTGTATCTCACAATCCATGAGATCATGACCTGCGTAGAAATCAGGAGTTAACCGACTGATTCATCCAGGCACCCCAAATATATACATATTTTAAACAACTAAATGAAAGTTACTGAGTAGGGAAACCTTTGGAACATGAGTAAAATGTAAACATTTTTAGATAGTATAAGGAGAAAATTCCAGTAAGGAAAACAAAACAAAAGAAAACAAAACAAAACTATGAGCAGTGAGATTGGTTCTTTAACCCTAAGTATTTACTAATAGAAATCTTGGTGGGTCATGAGCAAAACGAAACTGACAAACCAGCAAAAATAATTTCTAACCAGAAAATTAAAAATAGAACTACCCTATGACCCACCAGTTGCACAACTAGGTATTTACTCAGAGGATATAAAAATACTCATTTGAAGGGATACATGTTTCCCAATGTTTTTAGCAGCATTACCAAAAATAGCCAAATTATGGAAAGAGTCTAGATGTTCATCAGCTACTGAATGGATAAAGAAGATGTGGTATCTATGTGTGTTTGGTATGTGTGTGTGTGTGTGTGTGTGTGTGTGTGTGAACAAAAGAATATTACTAGGCCACAAAAAAGAATGGAATCTTGCTATTTACAAAAACATGGATGGAGCTAGAGAGTTTTATGCTAAGTGAAATGCATCAGTTAGAGGAAGACAAATACCACATGATTTCACTCATATGTAGAATTACAAAAACAAGACAGATGAACATGGTGGGGGGAGAGAAAGGCAAACCATAAAACAGACTCTTAACTATAGAGAACAAACTGAGGGGTGCTGGAGGGGAGGTAAGTGGGGAGAAAGGTTAAATTGGTGATGGGCGTTAAGGAGGACACTTGTGATAAGCACTGGTTATTGTATGAGGAGATGAACCACTGAATTCTACACCTGAAACTAATACTGTATTTTCACTAGTTAAAATTTAAATAAAAACTTGAAACTACAACAGAAAAAGTCCTAACCAGGTTTTTGCATACTTCCCAAGGCCAATATGCTTCTGAAGAAATCTGTAACTACTTGCCTTTTAGTCTAGAATTGGGGGTTGTCAAAAATCAAAAAAGCTTCTAATGGTTGGTTAGTTACATTGTTCTATAAATTATGATCTCCCTGAGTCCAACCTCCCATTCTGACTTCATCTTTATTTTTACCCTGATGCTTGACACCTACTCTTGTACAACTCTAACAAGCAGTGCATGCAGGTCTATTAAATTAAAATTGTGTTATAATTGGAAAACATCCTACCTGTTTTCTAATTATTCTCCATATTATGAATAAAATTGACATTGCAATTAACATAGTATAAATTGCCACTTGTTTCTAATTGCTAATGAAAAACATTCTCTATATTCACCATGGGCATATTTTATAAAGGCATCAACACTTTTGGTCTTTCTTTCCTTTCTTGTTTCTTATTTTCCTAAAGGTTGTTTTACTACTGTTGTTGAAAAGTTATGAAGGTGATGAATGCTATCCAAGTTCTTTTCTCTGCGGTGGCCTATATATCTGGAATATGTTTTGTCTCTGACTTTTAGCAAATCTGTTTCATAGGGAACTGTGTGAATATAAAAGGATTTAGAAAGCAGCAGCCTGCAATAGAAGACCGTTGATTTTTTTTTAATTATCTAGGAATTTTCTGGAAATACATTTCTTTCCCAATCTATGTCTCAAATCCTGTCACTTTTATTATAATACTGGAAGCTAAAATGGTATCGAATGTTGAGGTTTGGTCATCAGAGGGAGTCTGTTTTTATATATTATAAAATAAAGGACTTGAAGTATTTTCTTTCAGATCTTATTCTTAAGCTATTAGATTTTTCCAATAGTTCTTATAATAATTATTAAAGAATTTACATTGGTTATTACTAACAAAATTGGTAAATTTTAAAAATGTTTAGGTGACTGAGAAACAGTTCTTAGAGTTGCCACATATATTACCTAAAAAGTAAACTTGCCAACAAAAAATTATAAGGCATGCATAAAAATAGGAAAGTATGACCTATATCCTGGAAAAGAAGCAGGAATACAAATTGCTTGTGAGAGAAACCAGATGTCAGAATTAACAGAAAAACACTTCAAAATAGCCATTATAAATCTTACAGAACTGAAAAAAAAGAATGACAAAAATAAAGATAATGTCACATCAAACAATCTCAATAAGAAATGGAAGTTATTAAACAACCATTTGGAAAGTCTAGAATTAAAACATACAATAAGTAAAATTTAAAAGAGTTACTGGAAGGGTTCAACTACAGATTTGAACTGGCAGGCGTAAGAAATGGCAGACCTGAGGATAGATGGAAAAAGAATATGCAGGGACACCTGGGTCCCTCAGTCGGTTAAGGGTCTGGCTTCAGCTCAGGTCATGATTGCAGAGTCCTGGGATTGAGTCCCACAGCAGGCTCCTTGCTCATCAGGGGGCATGCTTCTGCCTCTGACTGCTCTTCTCCCTGCATGTGCTCGCTCCCTTATTGTCTCTCTCTCTCAAATAAATAAAATCTTTTAAAAAAATTATTAAAGATAATGCAAGCTGAGAAAAAAAAAAAAAGAGAGTCTCAGAGAAAGGTGGGACATTTTAAGTGTATGGACATATGCATTCTGGGAACACCAGAAGGAGAGGAGAGGAAAAAGAGCAGGGGAAAAAAAAAAAAAGGTCATAGAAATAATGGCAATAACTTCTTAAGTCTATTGAAAAACAACTTACACATCCAGGAAGATCAACAAACTCTGAGTAAAATAAACACAGAGATCCACAAGTTGACACATCATAATAAAAATATTTACAGCAAAAGACAAGGAGAAATCTATAGCTGTAAATGCATATATTAAGAAAGAAAATGGGGCACCTGAGTAGTGGAGTCGGTTAAGCACCAGACTCTTAGTTTCAGCTCAGATCTTGATCTCAGGGTCATGAGATCAATCCCCCATGGGCTCTGCACAGAGTCCATTTGAGATTCTCTCTCTACCTCTTCCCCTGACCCCCCCTCAAATGAATAAATAAATATTTAAGAAAAAAAGAAAGAAAACACAGAAAAAGGAAGCAGGCTCCCTGCTGAGCAGAGAGCCCAATGCGGGGCTCGATCCCAGGACCCTGGGATCATGACCTGAGCTGAAGGCAGAGGCTTTAACCCACTGAGCCACCCAGGCACCCCAGAAAACACAGAAAAAGGAAGAACTAAACTTAAATGAAATTAAAGGATGAAATAATAAACATCGAAGTGAAGATTAGTGAAATAATTTAAAAATCAATAAAGAGGGGACGCCTGGGTGGCTCAGTTGGTTAAGCGGCTGCCTTCGGCTCAGGTCATGATCCCAGCATCCTGGGATCGAGTCCCACATCGGGCTCCTTGCTGGGCGGGGAGCCTGCTTCTCCCTCTGCCTCTGCCTGCCTCTCTGCCTGTGCTCGCTCACTCTCTCTCCCTCTCTCTCTGACAAATAAATAAATAAAATCTTAAAAAAAAATCAATAAAGAAAATCCATAAAATCAAAAGCTGGTTCTTTGAAAAAAAAAATTCAACAAAATTGACATTTAATTGGGTTGATCAAGATAAAAAGAGAGAAGAATTTAACAACTAGAATCAAAAATAAACAAGGAGAAATTACCATTGATCTTACAGAAATTAAAAAAAATAGTAGAGGATCACTATGAACAATTATGCATCAAGCTAGACAATTCAGAGAAATGGAAACATTCTTAGAGAAACACAAATTACCAAAACTAACTCAAGTAGAAATAGACAATCTGAATAAAACCATAATAAGTGAAGAAAATAAAATAGTAATGAAAAACTACCCACCCAGAAAAGTTCAGGCCCGAATGCTTCCACCGTTGAATTCCACCAAATATTTAAAGAATAATCAATACCTATTTTTCACAAACTCTTCCACAAGGTAGAGGAGAAAGAAGCACTTTTCAACTCCTTTTATAAGGCCAGTATTAGCCTGATATCAAAACCATAGACATCACAAGGAAACTATAAATTAATATCTCCTATAAATATGGGTGTAAAAAATCCTCAAAAAAATACTAGCACCTCAAACCTAGAATTAAAAAGAAATATACATCATGACAAGTGAAATTTATTCCAAGAATGCAAGTTTGATTTAATATTTGAATCAATTAATTTAATATATCATATCAGTAGAATAAAAGGAAAAGCATATGACTATCTCAATAAACATTGAAAATACATGTGAAAAAATAAACTTTCATTAAAAAAACACTCATCAAACTGAGAACTGAAAGGAACTTTTTCCACATGTCAAGAACATCTATGAAAAACTCACTGCTAACATACTCAACAGTGAAAGAAAGGATATTTTCTTGTCTAAATCAGAAATAAAACAGAGTTCCAACTCTACCCATCATTATAAGAAGTCCTGGGCTAGGATGATTAGGCTAGAAAAATAAATAAAAATCCTATCATCTGGATAGGAAGAAGTAAGGTTATCTCTGTTTGCAGAGGATGTGATCTTATGTATGAAAAATACTATAAAACTCACTAGCAAGAAACTAATGAACAAATTTAGCCAAGTTTCAACAAAATCAATTAAAAACTCCACATTTGCTGTACGTTTGCTGTAATGGTTTATTTTGTGTGTCACTTTGATTGGGATGCGCGGTGCACAGATATATGCCTGAACATTATTTGTGGGTTTGTCTGTTTAGGGTGACTTCAGATAAGATTATCATCTGAGTGAGTAGACTGGGTAGCAAACGTTGCTCTCCCCAGTGAAGAGTTGTTTAGTCCACTGCGGGCCTGAATAGGGGGAAAAAAAAAAAGAAAAAGCAGAGAAAGCAAGAATTTGGTCTCTTCTTGGCTGGTGTACAAGTCTTCTGCATCACCAGCTTCCTTGGACCTTTGAACTGATTGAGGCATACATCATTGGACCCCTGGTTCTCAGGACTTCAGGTTTTGACTGGAACTGTTAGGTAGCAGCTAGACAAGAACAGTGGAAGGAATCCCTGGAGGAATGCCCCTGTGCTCAACAAAACCAGCCAACATCCTCCACTGAAGGATGACATAGCCTACAAGCACTCTCCCTAAGGAAACACAAACACAATCCAGAGAGAAGTTGTCCTCACCTTGACCTTTAGGTTGTTATACAGCCATTAACATAAGTCAGCTTTGCGGTTAGAGCCACACCCTCCATGTGAAAGGTTGCCCAGACAGTTCCCATACAAACCCTGTAGGGTCAAAAACGCCCCCTCCCAGTCCGTGGGAGGAGTCTCCCAACTGATTAGAAGCAGCCTCCCTTAGAGACCATCCTGTCCTTGATGCAAGAGCTGCTCACATAAAAGAAAAAGTTCCCTACAGTCTGAGGGCAGTTGCCACCTCTGAACCCGCCTTCTCCAATCTCGAATGTACTGTTGCTTTAATAAAATTGTCTTCTGCTTTCATTTGGGGCACAGATCTCTAATTCTTCATTGCCTTGGTGCCAAGAGCCTAGACACAACACATTTTGAGCTGAAAGAACTGCACCGGCAGAGGTCAGCTAGCTACTCTCAATCTCCATATTCCACCAATTCTTTATAATCTATTTCTCTCTCTATCCTCTCAATCCCTCTCTAAAATCTCTAACTGGTTCTGTTTCTTTGGAAAACCCAGACAATACATTTTCTATGAACAATCCAAAAGTGAAATTAGAAAAAAATTCCATTCATGGTAGCATCAGGAAGAAAAAATTAATTTTAGGAATAAATATAATAGATGAAGTTCAAAAATTGTATTTGAAAACTACAAAATGCTTTTGAGATAAACTAAAAGGTCCAAATAAATGAAAAATCATGTGCATGTACATACATGTACATACTAGAAAACTTAACATCGGTCACATGATATTAGTCCCCAAACTAATCTACAGCATCAAAGAAATCCCTATCTCTCACAATATTTTGTTTTTGGCAGAAATTGATAAGCCTCTTTTAAATTTCATATGAAATTATAAGGAACCCAGAAGAATGAAAGGGGCACCCTTGTCTTTATATCAAAAATTACCACAAAGCAATAGTTATCAAACATTGTGATTTTGACACAGGACAAACATTAAGTTTAATGAAATAGGATTGAAAGTCTTGAAATAAATCCATACATCTATAGCCAACTATTTTTGACAAGGATGCCAAAAACAGTAAATAGGGAAAAGAATAGTCTTTTTAAACACGGATGCCAGGGCAACTGGAAAGCCACATGCAAAAGAATGAAACTGGATTCTTCCTTCAGAAAACAGGAGTAAATTTTAAGACTTTGAATTTGGCAAAGGAATTTTAGATATAATATCAGAAGATTAAGCAACAAGAGAAAACAAAATAGATAAATTGGACTTCCTCAAAATTAAAAACTTTTGATCTTCATCAAAAAAGTGAAAATGCCACCCACAGAAAAGGAGAAAACATTTGCTATTTACATATCTAATAAGAAAATTGTATCTATAATACACAGAGAACTGTTACAATTCAATGATTAAAAAAGACAAAATCCAAATTAGGAAATGGATGAAAGATCTGAACAGATATTTCTCCAAGGAAAATACAGAAGTGACCAATAGACATGTGAAAAATGCTCAGTGATGTCATTAGTCAAATGCAAAACAAAACCCCAGTGAGATACCGTGTCATACCCACTAGCATGTGTAAATCAAAGTCAGATCATAACCATTGTTGGCAAGGTCATAGAGAAATCAGAATCCTTGGATGTTTTAGGGTGAACATAAAATTGTGCGGCAGTTTTGGAAAGAGTATGAAATGTCCTCAAATAATTAAACAGAGTTACCAGATGAGCCAGCAATTACACTTCTAGGTATATATCCAAGAGAAATGAAAACATATGTCCACAAGAAAAGTTATACACAAATGCTGATAGCAGCATTATTCATAATAGCCAAAAAGTAGAAACGACTCAAATGTCCATCAACAGATAAATGAATAAAGCATGTGTTACATCCATAGAATGAAATATTCTTCATATTTCAGCCATAAGAAGGGAAAAATGTGAATTCTTGCAACAGTTGGGATGAACCTTGGAAACATTAAGACATGTGAAAATGGGCAGACCCCAAAGTTCACATATTACATGATACTATTCATATGAAAACTCAGAATAGGGAATTCTATAAAGATAGAAATTAGAGCTGGGTGTGGGTGGGTAGAACAGAGGGAGATTGTAGCTAAATGGTCTTGACTGTTTTAATTTTTTTGTAAGATGATGAAAATGTTTAATATTTCTCTGTGGTGATGATTGTACACATCTGTGAACATACTAAAAAACAATTAATTGGACACTTTAAATAAATGATATGGTATATGGATTATATCTCAGTAAGGTTTTTAAAATGAACATTAAATTTATATAAAATCATACCACCTATTATTATGTAGTTGTCTCTTTATAGTGTAATGCACTAAATTGGGAAGAAGTTCAAGGAATGCTTAGAGCCTCTATTTGTGGAATGTAACTGTATTTTAATATCATTCACTTCCTCTTTAAAGAACAAAAATACTTAAGAAATAAAATCAAAGTCTTCTTTGTGCATTCCACAAAATATTTGAACTAGACTTGAAGGTTTTTTCCCTTTGGTACTTATTTATAAGAGGTATTTTAATTTTTGGAAGAATATTTGTATGTGCACACTGATGTTTATTTCAGTTTTCTAGGGCAGTTGGAATTTTGTAGATCAGGTTCGTTTGGTTGGTTGCAAGGAAACTAGGATCTGGGAGAGTATCAGTCTGCATTTCAGAGCTCTCTTAATAAATACCGCCAAACAAACACACACATTCACGTGGGAGAACACACAAACACATATACAAATACAACAAAGAGACAGGGAATGCAGGGATCGCAAATAAATGCAGCCTCCAGGTAACATTTAGGCTTATCTTTAGTTTCTCTGCTGATATTTGGCATAGTGACCAGAATGGTGGGCAGCCAAAATGGGCTTAGTGAAATAAAAGAGCCCTTTCTTGGTGGTATCATTTGACATTTGTTCCTTTTATATTTCTTTAAAAACTATAAGTTGAATTTATATGTGGGAAGAAATAGAGCTCAAGAGTTTATTGATTTAAAGTATTGCTTGTGAGAGTCTTTGTTCCGGATCATTGTTTCTAATAAACCAGTTTGGAGTTCTACTAGAAAGACATGACCTCTGACACAGTGCTAGGGACTTTTGCCTCTAATCTCTAAATAAAGGTTAAATGACAAAAAAAGATTTGCATAAATTTAGTGATCTAATATTGATAGTTACATTGAAACAAAACGAAACAAACAAAAAAACCAAAATGAAAACAGCCTTGTTTTCCTGGAGAAAGGCAGGGTGATTGTAATCAACATTTATTATGTTTTTCACAATATCATCTAATTGCTTTTCATGGAGGGGATAATGTACTATG
This sequence comes from Mellivora capensis, assembly GCA_004024625.1. Lineage (NCBI taxonomy): Eukaryota > Metazoa > Chordata > Mammalia > Carnivora > Mustelidae > Mellivora > Mellivora capensis. Next base: position 95,385 of record PISX010001255.1, read on the forward strand.
TAGTAATAGAGACTTATTTAGATGATAATTTAACGACAAGAAAAGTGGTCACGTTTTATATAATCTCAAAGGATTACTTTGAGAACTTTGAGGCCCTGGTTATATTCAATCTAAGGAAGATGTCCTAGAAGTTGCTAAAGGAGAAAGTGTATTTTACTTTGTCTAATGTTTCCTTGACAAGAATTTTGTTAGGGTAATTCTGATGCCCTTTCGTAGTCCATCTCCCTCCAATATTCAATATCTTCTATGAGACATAACAGAATACTTGATTAGTGGTATCGAGGGGTGGGATTGTACATGTTCAACTATGTTCTTTCTGAAATACCGCTTGGGTAGATTCACCGGAGAAGTTATAACCTTGTCTCTTTTTTCACAGGTTATGCTGATGGGAGCAGGTTCTGCCTTAAGGGAAAGTGCTAGTTATTTTAAGTTTAATTGGGGGGGGGGAGGGAACAGTTTGGAAGCCTGTTGTGATTACTTCTTTAACATGATGACTTGAAATAAGGCTTATATTTTAACTTCAATCTTGGTGATTTCTTCAAGTACTTTTTAATTGCTTCTAAAGTTTCTAAGGGGGAAGAAAGGTATATAATACTGGAGCCCATGCACTTCACCAGGAAGTAATGCTAGAAAGGTGATGGAGTACATAATAAAAAATTGAAGTGTCTTAATACCTCTAGAAAGTCTCTACGACCTTATATGAGAAAGAAGCTAATGTAATACAATATGGTGTTTTGAAAAAAATATATACATATATATATGTGTGTGTATATATATATAAATATATATATTTATCATGGGACAGAGGGAAATAGGACAAAATGGCAAAAGCTAAAAAGAAGGACTTGCAATTCTATTTAGGATGTAGAAAATCACAAGAGACTATCATTCTCGACCTAACAGTGAAAGTAAGTCAGATCAACTCAAATTCAAAGTTTTCATTTAACTCTAAAAGAACAGTGGATACTATAAATGAACTGAATCCAGAATGATTAGCTCTTTCTGGGAGGAAAGGGAGACAAGGCTGCTGTCATCATCAGATGCAGTGGAGCGGAAGAGGATAAATCTGCAACTGATAAGATAAAGAGAAGCTAGGGAAAAAAAAAAGTTGAATGGCTGTATTTGTGATATGATGGATTAAAATAACAGAAGGCCCCAAATGGCTGACCCCACCCCGTGAAATGGTCACGAGCCTTCACTAAGTACACTGGGGAGGGCATATAGGTGACCCAATGCAAAGCAGCAAAGCTGAGAGAAATCTCTCGGAAGCGTGCAGGCTTCCCCCAAGGATAAGGCTGTGGCAGCCAGCAGTCGGAGCAGAGTAACAGAACTGAGAGAAACCCTCCAAGGTACTTTTGTTTTTCACCAATTACAGGGCACACAATGGGAAGAGCCGATAATGGTGTTTCTGAGGTATTCTAAGCGTTGACCAAGTACCACGCATTGAATTTCTAAATGCCAGGGACAGGACAGCAAGGAGGAAAATCATCTTCCAGTAGAAAGCCAGGACAAGACTGGAGCGCAAAGATAATTCTGTAGGATTCCAAGAGATTCCTACTTATCTCTTAGAGCATAAAAATTCCTCATGACTCAAAAAGCTGGTAGTTGGTTGAAAAAAATGTGGTCATCTGAATCTCACTCTTGGCCAGAACTTAAACTCTTCTAAATGCAAAGAACTGATGCTGCCTTCAGATTATTGTAAGCCAGATGTAAGTTATTAAGTTAAGTTTTCAAGAAAGTGCAATTCCAAATTAGTCTGCTTCAGCCACACATAATAGAAGCCTAATAGAAGAAGTATGCTTATTTTCACAGGAAACAATATTTACTTTAGTGCTTTCTGTATTTTTGTGGTTCTTTTCTGTTTTTATACACAATCGTAAATAATAAAATGTGAAAAGGAAGAAATGTGAACCCAAAGGGCAAGACAGGAAATAGTCAATGGAAAAAACTCAGATATGAATGAGAAGTTGAAATCCCCAGACAGGAATTTTAAAATAATAATGACAATGCTAAAATAGCTAGTAGGAGAGTTAGGCCCAATACACAAAATCAAGTAGAGAATTTCAGCAAAGAGAAACTATAAAAAAATAAATACAAATGGTAGAAATGAAAATATTGTATCATAAATGAACAAATTATTTAATTGGCTTTACATTAGACAATGCAATTAAGGAAAAAATGAATAAACTCAAAACTCAAAGCTATTAGAATTTAATCAAACTGAAGGGCAAAAAAAAAAGAATGGTAATGTGAATCAGTACAAGATTGTAAGGAAAATATCAAACAGTCTAGCCTGAGTCTCAGAGGAGAAGTACCAGAAGGAGGAAAAAAAACACATCAAGACATATTATAGTCAATCTTTTGAAAGACCAAACTAAAAGGAAAACCTTAAAATCTGCCAGAGAAAGTGAAGCATTGCATTCAAGATAAAATTGCAGTAATGAGGGCTAACTACTCATCAGGAATAAAATGGAGGGCAGAAGACAATAGTATGATTGAGAACTAGAGACACACAAAGAGAAAGGACACTCTGGGAGATGGAAATATGCATATATGTATGGGTATACACACATGTATTGTGTGTATGTGTGTATTTAAAGTAGAATAATGAAAATACTAAAATAATCAATTACTTGCTCTTAAGGGTTTTTTTTGTTTGTTTCACTATACAGGACTTTTAAATCTTTTATCAATTTTAATTTCAACTGCTTTTTAAAAAAGATTTTATTTATTTATTTATTTGAGAGAGAATGAGAGAAAGAGAGCATGAGTGGGGGAGGGTCAAAAGGAGAAACAGACTGCCCACTGAATAGGGAGTCCCCAGGGGGTTTGATCCCTATTCTCCAGGATCCTGACCTGAGCCAAAGGCAGTCGCTTAAACAACTGAGCCATCCAGGCGCCCTTTAATTTCAACTTCTGATTGTTGCTAGTAAATAGAAGTATACCTGGTTTAATAAATTAATCATGTATGCTATAACTAATATCCCCTTTTAATGTCTGGTAATTTTTTTTTTTAATTCATTGGATTTTCCTCAGAAACTCATGTCTTCTGTGAATAAAGTTTGAATCTTTTAAAATCTGAATTTTGATTCATTTTTATTGCTTGATGGCACTGGTGGGAACCTATACTATAATATTTACTACTAGCACGTTCCATATTATAATTAACAGAAAGTTTATATTATTCTACTACACTATACGTGGTGATAGCCAAAATCCTTGCCTTGTTCCTGAACTTAAGGAGAAGACATTTACTCTTTTACCATTGAGTATCATCTCAGCTACACAAAGGTTTTTCATATATGCTTTTTATCAAACGGAGGAAGTTCCTTTCTCTTTCCAGTTTTCTAGGAATTGTGTGTGTGTTTTTTAATCAGAATCTTATGTCAGATTATTCCTAAAGACGTTTCTGCATCTTTTGAGAAGATTCTGTCATATGTCTATCTATCCATCACCTATCTATCTCTATATGTACCTTGTTGATATGATAAATTACATTGGTTGTTTTTTTTCTTTTTTGTGTGTGTGGTTTTTTTTTTGTTTTTTGTTTTTTTGTTGTTTTTTTTTTTACACAGAGAGAGAGACACAAGTAGGCAGAGAGGCAAGGCAGAGAGAGGAAGGGAAGCAGGCTCCCTGGTCAGCAGAGAGCCCAATGCAGGCCGGATCCCAGGACCCTGGGATCATGACCTGAGCCAAAGGCAGAGGCTTTAACCCACTGAGCCACCCAAGTGCCCCACATTGGTTGATTTTTAAATGTTATTCACCTTGAATTTCTAGGATAAATTCCAAGTAGTCCTGATGCAGAATCCTTTTGATATATTGTTGGTTTCAAATTGCTTACATTTTAAAAATATTTATCTCTGAATGAATGGGAAATATTAGTAGTTTTATTTCCTTGTGGTAACTTTGTTTGGTTTTGATATCATAGTAATGTTGAATTTAAAGATTTTTTTTTTTAACTCTCTTGAATGTTCTGGAAAAGGTGTGTATATTGTAACTTTTTCCTTAAAGTGTTTGTTAGAATTCAATAGTGAAGAAATTTTGGCCAGGAGTTTTCTTTGCAGAAAATGTTTTTAATCAAACATCCATTTGCTTAATAAATTTAGGGCCATTCAAAGCATTTATTCTTGAATGAGCTTTAGAAATTTGTGTCTTTCAAGGAATGTGTCCACTAGTTTTCAAATTTATAATTACAAGGTTGTTTATGATCTGTCCTTGTTAACATTTATATCAATATCATTGGAATTTATACTGATAATCAGTAACCTCTCTTATTCCTGATAATGGTAATTTGTCTATTCACTATTCTGTTTCCTGATAATTCTGGTTAAATGTTAATCAGTTTTATTGATACACTTTAAAAAGAAAACAGCATTTGGTTTCATTTCTTTCCCTATTGTTTTTCTGTTTCCTACTTCATTGATTCCTATTTTGATTTTTTTTCTTTTCACTCTTCTGATTACTTTGGATTTAATTGCTCATCTTTATCTTTAGATTCTTATGGAATCTTTGGTCATTATTTTATCACTTTTTTCCCCTAATAAAAATATTTTTTTCTGGCAAATATCCCCCTAAGTACTTTTTTACCAATTTTTGATTGATTTTGATATGTTGTATTTTCATTATTTTATTCAGTTCTAAATAAATTCTCATACCATTTTTTACTTTTTCTCTGAATTCTGGGTTATTGGGAAATCTCTTATTTAGTTTTTCAATATTTGAGGATTTTCCAGATAACTATCTGTTATTAATACATACTTTACAAGGTTTGAATGATAGTATTGTTTAAATCTATTATTCTTTTGCTCACTTTCTCTCTACTTATTCTGTCAAAGATTGAGAGAAGGCTGTTAAAATCTCTGACTATAATTATGGATTACTTATTACATTTTTCTCCACTATAATTTGTTGTTTCATGTATCTTGAAGCTATGCTACTAGGGGCATAAATGTTTAGGATTATAGTTAACTCTGGATTACTGACTAGTTTTTCATTATGAAATGATTTTGTCTCTGGTAATATTCTTTTCTAAAATATATTTTTCTTACATTAAAGTAGTCACTCCAGAGTTAGGATCATTTTACTTTTAACTTATTTATAAATTCCAGGTAATTTTCTTGTAGGTGACATAAAGTTGGATCTTCCTTTATTTATTTTTTTAATTCTATTTTATTTACTTTTTTAATCTGATGTGATGATCTGGAGATAGGAGGGGGTAGGCTATTTTATTTTGTGATATTATTGATAGAGTTAAAGTCTGTTACTTGGTATTTGTTTTCTATTTTTCCCATCTATTCTTTCATTTTTAAAATTTTTCTCACTTCTATTGAATTAATGTTTAAATAATTCAATTAATTATGCCATTTTTTATCAGCTCTATTTTGTGATTTTAGTGGTTGCCTTAAGATTCATAGTATACATTCTTATCATCTATCTTCAAATTATATTGCACCATTTCACGGATAACAATAAAGCCTCATAAGCATGTACTTCCATTCATCCTCTTCTGCTTTTTATAATTCTGTTAGGCTACTATTTATTTCTACATACACTAAAGCTTCACAATACATTGATTGTAATTTTCTTGAAAGAAAGGATTCTCTTTTAAAGAGACTTAAATAATAGTAATTAAAGAGAGCCTTAGCCATATCGGCGCCCCTGCCATATTTCTTCACTCCTTGTGCAGACCTCATGCATCATTTTCCTTCTTGACTGAAAGACTTCCTACATCATTTCAGGTCTGCTGGGGAAATTCTTATGGATTTTTTTTAAGATTATTTATTTATTTTATTTATTTTAGAGAGAATGAGAGCACATGTGGCAGGGGCAGGGAGAGAGAGAGAGAGAGCGAGAGAGAGAGAAAGAATCTCAAGCAGATTCCGCAGGGAGCATGGATCCCCATGCAGGGCTTGATCTCATGACCCTGAATTCATAACCTGAGCCAAAACCAAGAGTTGAACACTTAAAGACTGAGCCACTCAGGCACCCCAGAATTCTTAAAAATTTTATACATCTGTAAATATATTTTCCTTTTTTTTTTGGAGACATTGTTCCTTAAAAATAAACTCTAATTTTTTAAAATATTTTAAAGATCACACCTCCACTGTTTTCTCACTTGCATTGTTTCCATGAAATTTGCTGTCATTCTTAGCATTGTTCCCCTGTACCTGATCCTCATACCTTGTTAAGTTACATCTAAGCGCTTACCGTCTTAGTAAGCTTTATGTGCGTAGATGTCTTTATCCATGCAGGAAGTCTCCTGATAACTAATGAAAGTTAAAATGTCCTCTTTAATATTTGTTCTGCACAATTTGATTATGAAGTGTTTTGGTCGTCATTTTCTTGTGGTTTCTCATGTTTGCTTTCTCTTGAGTTTCTTGGATCTATGCGATTTAATTACTGATCAACTTTGAAAACTGAACATTAATTCTTCAAATATTTACTTATTTTTTAATTTTGCCTGTGGTGGACAGATTCTAAAGTGTCCCCCAGTATCCTTTCCTCATGGTATGTACATTCTTCTTTAATCCTTTCCCACTGAGTAAAGGATGGAAACTGTGACTTGTTTCTCAACATAGAATACCGCAAAGGTGATAGAATGTATGTGATTATGTAATTATATGCCCATAGTTACGTTACATAACATCATAATATTTTATAATGACTCTCTTCCATGCTGAACATGAGTAAACAAATTAAATTGTAAGCTGCTAAATGGCATGGGTTCACTGGCAAATAATTGAATGTCACTTCCCACCAAGTGCCAACTAAGATCCTCACACTGACAAGGAACTGAATGGTGCCAACAGCCATGTATGCATGGAAATGAATCCTCCCCAAGTTGAGAATAAGGTGAAAATCTTGCTCAGGTGGATACCCTAATTGAAGAAACCAACTAATCCATACCTGGGTCATTGACAAGGCCCGCCCCCCCACCCCCAAAATCAGAGATGATATTGTGGGGGTGACTGGGTGGCTCAGTGGGTTAAGGCCTCTGCCTTCAGCTCAGGTCATGATCCCAGGGTCCTGGGATCGAGCCCTGAGTCAGGCTTTCTGCTCAGCGGGAAGTCTACCTCCCCACCCACCCTGCCTGCCTCTCTGCCTACTTGTGATCTCTATCTGTCAAATAAATAAATAAAATCTTTAAAAAAAAAGAGAGAGAGAGATGATGTTGTGTTTTATTTTAAGCCTCTAAATTCATGACAGTATTGTTACATAGCAGTAAGTATCTAATACATGCCCCCTTCCCCCTTGTCTTCCTATGAGACTCTAATTACATATATTCTTAGCTGCATGAAATTGTCTCACAGCTTACTGTTCATTGTTTTTCACATTCTTTTTTATCTGTGTGTTTCATTAGAGAGTAACTGTGTATACTGTACGTATCTGTGTCTCAATTTCACTAATCTTATCTTGTGTCATGTTGTAGGTTTTTAATCTTATCCTGTGTATTTTTTTATGTTGAAGATTATATTCTTCATCTCAATAAGTTTGATTTGGTTCTTTTTAATACCTTCATGTCTCTACTTTTATTTTAGTATATGTAGAATGCAGTTATAATAAACATTTTAATGTTCTTATCTGCTAATTCTAATTTCCTTGTTCATTATAAGTCAGTTTTAGTTGGCTGAATTCTCTCTCCATTATTGTTTGTGTTTTCCTGATTCTTCACTGTCTGGAACTTTTAAATGGTTAACTTTATGAATCTTACTTTGTTGCATGTTGGACGTGTTTGTTGATATTCCAGTAAACATTCTTGAGCTGTTCTGGAATGTAGTCCTTGAAAACAGTTTGATTATTTGGGGTCTTATTTTTATAATTTGTTAGGGTCGAGAAAAAAACTCAGTCTAAAATTATAGGTATACTGCATTTTGCATTTTATTGGCTTCACTTTATTGGGCTTCACAGATATTGCAATTTTTACAAATTGAAGGCTTGTGGCAACACCTGTTGGGCAAGTGTATTGATGCCATTTTTCCAACAGCATTTTTCTCACTTTGTGTTGCTGTGCCACATTCTGGTAATTCTTGCAATATTTCAAACTTTTTCATTATTATTATATTTGTTCTGGTGATCCATGATCAGTGATCTTTGATGTTACTACTCTAACCATCTGGGTGGTGGGGAACCACAAACTGCACTCATACGACTATGACCTTAATCAATAAATATGTGTGTTCTGTTTGTTCCACCAACTGGCCCTTCCTGTCTCTCTCCCTTCTCCTCAGGCCTCCTTATTCCCTGAAACACAACAAAATTGAAATTACTCCAATTAATAAGTCCACAATGGCCTCTAAGTGCTCAAATGAAAGGAAGAACTTCATGTCTCTCCCTTTAAATCAAAAGCTAGAAATGATTAAGCTTAGTGAGAAAGGCATGCCAAAAGCCAAGATAAGCTGATATCTAGGTCCCTTACACCAAACGGCCAAGCTGGGAATGCAAAGGAAATGCTCTCGAAGGAAATTAAAAGTGCTACTCAAATAAACACACAAATGCTGGTGGGGGGAGAGGGCGAAGGCAAAATAGCTTTCCTGCTGATAAGGAGAAAGTTTGAGTGGTCTAAATAGAAGGTAAAATCAGTGACAACAATTCCTTTAGCCAAAGCCTAATGCAGAGCAAGGTCCTAACTCTGTTGTATGTTGTAAGTTTGAGAGAATTGAGGAAGCTGAAGAAGAAAGTAAAAGTTAGTAGAGGTTGGTTCATGAGGTTTAAGGAAAGCCACAGGGGCACCTGGGTGGCTCAGTTGTTAGGCTCTGCCTTTGGCTCAGGTCATGATCCTAGGTCCTGGGATGGAATTCTGCATTGGGCTCCTTGCTCAGCAGGGAGTCTGCTTCTCCCTCTACCTGCTGCTCCCCCTGCTTATGCTTTCTCTCTCTCTCTCAAATAAATAAAATTCTTAAAAAAAAAAAAAAGAAAGAATCCATCCATATAATAAATACAAGGTGAAGCAGCAAGTGCTGATGTAGAAGCTGCAACAACCTGTCCAGAAGATCTAACTCAGGTCATTATTAAAGGCGGATACACTAAACTTCAGATTTTCAATGGAGTTGAACAGCCTTGTATCAGAATATTTTCTCTAGGCCTTTCATTGCTAGAGAGGCTTCACAACTTCATAACTTCAAAAGACAGCTGACTCTCTTGTTAGGAGCTGATGCAGCTGGTGACTTTTAGTTGAAGCCAATACTCATTTACCATTCTGGAAATCCTAGGGCCCTTAAGAATTATGCTAAATCTACTCAGCTTTGCTCTATAAATGGAACAACAAAGTCTGGACAACAGTACATCTGTTTGCAACATGGTTTACTGAATATTTTAAAACCACTGTTGACCTACTGTTCAGGAAAAAAAATCCTTTCAAAATATTATTGCTCATTGACTATGCACCTGGTCACCCAAGAGTTTTGATGGAGATAAAGAAAATTAATGTTTTCTTGTCTGCGAACATAACACCCATTCTTCACTCTCTGGATCAAAGAGTAACTTTGACTTTCAAGTCTTATTATTTAAGAAATACATTCCATAAGGCTATAATTGCCATAGATAGTGATTCCTCTGACGGATCTGGACAAAGTAAGTTGAAAACTTCTGGAAAGGAATCACCATTCTAAGTGCCATTAAGAACACTCATGATTCGGGGCGCCTGGGTGGCTCAGTGGGTTAAGCTGCTGCCTTCGGCTCAGGTCATGATCTCGGGGTCCTGGGATCGAGTCCCTCATCGGGCTCTCTGCTAGGCAGGGAGACTGCTTCCCTCTCTCTCTGCCTGCCTCTGTGTCTACTGTGATCTCTCTGTCAAATAAATAAATAAAATTAAAAAGACAATACAAAACCTGATATTAAAAAAAAAAAGAACACTCATGATTCATGAGAAGGGATCACAATATCAACACTAACGTGAGTTTTGAAGAAGTTGATTGCAGCCCTCATCAATGACTTTGAGGGGTTTAAGACTTCAGTGGAGGAAGTAAGATGTGGTGGAAATTCCAAGAAAACTAGAATTAGAAGTGAAGCCTGAAGATGTGACTGAATTACTACAATCTCATGACCAAAATTTAACAATTGAAGAATTGACTTTTTTGGATGAGCAAAGAGTGTGGTTTCTTGAGGTGGAATCTATTCCCAGTGAAGACACTGAGAAGACTATTGAAGTGACAACAAAGATTTAGAATATTATATAAAGTTGGTTGACAGAGCAGCAGCAGGGTTTAAGAGGACTGACTCTAATTGTGAGAATTCTATTGTGGATAAAATGCTATCAAACAGCATCACAGGCTACAGAGAAATAATGAAAGGAAAAGTCATTCAATGAGGTAAACTTCATTTTTCCCTTATTATTAAAGACTGTCACAGCCACCTCGGCCTTCAGCAATCATGACCCTGACTGAGCAGCAGCCATCGACATCAAAACAAGACCCTCCACCAACAAGAAGACTATGACTCCCTGAAACCTCAGATAATGGTTTCCATTTTTAGTAATGAAGTGTTTTTCAATTAAGGTATGTACATTTTTTGGATGCAATGCTATTTGCATACTTAATAGATAAGAGTATAAGGTAAACATAAATTCTATATTCACTGGAAACCAAAAAATTCATTTGACTCACTTTATGGTGATATTTACTTTATTGCAGTGGTCTGGGATCAAACCCACAATTTGTTTCAGATGAGCCTGTATTCCTTACAACTGTCAGTATTCTGCCCAGTGCTCCACAAATTATTGTTTCTATTTTGGCTTGTAAAAACACTTTTCTAGGCCCTGTGTGAGTGCCAGATACTGTTCTCTAATCCTGTACTGTGATTTCTTCCTGGGTGTCTGGTAATTTTCTCATATGTATACATGCAAAAGTATTCTGTTCAATACCCAAGGGCAACTCTCTGCAGTTCTCTGGGGTTCTGTTCCTACATTGCTTTGCCCTCTTTGGCTTTCTACCCAGCAAACTAGGAAACACCAGGTCTCACTAAACTCTGAGGTTTTCCCTCAACCTAGGGAATCTTTTGGTCTCTTCTAGGGTTTTATTTCCCTGCACCACATCCTGGAAACTCTTCCAAGACAGTAAGTTCGGTGATCATAGAGCTCACCTTGGTTGTTCCCACCTATCATGAATTACTGTCCTTCTTTGCCTGTTCTTCAGTGTCTTAAAATCAGTGTTTTTATATTTTTTAATCTTTTAAAAAAAATACTGTTATGTAGGAAGGTAGACCCAGTCCCTGTTCTTCCATCTTTGTTAGAAGCAAGTCTATTTAGAGATTTTTAATTTTATTTAGTATTAAATACATTTATTAATTTTATTTTTTCAGGCTTTTTCATTTTACGTTTTCTTTTGGTAAATGGAAGAGATAATTTGGTCAGCACTTAGTTACAACACAGAATATATAATTATCAATAATTAATGATAAGAAGTATAAACACAAGTGGATCTTGATTAAAGATAATATGACAACTGAGATGTAAGGGAACATAAAACACAGTATGATGGACTTAAGGACTATAGCTTCTGGCACGGGAAATAACTTATACTAGGAAAACAGCTGAAGCAGAAGGAAACAGAGGCAGAAAAATATCACAAATAGAACTTTTAATTTTTTTCCTGATTTGTATAATTAAGATGTAATCTACACTGAGTAATGTATAGAAGTATTGAATCATATATTGTACACCTGAAACTGATGTAACACTGTATGTTGATTATACTGGGATTACATCAAAAAAATAAAAGGATTTAATCTAAATAGTAAAGTTTAATTTGATTTTTCTAATTTACCATTAGGTAGCCACTCTGTATCAGCTATTTTGATTAAAAACAAAAACATAATAAACAGATTCTGCTTCTGCTTTCTAGTAAATTAAGCTTTTGTCAAAAGTAGAGAAAGCTCAGCACAAGAAAATAAAGGCTTATAACAAAATGTAGAAAATTATTATTAAGAATATAAAAGTTCTTAATATTAAAAAAATGAATCTCAATTATTAAAAAATTATGTATTTATCATGACACTAAATTTATATATATATTAATTATTCTGGAATAATATATTATTCCCTTAGGCTAAAAAGTATTGGGAACAAGTAAACATGTATACACAAAAAATTGCAGATAGACTTTTGTGAATTTGGAAAAAAAAGTCAGAATTATTAAATGTATTAAGTTAAATTTATGACTAGTATTATACCAAGACACTTGAATTTGAATGCAAGTTAAAATGTTTATGCTAAGAGGGGTGCCTGGGTGGCTCAGTGGGTTAAGCCGCTGCCTTCGGCTCAGGTCATGATCTCACAGTCCTGGGATCGAGCCCCGCATCGGGCTCTCTGCTCAGCAGGGAGCCTGCTTCCTCCTCTCTCTCTCTGCCTGCCTCTCTGCCTACTTGTGATCTCTGTCTGTCAAATAAATAAATAAAATCTTTAAAAAAAATGTTTATGCTAAGCAAGGTAAGTCAATCAGAGAAGGACAATTATCATATGATCTCTTTGATATGAGGGATTTGAGAGACAGGGTGGGAGCTCATGGGGGGGAAGGGAAAGAAAAAACGAAACAAGATGGGGCCAGGGAGGGAGACAAACCATAAGAGACTCTTAATTTCACAAAACAAACTGAGGTTGGCTGGAGGGAGTTTGGGAGGGGGGAGAGGGTGGCTGGATTATGGACATTGGGAAGGGTATGTGCTATGGTGAGTGCTGTGAATTGTCTCAGACTGATGATTCACAGACCTGTACCCCTGGGGCAAAGAATACATTATATATTAATCTAAAAAATTTTTTAAAAATCCTGAGAGTTTACTAAGGGAACCCTTTCTGAAAATGAAATTAATATATGAAATCAAACCTTCAATTATTATGAATGGTTTACATGTAAATTTTCTTATCTCATGTCTTTTTAAAGTAAGTTCTTTGGACACATAGAAATAAAAGTTAAAAATTAATTGTAGGTTTTACTGATTTTATTCTCAAATAGCAAATAATTTACATATAAAAATGCCTCTTAGAAAGTTATTATCAGACCTAATTTTATAAATAGCATTAAAATTTTTAATTTAATGGATTTTTATCATCTCAGTAATGTAGATCTAAAGTTGTGGAGCCTCTTCTCAACATCACCTGTAACACTCTTACATAAACTAAGTGACACCAAACGTAAGTTAAGTGGATTTGTTTTACCAGGTATGTTGACCTTTAATGTAATTTTAACATATTATTTGTGCTTTATCCTAAATTTGTTGGAAAAATTTTGTGAACCATAAAATTTTAAGAATCTATCTGATTTTTTTCTGTACAAGAAAAATGCCAGAAATACAATGAATTCATCAGTACTGGTTTTGAAAAAATAATAACTTAATTCCTTTAAAAATTTTAAGTGTTTGGGGGGAGGGGTAATTCAGTTGGTTAAGTATCTCATCTGCTTTTGGCTCAGGTCATGATCGCAGCATTTGGGATTGAGTTCTATGGTGGGTTCCCTGCTCAGCAGGCAGCCTGCTTCTTCCCCTCCATCTGTTCCTCCTCCTGCTTATGCATGCTCTCTCTCTCTCTCAAATAAATAAGCAAAATCTTAAAAAAAAAAAAAAAATTAAAGGGATGTCTGGGTGGCTCTATTACTGAAGCATCTGCCTTCCTCTCAGGTCATGTTCCCGGGGTCCTGAGATTGATCTCTGCAATAAGCTCCCTGCTCAGAAGTCTGCTTCTCCCTCTCTCTCTGCTGCTCCTCTGCTTGTGCTCTCTCTTTCTGTCAAATAAATAAATAAATTTTTTAAAAAATCTTTAAAAAAATAAAGTAAAATTTTTAAGCATTTGATAAAAAAATTAATTTTATTCACTGCATGTAACCTGATTTTTAGAATTTAGGGTATTAAGGAAGTTTTAGAAAATGCACATGACACATCAGGTGACAGATCACACTTTCTCAGAATATATATTTTCATTGCCAATCACTTAAGATTAAATTTATTAGACTATTTCACAATAAACCTAAAGAGTGTGGTAGTGTAATATTTTAAATAGCCTGAGTCAATTGAATTGAATCTTCTGAAAATGGCCAATTCTAGAAATTGTATTTGACATGTTATTGCATTAAAAATAATATTAAGAAAGAATATTTGATAAAAATCCTGTTAATTAGGATAATATGGCAGTTAATTAAGCTACATAGGTATTTGAACCTCTTTTTTTAAAATTTCCAGATGTGTTAATGAATTGCAGCCTACATTTATATTCATAACTGTAAGAGATAAAAACACCGAATTGTTCTATGGCATTTTCTAGAAATTGGCTCCTAGTTAACACTATTTGTCCAACTCTTTTGCATTTTTACAAAAATTAGCATGATAAAAGCCTGCATGATTTTGCAGATTTAATTATATTTTTGCTGTTATCTGATAATGATCTTGACTTTCTTTTTTAACAATACTCTGTTTCCTAAATTCTATAAATCAAGAGAAAACTTCACACATTTGTTGAAGAAATGAAATGCCTACTACATAACACTTCAGACCCAAAATATTTTGCCTTATCAAAGAAACTGTGGATCTTGCTACCTTTAGTTGAAAATTTTAAATATACAAACACTGCACTAAACCTTTAGGGATTTAGTAAAGGAGTTAAGCTCTTGATCTCAAATGTACTCCCAAAGCACTTTGCAGTGAACTGTGTATTCAAGTATGAAGATTTTCAGTAGTTGATGCCCTTCGATTCCTCCTGCACACTCCCACCCTATCCCCATCCTCAGCGTTCCTATTCTGTTAACTTCCATCTAGGCAATTATAATCTTATAATTGAGAAGAGACATCTTTTATCTGTGTAGGGACATACTTGATAACTAATGAAAATAAAAGATACTCTCCCCAGAAAAATGCCCAGGCACATAGTTATGCAAGCCATGAAGGAACCTGCAGACCTCTCAAGAGCCTCTCCTTAGAGCTTTTACAGTAACCCAGACAGCAGCTGACCCTGCACCAGAAAATACCAATCACTTAAAATTACAACTGCCTCAGAAGAACTCCATCCAGACCTAATTAAATCCTGCAAAGTCTGATGGTCCTCCCCTCTTTCCCATTTCCCACTACCTCATCCCTGCACTCCCTACATAATCCTGTGACTTTGTTCTTAGTCATGGTGTTGTCACTGACACATACCTCATTTCATTTTTTCCCAATCCCTAGCCACCCTGAACGGCTCCACATGTGGATGGAGTACACACCCCTTTATCTCACTTGGGGCTGCCAGGCCCTCCAGACCCGTGGAGCTGGGGGCCAGCACCAAGCTCTTGCATAGAGCTCCTCCTCCGGCGAGGAGGGAGTCCATCCACCAAAACCACCCTGGACCGGCAGCTAAAGATGGGCAACACTAAGTCCCAGTTTGGGACTTCCGGGCTTCTCCAGCAGCTAGGGATCCCTCATGTCTCATTAGATGAAACTCCACCCAGCCAGCCAGGCCCAGTCCTATGGCAGGCAGGCCAATATCCTCCGGCTCTGCCTTCAGGGGCAATATGCACATTTGTGTAGTTTAGTGCTTAGAGACTAGCTGATGCCTTTTGTCCCCAAGATCCTGTCCCTTCCACCAGGCCTCACCAGACCCAAGCCCCGTTCCAAGTCCTTGGTGACCCTCCGTTAAGTGTTCATAAACTGTGAAAGAATATTTCTTACTGAGTAAAGTACAAAACTCTATTGCATAATTCTACTTGGTGCTGAGAAAAAAAAATCAATAGACATATAATAAACATACTTACAATAATGATGTCTTCTATTAGAAAATACACTTTAAGTTACTGTATCATCGAAATTGATTTCTGAAAAAGTCTCTTTGTCCTCAGCAAACTCAAGCTAAATATCTCTAACAATATTCTATCTTACAATATTTTTTAAATTAACCAAAATATCTACATTCACTCTGGCTACAGTTTTATCTATAAATGCTATTTATATACTTGATTATCCAATATAACAGAAGTCCTACAATCAGAACTAGACTACTATAATTGTGTAATTTATATCTACAGAAGTCTTTTTCCCAACTTCATCTACTAACAATATGGAAGACAGGTATAGTATTTGGGTAACCCATAAGCTAAAGATGTTTCTGTATCAAATTTTATTCTCTCCTGAACATCTTACAAAAATATATACCTTGGACTCATTTTTCTTAGCATTCCCCAAATACTGAAGTACTGACTTTTTGATTAACTTATAAAACAAAACATACCTATTAATTTTAAAATTATAAAGCAATAAAATGATGTTTAATGACTGTTTTTTACATTGATTATGAAATCTTGCAGGTGAAACCTTAAGAAATGCTCTTTATATTTTGTTTTGCTCTTATTAACTTAGTGCAGGATCACCCTATCACACTGCGATGATTCTTTATTTGACAATGTCTGTTGACCAAACACAATAACATGTTGATTTAAACCGCCAGAGAAATGTGTCAAAAAAACCAATGTTTTGGAAACCACTGTCTGTTTTTCTGTCTCTCTCTCTCTGTTTCTCTCTCTTTAAAAATAAATAAATAAATAAATAAATAAATAAAGGCACCTTATTCTTACTTTCTCTCAGTTTTGGTAAAGTCAACCTTAGTATAGTCCGAGGGAAAGGATTCTAGTGAACACATAGAGTTTACCTACTAATTCTAGACTATGCTGTGTCTTACTTCCGGAAACTTATACCTAAAAACTTGTACTTCTTAATATATTGTTCAAGTATGGGGGGGGATATTCCCCAAACCAAGACTCCTTAACAAATTTTGTGTCACTGACCATTTTGAAACCAATGTGGCACCTTCTCAAAATACTGTTAAATAAATACTATAAAGTATGACTATTCAGAAAATAAACTAATGTTATTAAAACAAAGTTTTATCCTCATACACGTTATGAGGGAATCTGTGCACCCAGACTCTTACACAGTCCAAGTATATTTCAGTTAACCTTAGGGCATTCAAAACTTTGACCCCAAAATCAAGTCACAAATTTACAGACACATCATTTCATCGAAGTCTATTACATAACGTGTGACAAATGGAATGCGACTTTTTTTTTTTTTTTTTTAGAACATAATTGTTTCAATCAGTGATACGTGAAAATATACAGAGATGCATTTTAGAGCTAGGAAAAATCACAGTATGACATCATTTTAATGTGAACTCCTTCGTACCTTAATGGCAGTGGATGCAATTTGAATGTGGTGAAGTCTCCGAAGGGTGCTGTCCCTGTCAATGAAATAGGAAGCGGCCAGTTGATGTAGCGTCTCCAGAGTGACCAACGAGCTATTGGTGCTGGAATCACTTCCTTCAGATCTCTTGCTCAGCTTCCGCTTGTCCACAAAAATTGTGAGTGACTCCTCTCCTGTATTAATGATATTTAAAATTATTCCATTTTCCACTTAACATCAATTTTTCCATGATCTGTAGGTGAGGAAGTATAGATTACAGACATAGTAAAACCAAAGAGTGATAAGCAACAAAAGACAAGTTTAACTTTTGTGTTCTTCGTGAATATTTCTCATGTGCCTAGGAAGGTACGTGAGCTATTGAAGGCTGTAAGTACTTATTTGGTAAATGTTGAATAGCTAGCATTTGTGGAACAATTTCTCTAGATCTTATTGACTTTCTCATATAGTTTAGTTTACTTAACACCTATGTGGCACAAAAGCAAATTAAGAACAGAACATATGTAAATTGAACTTAAGGAGGGGGGTGCATGATATGAAATTGTATATACTCAGAAATGCTTACTGTGGATCAGCATGACTAATGGAAACATCACCAAGCACATGATTAAACACCAGCCATTTAAAAAAAAAATTTATTTTAGCAAACTGTATCTCAACTTGGGGCTCAAACTTATAACCCCAAGCTAAGGAGTTGCATGTTCAGGACTGAGCCAGCCAGATGCCCCTAGCCATTTTCAACTGAACCTTGAAAATGCAGAGGAAACATACATAGCATATACTGTTATGTAAACATATATGAATTAAATTCACATGTTTCCTACACGTGGCATTACATAAGAGTATTATGTGTTAATAAGCTCTATTGGAAATCATTAACCTCCATGGAAGATTTGGGTATTGACAATGGGTTTTTGAAGGTGAAACTTAAAATATAATATAATTAAGCTTCAATTTTTTTATTTTCAAACGTTTACCAAAAATATCAATGGTATTTAAATTAACATTAAGAACTTTCCATTTTCAGATTTCCATATTCTTGGATATTCATCTAGCATATAATTGTCAGACTTGATGGTTACTGTTACTCTCAGGAACCCACTGTTCTGGTGGCATTATACCCGCTTACAAATTGGCAAGCCAGTTTTATAAAATATCAGATAAATAAAATAATACTAATTTTAAAATGACATATCCTTGGTGACTATCTAAACCTAAGTAACAGCTTATAAACAGCAGATAAAGCAAGAGTTCAGGTCTATTGATATTAGAAGTAAAGTGTTAACAACGCTACTTCTGGAAGGTCCCATTCTCGGTTTGTATTAGGATACCAACATGCATACTGGACATCAAACAGCCTAACTACAAGAGCTGAAACAAACAAAACAATGAGCAATAAATTTCTGCTGTTTATCAGCCACTCAGTTTGTGGTGTTTTGTTAGCAGCCCAAATGGACTAAGACAGCAAAAGACGTGTTTTATTAAGAATGGTTAAAAACAAAATAGCAAAGATCTTGGTAAATGTAAATTTTAAAAAGGAAACAAATAGTCTTGATATCTGATATTGTAGAATTCAGTCCAAATATTATTAAATGGAACGAAGAAAAACATTGTATAGTGAGTGCTAAAGACTAAGACTTGCCAAGTTGATTTAATGGCAGCATTTTTCATAAAGCAGAAAATACAGTAAATATAGGTTAAAATAGTACAGGAAATTCAAATTAAAATATATTGATATATCACAGTGCAATTATGGAATTTGCCAAAATCCAAAAGTTTGAAGACTTTGCCAAAGCTGTCGGCAAACAGGAAGGAAACAGGCCCTCTGATATATCGCTTGTATTCATGCAAAATGATGTAGCTATAGAGAGAAATCTGGCAATAGTTACCAACAATGACTCAGCAACCTACTTTCAAGGATCTATCCCAAAAAACAATGGCTAAAATATGCAAGAGGTTTCTTACTTTATTTGTATTATTTGTAGCAATACAGATACCCAATCATTAAATTAATGTTACATCTATACAGTAGAAAACAGTGCAGCCATAAGAAAAAAGTGAGAATGATTTAAAATATTTATTCATCATAAAATTT
This sequence comes from Mellivora capensis, assembly GCA_004024625.1. Classification (NCBI taxonomy): domain Eukaryota; kingdom Metazoa; phylum Chordata; class Mammalia; order Carnivora; family Mustelidae; genus Mellivora; species Mellivora capensis. The sequence goes on from PISX010001255.1 coordinate 114,625, forward strand.
TTAGAGTGATTAGTAAGCTCATGATTTTAGTATTATGACTAAAATAAAATTCTGAAATATTTACTGTTCTCAGATTTTTCTATTTTGAAAATTACATCTAAATATCCATGTTTAACTTCCTTACATTTATGTTTTCTATGGATTCCTGTAGACAGAAGGAAGTTTAATTGCCTATTCTTTTTTTTAAAAAATATTTTATCTATTTATTTTGGCAGAGAGAGATCACAAGTAGGCAGAGAGGCAGGCAGAGAGGCAGGCAGAGAGAGAGAGGGGGAAAGCAGGCTCCCCGACGAGCAGAGAGCCCGATGCGGAGCTTGATCCCAGGACCCTGAGATCATGACCTGAGCCGAAGTCAGAGGCTTTAACCCACTGAGCCACCCAGGCGCCCCTTAGTTGCCTATTCTTTAAAATAATATCTAATCTTTTCTTCAATTCAAAATATGGGTTCACTTGATTTATTGAAAATTAGTTTTGCCTTCTGGACATTTAAGAAAGCCATTTAAATATGTGAAGAGAGTCATCTTTACTCTGTCTTTTTTTGTATAGTGGTGAATTTTCTTATTATTGGAGGTGTCCAACACGAATGGAAAAACTATACATCACTGAGCAGAAGAGATAATTAGACCACTAGAATAGACTCTTTCACTGAATTATGAGGTGCTAGAAGAAAGAAAAATATAGAATTAATTATCGTATTTTAGATGTAAGTGTGCCAACTTTTAGTGCCAAATTGATATGGGTTTTCATACTGACTTCTACTTAGTAACTGAATGATACTAAATTGTGTAATTTGATTCAGTTTCCTCTCATGTAACATGAGCAGAGTATCCCTTCCTCAAAGAGTAGCTGGAAATATGAAACAGATAATATCTGTAAAGGATTCAGAATATGACTAGATTGCAGTCAGAATTCAAAAGTTGTTGGCATGGTATTCATTTCTTTTACTCACCTCAATTCCTTAAGAGTTAGAATAAAACATTTCAGTCCATATGTATACATTTCTAGTAATTTTAGCTATTTTGTCTTATTTGTGATGAACAGAAACCTCCTTTTCCACTACTTTCACAAACTGATGAGCCCTCATCCTACAATCTGTATCCACACATGGTGAGGAAATATGTCTCAAACCAGTCCTTTAAATACCATATCCCTTCATACATCTTCACGTTTCAGGTGAAAATTCCTGATGTACAGATAAATGTGCTTTCCTCCTTCTACCCTGAGAGCAAATATATATTATGGACTACAGAAAAAATTAAAGGAAAATATTGTAAATCATTATACACCTATATTAACAGTTTTACAGTTCATTCTTCATTATTGCTGTTTTAATTTGAAGGAAATATGATATAATAAGAGAAAGGAAAATGTGAGTTTTGGAGTCAGGGGTATGTGAAGGTAAATCTTGACAACTCATAGTCCTCTAACTTGATTGCTCTGGGGCTTTTGTAAAGTTACACTTGCCCTTAACATTTCCATCTCTATGACAGAACCAATATCCTACTCTCATCTGTTTGAAAAGACTAAGCATATAATGCCTCCATGGAACCTTGCAGAACACATACAGTATGTACAATAAATGTTGGTTTCCCCTCTTTCATTTTTTTTAAATTAGGGACCAACAGTAAATGAGGAGGCTTTAAATTTTTACAAGGTAGTATTTTACAAGTCAAAACTGTTTTCTAGTGGATCTTATAACCAAGATACATGTGCTGATTAAAGGTAGCAGTTGGTTATTCTTTCCAATAACCTGATAAAGAGAAACCACTCATAAGTTGCTCATAGTTCTTCTCTACAGTTGAACATTAATCCATGTATGCAAAAGCTTTCCCTATCATGTGAGGCATTTTAAATCACCCAAATTGTTCTTATGAATACCTTGTTTTAAACCCTTTTTTACAATAAACTAAACAACTATGTGATGTAAGCTGGGTAGTTTATGTTAAATTTCAAGTGTTATAAATCATGTATTGTTAAACACCTAAAATATTCTGACAAGGCTACTCAATCTACATTGAAAATAAGACAATTTCTTTCCTCTAAGAGATCTGTTTTTTTTTTAATTATATATAACTACCATGTTGTTGTGATGTTTATGGTCTTCATATCCTTTGAAACTCTTACAGTCAGTTTTGAGAAAAAAGAATGCAAAAAAAAAAAAGAAGAAGAATGCAGTCTTAACCTTAATTGTAACTCTTTCTCAAGTATTCAATTATAAAAGTTCATCAGAATTCTATGTAAATAACACACAATATTCAAATTTAAAAACCGAGATATTGTTCAATCAACTAAAAATTTGTGTTCAAATGTCACTTTTATTCCTATTTTTTAAACCAGCTGTAGCTCATAAGCATGACGTGAGTACCAAAGGACATTCACACATTTTGTAAAAACTAAATGTGATTCTGAAAACGATTCAACATTCTGAGTTTGGTAGAAAGTAAAAAGGATTAATGACTGTGGATATAAAAAGATGTGATTATTTCACACAGAAATCATGCAGCTGTGCCTTTTACAACTAAAACACTGCAGTAGTTTATGGACATTAAAAGCACATATTGAAGGATGCTTCCAGAGAGAATGCAAAACAGAGGACAATAAAACAACAACAAAAAAACAATCATGACTTTAATGTCGTCCTATGATCGGTTCATAAGAAGCGATTAGGTACATCTGATATGCTTAGGTATATCAAATTAGGTACATTTGATATGATTACTAGGAGCTCCTAGTAATGTATTTTTCTGTCCCAATTTTCAAATCATCTATGTTATGTCCATGAGGAAGATAAATTTTAAAGAAATTTTGTTCTATTATATTTTCCTTGGACTTTCTCAATTTGGATTCTCATATATATAGTTATTGTGGATAAAGGTAATGCTCTCAAAAAGTTAGAACAAGTAAAAAAAAAAACAATGTATAATAGAATGAGTAAAAGAATCCTATGGATAAATCAATAAAGATGATGTGGCAGATTGCATTAATTTTTGCAATTACTTTCCGCACAATTGTGGATGCAAATATGCATCCATGGATTAATGGTCCATTGTAGAGAACTATAAAGAGTTCATGAGTGTTTTCCTTTAACTTGGTAAGGGGAAGGATAACACTTGGGTGAGTGGAATACATGAAAGACAGCATGCCACGATCTAGTACAAGTTTTGAAAAATGTTGCAAAGTTACACAAATTCTTTGGCTTTTTCCCTCTACCAGCAGGACAGCATGTTCCAAAGTGAAACTTTTCAACTTAAATCTTGGAACGAAGAGACACCCAGAGTGGAACACAGAAGATCCACCATCAAAGCATATTAGTTGTTTTGTTTTGTTTTGTTATTTCTTTATGTGATGAAAATAACACTTACAGGTTGGCTCTGCCCTTGGGTTAGTCTACCAACCTAGAATGTATACCATCCCACCCAGACAAAAACAAAGCAAAATAAAATAAACAAAACAAAACAACTATACTTTTCTGATAGATATCTTCCTGGTCATTCAATTTCCTTACACTGGAAGATCTTATTTTGAATGTCCATTTGCTTTTGTATAATTTTATTTATAAAGAACTGCTATTTTTTTTAAGATTTTATTTATTTATTTGACAGATAGAGAGTACAAGTAGGCAGAGCAGTAGGCAGAGGGAGAAGCAGACTCCCGGTTGAGCAGGGAGTCCGATGGGGGGCTCGATCCCAGGACCCTGGGATCATGACCCGAGCCGAAGGCAGTTGTTTAACAGACTGAGCCACCCAGGCACCCAAGAAATGCTATTTGAGTAGAAATCTTTCTCATAGGAATAACCATAGGAAGAAGCAAACATAGCTTAAATGTAATTGTAGGTCTTACTTTTGATGTATCATTTCAACCCAAAAATGTCATCTTATATTTTTGGTAATAAAAGATTACATTATTCCTTGTGGTAAAGTCTTATAATATTTTGGGCATAGCTGCTCTTTTGAAATTACATTTCGGTTTTTACAGTGTACTTTTCTCTCACTAGTGATGATTGTCCTTTCTTAGCTTAACATGTTAAAAGGTAAACATCCCGATGATATCTATCTTTCCACTAATACAGTGTTGTAGAAAGCACAGTGTTTTAGAAACAAACAAACATAAAAAAAAAAAAAAATCTAGCTGAGAAAACTAGGCTTCTGACAAGAAGCAGAGCCAAACAAATATCTAAAGGCAATAAAAACAGATATGTTGGCTTAACACCAATTGGCATTTGCAAGATATTATGGGAAGGAAATAACTAGTCTTAGAGAGCTTCAACAAAGAAATATAATATGTTTTGCAAAACACTCCAAATGAAAGCATCAGACTTTTGGATTATTAACAATTATCCACCCAAAAAGTCAGAAAAATTTTTAAACAAAATTGCCCAGTTACCATAATGTTCTCTAAAGAGCAATGACATGAAAAAAGAGGAACTAGAAATAAATAGTTCCCATATCAGATGAAACTGAATCTACCTGGAGTGAAACACAATTAAATTTCCTCTCTTTTGGAGTTGTTTACAATATTATAATGAACATTTTTGTTATGTATGTTATAGACTCCTGTTATTATTTTGGTAAAATTAATTTTCAGCTTAATTAAGATTAATTTAAATTTAAGATGGATTTTCTAAATTTATATAGATACTCTAAATGGTACTGTTCAAACTTCATGTGCATATAAATCACCCAGAGATCTGGTGAACATGTAGACTCAGATTCATGAATCTGAGATGGAATCTGAGATTCTGCAGGTCTAACAAGCTCCAAGGTAATGCTGATGGTATTGGACCATGAATTACACTTGAGTAATGAGGCTCTAAGCCATAGTAAAAGCAGTAAAACTTATTACCAATTTAAATATCTGTATATGTCAGTCACCTGCGTGTTCCCGTAAAGAAGATGTTGGATATTCGCACTGTTACAGTAACTCAATATCTCTTTGTCAAACAATGGACAGATGATTTATCTACCTTATCAAAGTGCTATAAGGAAGAAATAGAAAATATATAACCAAATTTATAAAATATGAAAACTTAACATTTATCTTTTGATTTAGTTGCCAGAAATGTCATTATTAAGATCCATCGACATAGCAATTTTAATCCCAATTTCTTTTGTGTTATATTCATGACTAGTTAGATAAATGGTTTCAAATCACTTTAGTAGATAACTGCCTTATAAACAATAAATATTTAATTAACAATATTATTTGAACTTCCTATTTTTAAAAATTTTCTGTACCAAAAAAAACATGAGAAATTAAAATAGAGGGAAAAAGAGAGATGAGAGACAGATTGAAACAAGACAGAAAGAGACAGAGACAGAGAACAATGGATATAACTAATCTCATGTAGTATATCTTTATTTTTAAAAAACAGTACGGCAATTTTTTTCCCTCTTCAACATGATAGTTTTTATGATTGCCTGGAATGAAGCTTCAGAAAATATTTATTTTTCTTACTTTTAGTTCCCTTTCTTGAAACAGAATATGCTTTCTAATAGAGAAAATAGTTCCGTGCATTTTAAATGATAATTTCTATTTGCATATGTTTTAGCAGATTTGCTTCTTTAATTATGTTACAGTTAAACTAGAATAAAAGGATTTTGTATTTTCTAAGAAGAGACCAAATGAAAATGAGAAACACAACCACTGATCAATTTTGAAAGAAGGTGGTATATGATATAGAATTAAAACTATCTGTGGACACTTTATACAGAATGTAATTTATATAGATAAAAGTGAGAATTGAGTATTTCTGAAATTAAATAAGGATATTTGGAATCTTACACTCCTAGGGATGCAAGACAATTTTTAAAAATCAAATTGCTGTCGTATCTATACTGTATCTTATTGCCTGACTTCTGGTTTCTGTCCTTGAAAGAGATACACACACAAACAGTATATGGTAAAACTTGCAAGCTATTAAACTCCTTTGCAGCCATAGTGACTTATACACTAAGTAGTGATTGAGGTAGTATTCATTATTTTAAATAACTATGCTAGTAAGTTAATGCTACTACTCAGGACATCAATCATCTATTTTTCTATTCTCATAATGAAGAAAATATTTTCTTTATATAAACAAAATTAAATATCTGATGAAATGCTTAAGTTGGACAATGTGGTAACAAGATACATTCTCATAAGCACTTTCAGAAAAAAAATTTAAAAGACACATATTTAAAAATAACTATTTCTACTAAAAGTTAAATTATGACTTTTAAGACTCTGTGAATTCAAATACCACTGGTCGGGGTGCCTGAGTGGCTCAGTTGGTTAAGCCTCTGCCTTCAGCCCAGGTTATGATCCCAGAGTCTTGGGATGGAGCCCCACACCGGGCTCTCTGCTCCGCGAGGAGCTTGCTTTCTCCTCTCTCTCTGCCTGCCTTTCTGCCGACTTGTGAACTCTGTCTGTCAAATAAATAAATAAAAATTAAAAATAAAAAAACTGGTCAAACAGGACTTCTTTAATGTTGCTGAGAGTGAAAAGTATTTTCTAAAGTTGCAAATGAACAAATCTTAAATCTTAATATATTCTCCATTTGTCCCTAGAATGAATTTTGGTTTGACTTTTTAAAAATACCTCTATTGGGGCATCTTGGTGGCTCAGTCGGTTAATTGTCTGCTTTCAGCTCAGGTCATGATTCCAGGGTCATGGGATCCAGCCCCACACTCAGCTCCCTACTCAGCAGGGAGTCTGTTTCTCCCACCCCCCTCTCCCTCTGTTGCTCCCCCTGTTTGTGTTCGCTCTTTCTCTGTCAAATGAATAAATAAACCTTAAAAAATAAAAAATAATATTAAATATCTCTATCAAGTAAAGAGTACTTTTTCCTGCACTCCTCTCCTTGGGAAGGTATTTTTTCCTTGCATTCTGGACTGCCCACGGAAGGGCTATGAGTTAACAGAAAGGCTGGTGTAGGAAAGGGACTAATATGGGTAATCTTGCCTCTTCCTCTTCTTCAAGATTTGCCTGTCGAGAAAGAACACAAGTTTTGGTCTGTTCTTCACAGTGTGGGGCTTTAGAGAGCCGAGGTTGATATGGGAGCCACACATACACTCCTGGGACTGTGGGTGGCTTGGGGCTATAATCGTGACTGCCTGGACAAGTCTGTGTAATACTGGAAGTGAGGGTCCTATTTTAAATTATTATAAACATTTTATTACAACATTTTATAACATTACAAGTAAATTTGGGGGCTGCATCTTCCTTAGTCTTTTTGTCTTTTTAAATTGCTCCCGAACCTAAGTTTGGTGCTTATAGTAGGTACCCTCCCTCTCATCTTTGAACTCAGCGTTTTAAGCTCTTTTTATTTTTTTCCTATTCACTCATTTGTTTTTGGTGTTCTATATTCAGTACGCAGACGCACTTTTATTTCAGTATTTGCCATATATTGTACTATAATGAAATATATTATAAAAACAATCATGAAATACATTCTATAGCTAGAAATCAATATATCCCAGTAGTGCAATCTTTTCCAAGATTGATTCTTCATATTGAGTAGCTTATTTTAGATATTTAAACAGTGATGGAGTTTAGATATCATTATCCAAATAGAAGCAAGCTGAATTACTATATTGATAAATAGTCTGAAAGCTATAAGATGAAATAAATTTGAAAAATGATATATATTGAAGAAGGTTTTTTATAATTTGTTTTTCCCTATAGGGAGATAATTCAATGACTGGCTTTATCTATCATAAAATATCCCATTAAAGGCTTCAAGTATGCTACCCAAAGTTTTATGTCTAAGTCAATAATATGATGTACTAAATAACTCAGGGAAAAAAGACATTTTTCATTTATTTTTCATTACTTTAATACCGAGAGTATTTCACAAAACTTATTTTTTCAAATGTTTAAAATGTTTAAATTTAGTTCCTGGTTACTTGGGAAGCAATAAAATTACTGGCCTTTTGTTTAAAATTTTTGCTTATATACATGATGTCCTCAGTGTGTTAATATTACGGTTGTTACTTAGTTGGTTAAGGAGAAAGCAAGAGAGAGAAAGAGCTCTAATTAAATACCACAAATTTCATTTTTTAAAAAAATGGAATGATACGATTTCATGTTCAACCAGGTAAAACATATAAAATTAAAATATACCTAGAGCAACAATAAAAAAAAGTTTAGTGTAATTACAACAGCAATATTTTTAAAAATTGCCTGAAATCAACTCGGTGTACATTTTAATTGCAAATAGTTTATATTCTTTAGCTATGTAAATAATTTCATGCATTTTAGTTAACTTAGTAACATCACTCAGCAGAGATTCCTGAAAGAAACTATAAATAACATTTAGAGGGGGAAAAGAAAAGAATTCCAATAGGAAATACTAGGAAAACTAAATCCAAGGAGTATCCAGAGGGGAGAGAGCTAGGGAGTTTGGCAATTCCATGTCTTCCCCTCCCCCACCCCCACCCCACTCCATGATTTGCCTTTAAGAAAATGCTTGAACAAGACTTTTAAATAATTGCAGTAAAACAATTTTGAGAGAACATATTACTACCATTGAATAATCAACCTGAAGAAATGATTTAATCCCACAAAGGATTTTTAGACCACGTTTATACAAACAAAAAACATACACAACAAAAACTAATCTGAAGGCCAAAATGTGGCATCTACAATGCCAAAACAATGGAAATAATCAAAAAGTCACCATGATTTTAGTATAAGGAACAAATATGTCTGTAAAAATCACCTCTACTTTTTATCTCTTCTGCCTTTCATCTGTCACTTGTTTCTTTTCTTATTTGGAGAATGTATTTTATGTTCTGAAATTCTGGATATTACATATCGTTGACATAAATGTGATGAAGCCTACTGAGAGTACAAGACCACTGAACTTTTTAAAGGAAGTTATAGTAATAATTTAATTTTCACTTTTACTTCCTATTTTATTGCATTAATAATCATTGTTACTAACCCATACAGACACAGCTTTCAGAGAATCAGTTTTTATGATTACTGGAATGTTTCATAATTTTTTTCTATCTACACTACTGTAATAATAATAATAATAACAATAACATAAATAATTGCATGTATAAATTATGCCACACATTGTGCCAAGAGTATCTTCCTGCATCTACATTAATATTCCTATGACCTTACCACACCAATTTTACTCTCCTACTTTCTCTTAAAAGAAACTAACACAGAAGTTACTTAACATTTTAAAAATTCCACAATAAAATAAAATATTTCACAATTGATTAAAAAAAAGGAGGGGAAGTCAATTTGCAATAACAGGCTGATCTCTTTATCTTATAATTTTAGTATTATCCACATATGGAAGACAGAGATCATGTGTTTTCTTGGTGGCCTGTTCTGTCTGCCTGAATCATTTACATTTTCTAGCTTTAATTCCTTGAGGTTATATGACCGACTTGTATTTACTCACTGTGTCCAGAAATCTCCTTTTCCAGCCTCTCCATGCCTTGCTCACCTGCTCTTGCTTGCCTCCTCTTTCTCTCCAATTTTGTATCTTTGTTTGTTTAACTGAGTGTTTTGGCTCTTTGGATTTGGTTTTCATTCAGTCTTCTTGAATTAGATTTCAGTTATCCTCTGTGCATATCATACTTTTGACATCTATTTAGTGAACTTGAACATCTCAGTCTCTAAACAAAGTGTAGTTTCATTTATTCATTTTAACAAATATTTAATGAGAACCTATCGTATGCGAGGCGCTTAAATCTATGGAGGTAAACCAGTGACAAGTACAGGTAAGGTCCCAGTTTTCAAGAAAATATGCAGGAATGACAGATAATAAGCCAGGAAACGGGACGCCTGGGTGGCTCAGTTGGTTGAGCAGCTGCCTTCAGCTCAGGTCATGATCCCAGCGTCCTGGGATCGAGTCCCGCATCAGGCATCTTGCTCGGCAGGGAGCCTGCTTCTCCCTCTGCCTCTGCCTGCCACTCTGTCTGCCTGTGCTCGCTTGTTTTCTCTCCCTCTCTCTGACAAATAAATACATTAAAAAAAATTTAAAAAAAATAAGCCAGGAAACTAGTAATTTAAAAATCTCACATAAAAACAAAGATTATAAAGAATACAAAGAAGATCAAGATATAATAGAGACTACTGGTGGACCACTGGGCATGTTCCTGGTACTATGCACAGGGAAACCCTCTATAGCAAGTAACATTTGAGCAGAAAAATTGTCCCAAAACATTTGAAGGTCATTGTGGTTGAAAAATAGAGCATGACGAGCAGAGAGAAAAGTTGAGGTCTGTGGTGAAAGCCAGTGTAAGACATTCATGTAGTGCATTATAAACTGTAACAAGATATTTGGATTTTATTTTACATGGCTAATTGTATGTTTTAATTGACACAGGGAATGATTTGACCTTATCCAAGTTTTAAATTGATCTGTGTGGAGTAGGGACCTGAGGTATATTCTGGGGAGAAATGTGGTGGTGACTTGGTCTAGGATTGTCCAGGTAGAAGTCAGAAAGTTTCCACATGGGATATATTTTGGGAGACAAAAAGTATTGGTATGACTTACTGACAGGCTGGACTGACAGCTAAAGGAAAGCAATGACTCATCCTCAAAGGTAGGAAAAATGAAGAACTGTGGCCTTTCATATCACCGCACCACTGGTGTGAATCAGTAAACTTACTGTATTCAGTAAAGTAAACTCACTTTACTGTATTCAGTATTCTTACTGAATACAGTAAACTTACTGAGCAGCAGACAAGGAAGCAGAGAATCACTGTTTTTATACCAATGGTATTCAGTGCTCTTCATTATAGTAAAGAGTAACATCCATTTCTAATAAAATGGTTGTACAAAATGGTTGGACATTCTTTAAAGTCATACACAAAACTAAATACATGGAATTCTGGGATAATTTTAAGTTTTCCCTACTACATTACCTCCCCAAATATCATCTAAGTGCTGAATTTTATATCACCATGATAAAAAACATATTTAATGATATTAAAACCACAGATTTCTTATTTCTTACAAGTTTATAAATTGAAGAAGTGACATCATTGATCTCTACTTTTACATTATGCATCATAATTGATATTTATGGATCATCCTCTATATCATAATCAACCACAATCAGAAATATTAAAATAGTGTTAAAAAATGTAATTTTAGATCTTTAACGTTTGCTTCAGGAAACTTTTTCCTGTTCTCTGTAACCAGAAGTGATGACTTCCACCCGTGACTTGACTGTTTATTATTCATTTTTTAAGCAAAATTTGGCCCGTCACCTGGCATTATAGAATGTAATAGTTAATGACTGTATTTAATGCATGCTATTGTACTGCAAATTGACTTCAGGCAGGAACTAATAAAAAACCATCTACCTTACCATTGTGAATACCATAGAAGGCATTTAGCAATAACTTGATGGATGGATTGAATAAATGAACGAATTCTAGAAGTATTCAAACTGAAGCTATCTGGATTAATCAACACAATTTTTTCCTGACTTTTACAGTTTTACCCACAAGCACACATAGGCACCAATATTTTCAAAGAGTCATACCTCCCAAAGTAGCAGATAGCAAGAAATGTGTCCCATATTTCTTGATAAGGTTTTCTGTGATTTGCTGAAGGGTAGGTCGGCGTCCCAGAAGTCTTATGTTGCGGAAGAATTCAGGAGCAAGAGGCAAAGGGGAGCCCAGGAAATTTCTTCTCTCAACTGCAAGGTTATTTACTTTCCAGCGGCCAAACTCCCTGAAAAGCAAATTCATTTTTATTCATAAATACATAATCTATCTGAATGTTTTCATTTGAAAAGTTCACTTGGTAGTTTCTCTAGGGTCACCACATTACAATGAGTCTGGCCTGTAATAATGTGTGATGTGCTATGAGTAGGAGAAGCAACATTTATAATTTACGTAACTAGAGTGAATATTCTGAAACCAAATCATATAAAGGAAAAAATAAGCCACTTAAACAGCTTCCACTAACTTTTTTCCCAAGAAAATATATACCCATAAACATGATTTTGTTATGCATAGGACATGAATGCAGAGCTATTTAAAAAATCACCAAAGTAATATTTTATTATTTTGTAAGGGAAACTGTAAAAAAGAAAATGAATTTATTTTCATAATTCTGATTATTGTTTTCTCTATTCATTTTAGAGGGGGTCCTTGTAAAACTTCAAGAATATTATAGAGCTACTGGAGAATTTAAAAAACATGATCTCAAGAGAGACATTTTTTACAGTAATTATTGTTTACAACATATTTTGAAACCTAAATTCAACTTGATTAGCAATTTCTCAGGATGAAAAATGAATTTTCAGGTAGGTTTGGCCAAATTGAAATGGAAGATAGAGTTTTAAATTATTTATAAATTTAAACATAGATTTATACATTTGTACTGAGTTAAAATCAACCTAATGATACTGTAGCCAAGAACTATGGTGAACTGGATTCCCTGATTAACTGTATTTTTTCTGATGAGTGGTCTGATAAAAATCTTAAGTACCTTCCATTGGGAAGAATTCCATCTACCAGCTTAAATACTCCCATGTATTTTATTTAGCTTATTACTATCTAGCATGTAAAATTTTGAATAAATATTGTATAAATATGTGCCATATTTATGTATATTTTTTCCTCCAAAAAATGCCTAGAGTGCACCAATGAACAGTGAATGATAAAAAGATAAGTCAGGGCGCCTGGGTGGCTCAGTTGGTTGAGTGACTGCCTTCGGCTCAGGTCATGATCCCGGACTTTGGGATCGAGTCCCGCATCGGGCTCACAGCTCCTTGGGGAGTCTGCTTCTCCCTCTGACCTTCTCTTCTCTCCTGCTCTCTCTCACTCATTCTCTCTCAAATAAATAAATAAAACCTTAAAAAAAAAAAAAAAAGATAAGTCAGTGAACCAGACCAATACTGCCCCTGTCCAAATGGAGTTCACATTCTAGAGAAAGTTTTAAAAGTAAATAAAAAACAGACATTAACTTAAATTTTAAACAAACGTCACAGTGTTGTAAGTGCAGAGATCTACCACAGACAGCCCACTGCGATAAGCCACAGAGCTGTGGGCAGTGGGGCCCTGTTTTACTTTCAGTGACCAGAAAAGGCAACTCTAGAGAGGTGGTATTTAATAGTTAGGCAGTCTCTGAAGGGAGGGAAAAAAAAAAAAAAAAAAAAAGTTGCCAAAGGAAGTGAAGCAGGGAAAAGATTTACACAGAATAAAGAAGAACAGTAAATACTTGAAGGACAAAGAGCTGTATCCCTGACAGAGCCTCTAACTAGGACTATTCTGCTCATGAGACTCACATTCGGCAGCCCCAAAATCCACTTGGTCTTTTGGAAATTAATTATAAGATAAGGTTCACTCAGGGATCTACGGAAGACTTCAGCCTGAGAATAAGTGAACTTAGTATTTCTTTCATTGAGAAACTCCTGCCATCTCCTTCATAAATCAGCTGATCTAAACAGTTTTCTCTACTGATGGTTCTCCAAATTAAGCACCTCTTAGAGTTGCCTGGAAACTCAACCCAGAGTTTTCTGATTCGTTAGGTCTGAAATGGGATCTGGAGGTTGCATTTTTAACAAGCAACGCTAATGCTTTTATTTGGAAAAAAATATTAATTAGAAAATTTAATATATTGTCTTTAAAATTTTCTTAAAGTGCTCTATTTTCAGTAAATGTAGGGTTCTTAGAGATACTATTCTAGATTTATTAATTCATGTTTCCTCAGAAGACAGTATGGATGTCCTTTATCTTTCAAAACCTAGGTTGATATTAACAATTTTTTGTCTTTTCTTTTTATAAAAAAGTTACCTGTATTGATTATACATGTATAATATATAACACTTTTATATATTTTATATATTCTAAATAATGTATATTATATAATATATAATACATGGCATAACACATTTATATATATAGCTATATAGAATTTCATAAATATTTACATATAAATACTTCAATTACATTTTATATTATATATAAATATATATTAGAGCATTCTAATTCTAAATTCCAGTATTTATTAGAAAATATATTGTATATGTAAAATATATAATATAATTACATAGAATATATGTATATTATAACATATATTACATACAATGTATTATGATTACATATATTTATTTTTTTAATTAATTTATTTATTTGACACACAGAGAGAGAACACAAGTAGGCAGAGAGGCAGGCAGAGAGAGAGAGGGAAGCAGGCTCCGTCTGAGCAGAGAGCCCGATGTGGGACTCGATCCAGGACCATTGGATCATGACCTGAGCCGAAAGCAGAGGCTTTAACCCACTGAGCCACCCAGGCGTCCCTGATTACATATATTTAAATGCATGTACTTATAATTACTTACATAATGTATTATTATAATTGCATATTACATTATGTGTAATATATATTACATATAATAATATAGCTCTATAAGTATATACTTATATATAAGTACAATATACTTTTTATTTATATCATATATGTGAGTATATATTCAAAATGGTGAGGAAGAATCTTTAGATAAAACATTTAAGTTGTAATATTTGTGATATATTTCAAGGTATATAATCATGTAATGCTTGTAAAAAGTTATTTATTAAACCATGATTGAAATAATAGTTGCTCAATTCCAAACTTTAAAAGCTTACCCACAAAAATATACTTTTTAATTTGCTGAAAATATTTATAATTTTGTCAAGGAGTGACATAACTTTAACTCAAAATTCTGGTGTTATTTTTTTCCATGATTTAAAGTGCTAAGTATATAAACTCACATGCATGTATTCATAGACTTAACATGTAAACTAATAAACGAATTAATTGGACTTTAAATAACCAAGAAGATTTATTCAATTGTGATATTGTAGATACCACATAAACCCTATTAAAATCACAGAATATTTCATGCTGGATGACTGTGGGTAAATACACATTTGAAGTGTGCAATTCTAGTGTTTCTTATCTTTCTTAACAATTATTTAATACACAAAAACCCATGATCTATTCTGACCTGACTTACTATTCTCTTGTTTGTTCCTCTTAAACTTGACAAAAAACACATATAATATGAAAGAACTATAGCATATTTGTGTCATTTTCTGAAATCAGTTTTTAACACTAATTTATAAGAAAATATATTAATTGTTTACTTTTATTACCATTACCAGAATTCTGCTAGCCTTGTAGATGAATGTATGAAAAAAGCCTTATCTCAAAGGGTCAGAGATTATATTAAGAAAGATAAAATGCAAATGAATAAATTTCAATTCAACCACTTTAAAATATTTTATGTACAAAAATATAACTGTGCAGTAGTTTATTTAGCATAATTCCTCTACCCAATTTATCACTATCCTTTAATGTAAATATAGTAATCTAACTTACTTTGAATATGTTTTCTCTTCTCCTGATTCACATACCATGGAAAGCTATGCAGACCCTAAGACCGTGGACAAGCTTTCCAGAAAGCTGTCGGGTGCTGAGGTATTACGTCAGTCTGGAAACCTGGATGAGGTTTATAAAATCAGTTCACCTTCCAACGTTTCAGCTGGACAGAACACTTTACCATCCCATCTCATTATCCTCTCTCTCACACAACAGCCAAAAGTAAAGGACAACTCTTGGGAAGTATGATTAAACTCAGACTAATACTAAGGCAAATTAGCCAAATGACTAACTAACCAATTTAATTAACTAAATACTTTAAAAAATCCATTAGTGTTAGTAATTGTAGCAAATTATTTTTTTATCTTGAAAGCTCTAGCAAAAATTCTTCTACTAGGGTTGCCTGGGTGGCTCTGTCAGTAGAGCCTCTGCCTTGGGCTCTGGTCGTGATCATCTCAGGGTCCTGGCATCAGCCCACATCAGGCTCCCTGCTCAGCAGGAGCCTCCTTCTCCCTGTCCCTGCTTCTCCTTTGCCCTATCCCCTGTTCATACTCTCTCTTGCTATCTCTCTCTCTCAAATAAATAGATAAAATCTTCAAAAATAAATAAATAAAATTCTTCTTCTAGTTTTTCTTTTATATTTTGTATAAAGAATAAAGTAATATACTATACTTTCATGTGTATATCCAAAAAAGTGTAATTTTGTGTGGGTGTGTAAAATCATAAATGTTGATCTGAGATCTCTCATTTCCACTCTCCACATTATTAGTTTGTATTGTAATGATACACGATCATTGCTATAATTGCCACAGATTTTTGGTGAAAACCCAGATAGAAAGCACTGAAATAATCCTGAGAAGTGGCGGCAAGGATCACTTTAAGTAAAGGAAGTCATCTCTGGACCACTAAGTACCACACTGTGAGCAGTGAACATTAGGTATACATACAAATACTCAGGGTCTCTTCACCCTGGGCACAGGATAAGACTGCAGTTACTGGTGTCTTTAAAATCAGTGTGGTCATGTGGCTTACTTTGACTAATGAAGTATGCACCTGGCTGGTGTATCAGCCGGGGATCCTAATAAACAATGAGGATTCAAATCCCCGTCCCCCAACCCCACTCGTGCAGCTTACAGGGGTGAACAAGCTCATGAACTACAAAGAAATTTTGTCATGCAAAGCTATCAGGATTATGGGGTTATTAGTTGGTTTATTGCTTGCTTTCTAGTAATATAATCTAGTACATCATAAGCAACATAGAGTATTTTGAATTTGGGGGTAACTTGAGAAGGCAATAAAGAACTAATGGTTGTATATAAATTGGAAAATTATGGATGCAGTTTTTTTTTCCTTCCTGAAGGAAGATAAAATTCATCTCCGTTGCAACTAGACTATGCATTCATTAAATCTTGGAAAATTTAAAAGCAATGGAATGCTGAATTGAAAACATGCTGTCGGGTATGATTATCATAATGAGAGCATTTTACTTAAAGGATCTAAGGATTCCATCCAGATTCATTATGTTTATATTAAATAAGAACATTGTTGCATCTAATTGAATGCTCCATTCTACCTGAAGCCTTCACAGTACATAAATATCTTCCCATCATAACCTTTGGAGGTCTTTAAATGAAATAGACACAATCATTAGAGTTTAATGTGACTCAGCCCCTTTAGAAACAGCGCTATTTTGTGGAACACCCAAATGGGCTATAAACAGTTCAGCCAGAACAGTACTTTGCAAAATGTTTCTGTTGGCTCTAAGAAGCCTCGATTAGTTGATTAAGTTGTATATTTGCCTGCTAAAAATTCTGACTTGCAGGCATCTATTATTATGTATGTCTATGTAATGTTTACTTTTCTACAACAATATTTATTATAATTTTATCTGTACCCATTTAATGTAAAAGATTGGAAAACAAGAATGACATCAACAAATTCCATTTAAATAATAATTACATCATTGCCATATTGTCATTGACCTTTCTTATTAGTATTTAAATTCTATGTGAAGGGCGCCTGGGTGGCTCAGTGGGTTAAAGCCTCTGCTTTCTGCTCAGGTCATGATCCCAGGATCCTGGGATCAAGCCCCGCATCTAGCTCTTTTCTCAGCAGGGAGCCTGCTTCCTCCTCTCTCTGCCTGCCTCTCTGCCTACTTGTGATCTTTGTCTGTAGATTAAATAAATAAAATCTTAAAAAAAAATAAATTCTATGTGAATACAAAAATGTACTCAGTGTATTTAAAATATATTAACTACCATAATTTCTTTCAAATTACACATATATATCCAGTTCCTGGAAAATATAGATCCTGCCACTGTTGCTTTTCAATTCAATGACAAAGGAAAAGCAGGAATAAAAAAATTGACAAAATCAGATGATACAGTTGCTGAAAAGATTTACCGTTAACTACCAATTTACACTAAATAAAGTTGCTTATCTAAGTCTAAAGAGGCTATTATTGTATTATTTTTCACAACACTACATTTGTTGGCTTATAATTTTGATTCATTCAATATTAATTAAATTTGTGTTCACAACAGAATATTAAAATAAGATATATTACCCAAGCACTAATGTATGGCAAACAAATTCAGCCTGAGAATCATAAATTGACTTGCCAATCTTGTGTAGCAATATCCTTCTAGATGCATCTATAAAGTCATACTGATTTTTTAAAATGCCACTAATAATCAATACTAACTCCCCATAATTCTATTATGTGTAACTGTTATATATATATAAATGGTTCTTTGAACGTTCTTTCCTTATAGCTTTCATGTTGCACAGATGATGCTGTTTTCCATTTGGCCAGTAAAAGTGAAGTGTTCCTAATGGCCTGGATGACTGTAGCTCTGAAGCTAGTGTTTTTAAAGCAGCTGAATGCTAAACAGCTGGCAGAGTAGAGAATCCACTTTCTTTCACCCTCCTGCCCTTTGAGACAGAACAATTGAAAAAAAAATTAACAGTAGCGAGTTTTTAAATCTTGAGAGGTCTTTTTGGGTGAGGCTAGGAATTTAACACAATGAATTTATGCAAATAAAATACTGGAATAAAAGACCAATGAAAAATACAACTTATGTAAATTGTGTACATGTAGGATTTTTGAGAAACACATTTAATGACTATAGTATTTTGAAAGAACAGCCAACAGGAGCACCTGGGCTGCTCAATGGTTAAAGCGTCTGCCTTTATTTAGCTCAGGTCCTGATCCCAGGGTCCTAGGATGGAGTCCTACACCGGGATCCCTGCTCAGCGGGAAGCTTACTCCTCCCTCTCCCACTCCTACTGTTTGTGCTCCCTCTCTCGCTATTCTCTCTGTCAAATAAATAAATAAAATCTTAAAAAAAAAAAAGAGCTGCCAACACATAGTTGATTAGAGAAGACAAATTAGAAGGACTGTAACAGAATATTGCCCCCACCCCTATAAAACAACAAGAATTAATTAAGGGTGTAGCTTCTTATCTATATCATTGAATTAAAGAAAATGGAGGTAGAGTTACAAAGAATTTTTTTAAAGAATTGTTTGTGGCTAGTAATATATATTCCTAATTATTAAAAAAGTGTTAAATTTTCAGGGCCATCAAATGACTGAAAATTAATATTAGCTTATATAGTTTTAAGTTATTTCTGTAATTTAATAGATAGGGTTTTATTCAAATTTTAAGAGAAATGCCACAGAATTTAGTTATTATAGTCAATGCCATTATTCCCAAAGGTGGCTTATTTAATAGAAACAAAGTTACTGCGTGCTGTGCCCACACAGATATATACATAATATAGTAATTTATTATTTACATCTAAATTAAATCACTCTTTTGAACAGATGCTAGCAAAAGTATTGATGTAAAAAATATAGATACATGCTGTCAATGAAGGACTTTCTAAGTTGAAGAGAAGGAATTAAGTAACAAACAAAAGTTTTTCTTTCTAAATTTTGGTACTGTAATTTAACATCTGTTACAACTTACCACAATTCTCCATCAATCACATTAATATAATATAGAGATTTGGTAACTATTAATCAGTGTAGACAAGCCAAGAGACAGAAACAAATAAGCTAAATTAAAATATTCTGATTTTCTCTGACACAAGAAATAAACAAATATGAAGGTCTTTTCTTTACATTTATAATTTAAAAGATATTTATCTTGGTTAATTAGCAAAAATATTTGCATTTCACACATTAATTTAAATACTTTAGGGAGGTAATGTTAGCTTTTCAAGGAAGAATAGATTTAGGAGTCAGAAAGCTGAAGTTTCAAATCCCACCCTCACCAACTCAATTCACCAAATTCAAAGTCCCGTGAATTCTGGCATATTCTTAACCTCACTGACATAAAGTCATTTCACTTAGATACATACATCTAATAGTAGATGTGTAACATTTAACTAAAATGGTACAGGGGACATGGTTTACCTCTTAGCAAATTTTGGCATGTGTATGCTTGTGAAGTCATGAATTTTTGTCCCAGGATGTCAATTCTTTAAATATATATAAACATTGATCAAGGTCATAAGCCTTAGAAGAATTAAGTGGTAAAATTAACAAAATAATTTATAAACAAAGTCACACTCAAAGAATGTACAAGGGCACCTAAGTGGCAAAGTTGGTTAAGTGTCCAACCTGATTTCAGCTCAGGTCTTGATCTCAAGGCGGTGAGATCAAGCCATGACTGTGCCAGGCTCTGTGTTCAGTGCAGAGTCTGCTTGAGATATTCTCTCCCTCCCTCTCCATTTGCCCCTCCCCCTGCTCACATGCTCTCTCTCTCTCTCTCTCAAATAAATAAATAAATAAAATCTTAAAAAAAAAGAAAGAAAGAGAGAAAGAATCTACAAATTGCTCTTCTTTGTCCAGGTACAGACTAATATGTTAAATGCTCATGAGGAAGGTTATTGCTAAAAGAATAGTTAACAGCTAATGAAAAATTAATCTGCTTTGCGATAATGTCTTTAAACATTTAAGCAATAAATTCATTAAGATTTCTTTATGATGGTCCAGTCTCTACCTAAAATATTGGATCAAACATTCACAAACCATGGATTATGACAAGTAGCTAACCAATTAAATATTTGAACTTGCAATAAGTTACATATTCATATGCTGCTTCATTTCAAGTAATATAAGGTAAAAATGTAAGATCAAGGGTCATTCTCTTTGAGAGTAATTACAATTTTTAGAGGCAGTGAATATAAATTGTTAATCTTTTTAATGGAATTTTTCCATAATAAAAATTAATTTTAAATATAACTCAATTTAATAGAATATATATTTCCTCCTGAAATAGGTTTTAAAATGGCTTAAAGAAAACTCTTCTTAAAATGTTATGATTTTCCCACATAGTTAAGGGAATTAAACTTGCTATTAATTTTATGTCTTTTGCATCAACACATGGAAGAGAGGCTAGATATGGTCTTTTACAACAAATTTTCAGAAAAAAGTGTACACTCTTAGATTTACAAGGTGTGAATTATTATTCCCCAAATTATAACCTTTCAGCCTGAATCAGGCTTGAGTTGTCAAAATGCTGCTTTACACAAAAGCTTGTGAAGCATAAACTGACAATGTCATGTTTCTCTGCATATTACCCTCAGAATTTATGGATTACAAATTGAAATTTATTATCTAACAGGCACTTAGCCTTCCTGTCTTCTATGCTTGAGAATTATACAAAATAAATTAGTTAACTATCACCTACTATATACAGACTTCAACAGGGAAACTGCACTCATATTTACCACACCAACCAGTCCTCAACTAATGGTTATATATACTCATAGCTGAGTATTCTTTTTGCTCCTAGTAACTAATATATTGGTGTAGTTACTTGATTAATACCTGCCTCCTCCTTTATGCAACAGGCTCAACATAGATGCTTTCTTTTTATGGCCATGTATTTTTAAGACTGAGATACATGACCTGTAGTAATCACTCAATTTATACATACTGAATCAACAAATGAGCAATGTTCACATGTGAGCTAAAATGAAATTACTACATAACTAAGATAGGGATTGGGTTTGTGTCTTGTAAGCATGCACCTTGGCTAAAATTCATAGAAAACCAAACCTACTGGAAGAATGTATTTCTCAATCATGCTCTTGGAAGGTTCAAGTGACTGAGGGAGATTAGGAGTTAACTGTTGGCTAAAACGAGAATCATTAATGACTAGGAAACAACCTACTCTTGCTAAATCTAATATGTATGAATATTGAGAATAATGTTACCATTATCTGTGAGAGCCGTAAAATATATAGTGGTGGTGCTCATAGGCTTGGTTAGTTAATGAACTTTGGGGAGAGAAGTCCTGCCATTTCCATTATAAGAGTACCTTCAATCATTCACATCTGTGTCACCCATATGGAAAGGAAAGAAGGCTGATTTATATAAACTCAATTCCCATCTCACCAGGGAGGAAATAAATACAGAACATATAAGTTGACTAGCTTTCCACTACCATCATTAAAATATAATTTTTTTTTTACCCATGATTTTTTTTTCCCATTAACAAGCAATAAATGTAAAGGTAAAGTTTGGCAGTTAAAAAACAAAAATGTTCATATTAACGACAATTTAAAATTTTGATTGGCAAAAACTTTTACCTCAACATAACATTTGGAATGATAATCTTGTGTTGAAAGCAAAAATCTATGAGATTTAAACTAGTGCACTGGGAAGACATACTCTTCTTATCTGGTTTCAATGAGTGAGAGAAACTTGGTGTCAATTATCCCTCCAAGGATGTTCACCTACCAAGAGGCTGAATCTGAGGGGATTTGACACCAAAACCAATGCCCTTAACTTTCTTATAGATCAAGAGCAACTGGTTATTGAAAAGTAGACTTTAACAGGAATGTATGATGTGTGTTTATATATGTGTTTATGAAGGTACTGTCTGTGGAGAGTATATAGTGAAAGAAAGAGATACAGATAAAAATATAGAAAGAGAGGGAGAAAGAGTAGGGGAAAAGTTGGGAAGATGTAAGCAATCATATGGGGATAATGTGAGAAATATTATTATATTAACATAAATAAATATAAATATAATGGAAGCAAAGTGGCAATTATAGATTAATCCTGTATTGTCCTGACTAATGGATATCCCCAAAACAGATAATGTAAATATCCGCTTGGTAGAAAAAGCTAAAGAAACTTTGGGAGTAATTCATATTTCTTAGAAAAGGATGATAGAATTGTAGGAAATAAGGATTAAAGAGGTCTGTGATCAACTGCTTTACAGGTGACATAGTATAGTCCAAACTCCATACTCAAAAGTAAAGAGAATAAAAAGCCTCATAGGGAGAAACACAGATGGTAAGAGAAAAAATACATTCCTAGATGGGATCATCCAGCAGTGTTGAGGAAACTCAAGGATGAAATTGGGAAGCTAAGGGGAAAATCTCTTATATCAAACAAGCACCAAGCTTAAGGTTGTTGATATGACCCCAGCACATAAGAAGGGTCCCAGAGACACAGAGAGTCCTGTAAAGCCACAGGGAAATTTAAATTCCACAAAAAAAGGTTGACATCACTCAACGTAAAAGGAAGCATTGCACCACAAGAAAAAAAAAATCATGGTTTCTACAAAGGGATATTATGTCTGATCACTTTACTGTAATTACCTTTAACGAAAAATACGCATGTAAAAAAATTCATGAATATAATCTATCAATTCTTTTAAAAAATGTCTCATAATTTGTTTAAAAAAACAAAACAAAACAGGTTGCTAGAGTGCTTAATAGTTCAGAACACTTACGTTTGAAAAAAATCTATCCAAATACTGAAAATATCTGGAAAGAAAGATTAATCAGAACAAAAAGCACTGATCAGATGTGCTACTTATCTAAATGCAAAGTAAACAGACAAGCTATATTCAATGAAAAAGTGTTAACATACCTAGAAAAAAAGAACACTTGAGTGGGATTCAGGGGGGCAGACTTCTAAAAGGGAAAAGACTGAAACCTCCTAGAACCACAGAAGGTTAAAACTGAGCATACATAGTATTTGGTTAAAAGAGAAGAAAAAGAATAATAAAGGATGCATCTGTGATGATAGTGGAAGATTGGACATTGATAAATATAAGAATCATGAAAAACACATTTAGAGGTTTTTATTACTTTATTGTTGACACTGGAAAGGAAGTGGATCAATTAAACTAAAATACTGAGGGACCTGTATCATGGAGAGTCCCTCTATAGGACAAAGGAAAATGGAAAATAAAAAGTTGAAATAATCACAGAAGTATCCAAGGAAAATTTATAAGAATGAAGGGAAGTGGGAGAAGACTGGGAATGGGGTCAATCTGAGGACACTCAGATTAGTTAAAAAGAGAGGAAACCCAAGGAAATATAAAAGGAGAAGATTTATACTATCTCGAAAGGAGAAGTCAAAGGATTTTCTACATTTCACCTCAACATTATAGGATTGATAAAAACAATGAAAATGCATATATACAACTGATAGTTTTGAATTTCCATTTCTTGCCCTGTCAACATCATCAGTTTGAGTTGTTTTTTTGTTTTGTTTTGTTATTTCATTTGTTTTGTTTTATTTTTTTTAGAGAGAGAGAGACAGATTGGGGCAGAGAGGGGCAGAGGGAGAGAGAGAATCTCAATCAGCCTCCACACCCAGTGTGGAGCCCAACACAGAGCTCTATCCTACGACCCTGAGATCATGACCTGAGGCAAAATCAAAAGTCAGTCAGTCACTCAATGGACTGAGCCACCCAGGTGCTCCTGAGTGTTCTTTATATATGTGTGTGTGTGTGTATATATACACACACACACACATATATGTATATATATATAAAATTTCAGGGTATCAATGACTTTTAAAAAGTATTCTGAATCACAAGTATAATGAAAATATGAAAAGAATAAATTGCAAATGAACATCATGAATAAAGGCAAGATATTAATAACATTTCAATATATAGTTAACATTAAATTTATATTCATGGACCCTTAAGGTCCAATAGTGATGTCTATGGTGAAATATAACATGGAAAATAGCTAACATTTACTTAGCAATTTTTATGTGACAAATGTTAAGAGTTTTCCTGTCTCTCTGACTTTCACACACAATCAGGAAATAAGTATAAGTGTCAAATAAAAAAGTCAAATGCCATACTGACACATGCAAATTTGGGTGCAGGAAGATTTAGGGAAAAACACTGGCATAAACATAGAACTCCAATTTTCAAGTGATTTGTTTATCACCAAATTAATCCCTGGTTACAGAGGGTCTCCATCTCCTACAGGAACAAATTCAGTTGCTAAATCTCATTTTGAGTAACTGATGTTTTGAAATAGACAGCAGGTTCAGTTACGGAGTTGTAACTTTCCCAGAGCTCTTTCCTGTAAGATCATAGATGCAGCTCAATTCTCTAAGATTGTCTCCTGTCTTTTAGATAAATGGCTCTGTGGGAAAGTTGATACCTAGAAAATTGAAGCACTTTTCATCTTGGCATGAGTTAATTCATTGATTAGATATTTATTGAGCATTTATCATATTCCAGAACTGTTACTAGACACTATTGATGCACTTGTTACTGTTCCTAACAGAACAGCTAACCAGCCAGAGAGAGGTGAGGAATTTTATCTGTACACTGGCATTGTGTTTGTTTGATCTGGGACTTCTATGTATACCTAAGGTCAAAGGAATAAAAAAGGAATAATTGTGTACTTTAGTTTCATGCAGTGATTGTAATCATCTGGCATAAAGCAGGCATTCAATAAATACTCCTTGAATGAATGAATGAATATTTGAATGCAAATAAATCTTTTTTTTTTTAAGATTTATTCATTTATATGAGAGAGACAGAGAGAGGGAGTGGGAAGAGGGGCAGAGGTAGAGGGAGAGAAGCAGAACCCCAGCTGAGTGGGGAGCCCAATTTGGGTTTGATCCCACAATGCTGAGAACATGACCTGAGCTGAAATCAAGAGTCTGAATCTTAGTCCAGCTGAACCACCCAGGCACCTAATTCCAAATTATTGATTACAATAATTCCTTGAGTACAATTCCTAATATGATTAAGTTGACTCATAAAAAATTTTTATTAAATGTTTTATTGGTATAATGGTAAGATTCCTATTCACGTATAAAAAACCAATAGAGAACTCTTATACTTTTTACAGTTTCTTCCAATGCTTACAACTTACACCACCATTGTAAAACATCATGACTAGGACATTGGCATTGATACTGTCGAGATTCAGAACATTCCCTGCTCTGCAT
This sequence comes from Mellivora capensis, assembly GCA_004024625.1. Lineage (NCBI taxonomy): Eukaryota > Metazoa > Chordata > Mammalia > Carnivora > Mustelidae > Mellivora > Mellivora capensis. The sequence continues at coordinate 140,190 of PISX010001255.1, forward strand.
GGATCCTTTATAGTGTCCTCATCTAGACCCATATACTTTCCTCCTGACCTCCAAATTCCTGACCACCACTAATTTCTTCTCTACTTCAATAATTTTTATCATTTTAACAATGTTATATAAATGGAATCATACAGTGTGTAACCTTGTGATGTTGGCTTTTTTCCACTCAGAATAAATCCCTAGAGATTCATTTAAGTTGTGGCTGTTATCAAAATTTGTTCATTTTTCCTGCTGAGTAGTATTGCATGGTATTGCATGGTATTGCATGGTATAATTGTATTTTATATTATAATTGTTTGTTGATACAATTGTATCAATTATTGAAGATATTTAGATTGTTTCTAGGTTTGGCTACTACAAATAAAACTATTATTTACATTTGGGTACAGGTTTTTGTGTGATCCTAAGTCTTAATTTCTTTGGGATAAATGCCCAGAAGTACAATTGCTGGGTTATATGAAGATTATAGCATTTTACATGATCAGAACCAATGTTTAAGTGTAGTAATTTCTCCATGCCCTCCCCAGAATTTTTTATATTTTCTTTTAATTTTGGCCATTTTGATAGGTATGTAGTTATATCTCATTGGGATTGATTGATTTTAATTAGCATCTTTTTTAATAGCTCATGATATTCACCATGTTTTCATGGGTTTATTTGTCATGTATATAATCTTCTTCACTAAATATCTGGTTATATCCTTTGCAAATATTCTATCTGAATTTTTTAATGATTAATTTTGATAGAAATAAATAGATTAGATAGAAGATAATAAATAAATAGATAATGGTCCTTTATTACATATGTGAGTTGCAAATATGTTCTTGCTAATATTTGTATGTATATAATTTATATTTTTACCCTCTTAACAGGATCTGCCAAACGGTAGAAGGTTTTAATATAGATGTTGCCCAATTTATCAAATTTTCTTTATATGGATCATGCATTTGGTGTCAAATCTAAGAACGTTTTGTCTAACCCTCAATCTCAAAGAATTTTTTTCTATGTTTTATTGCTGTCTTTTCATTTTCCTGACATTGTCTTGGAGAAAAGAAGTTTTAAAATTAAATGAAGCCTAGCATATCAATTACTGCATTCACAGATTTTGCCTTTGGTGTTATATCTAAAAAGTCATCACCACACCTAAGAACATCTAGGTTTTCTACCTGTTGTCCTCTAGAAGCTTTATAGTTCTTTGTTTTATATTTAGCTCTGTGATCCATTTGACCTACTTCTTGTAAAGGTGTGAGGTCTCTGTCTGCATTCACTTTTTTGCATGTAGATGTCGAGTTATTCCAGCCCCATTTGTTGGAAAGATTAACTCTGCTCCATTGTATTGCCTTTGCTTCTTTGTCACTGGTTGGGTTTCCCTAGCCAGGCTACCCTTTCCTCCACAGCATTCAAAGTCTTTTTAGGTTTGTTTCATACATAATACCCACGGGGTTTTTGGTTGTTGTTGTACTTAGTAGGAGAAATCAAGAAAAGTACATTTAATTTATTTTCCTCAAAGCAGAAGCTACTATAACAATGCTAGTATTTTAAAATTACTTTCATTTATTTAATAATGCATAATAAATACATAATTGTATTTTGAAATATGAAACATAGTTAAGAGGCTAATAATTCTATTAAATTGTAAGAAGGAATTACTAAACAACACAGGTGACTGAAAAAACATTGAGTTAAAAATCTTTTTTTTTACCAATTTTATACATCTTCTGAAGACATATAGAACAAATAGAGAGAAAAACATATACAATATTTAAAAAATCTTTTAGAGTTTTTGGAAACTATAAAAGAGGTTGAGGAGAAAATAAAGTCAAGTGGATAAGCCATCCTTTTGTAATTAGATAGACAATTTACCTTAATAAAAGTATATTTGGAGTGTTCTGAGGGAGAATTCTGCGTACATTTAAGAGTAGGGTTTTCGTAAGAATTTACTGAAAGGTCATCGACTATAGAAAATGCTCTTTGTTAAGATTAAAAATGGAGCACAAAACTTTCCAATAAAATTTGTATGCAACTACATATAATTTTAATGTAGATATATTTTTATAAAACTCAATTTTTCTCCATACATGCTTTTATGTATACTACCTATATTTTTCTGTAAATATATTTCTATTTTGAAAGTAATTTTGATGATATATGAATAGGCAGAAGTTTTGTTGTTTTTTTTTTTAAATTAAAGTTGTGGTAGAGATTGTCAAACACACTTTATAAGGAAAAAAATCACATTGTAAATTTAGAAATGAAGTCTGTAACAAAAACACAAACCAAAATCAATTACAACATCAAAATTTTGTTTGATATACCATGCCATGGCTTAGTTACTTACTTCTAACATTTTAGATATTCTTCATGCCTCTAATAGATTAGACTTGGTTTTGTTGGTTGTTAAGGCCATAAATGGGAAAAGTAGGCAAGAATAACAGTACCATACTGTTCCTCTAAATAAGAATACTTTTTAAGAGTTAAATGTTGTATATCTTCAAGTACAATGCAAATTTTTTCTCAGAATATAGAAGATATTCAGCTCTATCTGCTGAATATTATTCTAAGTGTTTAATAGAAAATAAAATTAATGATGACCATAAAATATGTTTGAATGTATAGACTTAGGTGGTGTTTTTTAATGAATCAGCTTGAAGGAAACATACATTTTAATTTTAACTTTTTAAAATTAATAAAAATTAACCAATAACATCAAAATAGTGTGGGAAATTTTTTTTCTTTGTGGAGGACATAATGATTACACTATTAATTAGATAACATATTTTAATTTTCCAAGTTTGAGCATTAGCAAGCAGCAAATGAAAAATTAGTTTTGTTAAATTTAATAGGAAGATCATGGCAAGCAGATCCCCAAAGAATAATTAAAAGTAAATTTTGGAGAAACATTAATATTTTGATGTCCCTATAAGCATAAGTTAAATGGTTTAATGACTCTCTGATGATAATTTACAATATTTTAGAGAAAAGAAATATTTCAGGTGGGATTAGGGTAGCTCTGAAGTTGAAGGTGACCAGGCTTTTTATAAAGCAGATACACTGTAATCAGAGGGTTCTAATTAAATAATATAAGAAAAAATAGTCAATAAAGACTCAAAAAAGAGATAAGAAAATATGTTAAATGTGAAGAAATCAGGTTACATTATAATGGAACTGCTAAATTGACACTGAAAATAAGTGTGGTTTTAATACCTCAAGTCAGCCATTTATTTAATTTATTCAGTTTAGAGTAAAATTGCAATTAAGTATTCTAGCAAGTGATCTTATTCATTTGGGTTTGAGCTTGAATAACTATTTTTTAAATTAGGTATTAGGATTCTTCTGAAAGAACTAAATCAATTAAAAGTTAGTAAAGCCAGAAGTCCAGATGGCACTGAATCCACCCAACTAAAATTAAGTACCCTGGATTTGGCTCATTCTCATTATTCAATTATTCATGTAATATATATGAAAATCTGGAAAATTGGAAAATTGCCAGTAATTTACCCCATCAACGGAAGATGACTAATTTCTTCTAATTACAGACATAGACACAATAAGTATCTTCTCTTTCCTGCTAGGTATTTTTAAAAGTAACTGACTCTATTTAAAAAAAATCAACAATCAAAAGAAAATCACAGATAATTTATTTTTCCCCATGATTTAATCAAGTGACCATTCATATAAAACTTAGCAAGTAGTCATCAAATAGAGAAATAATACTCTGTATTAACTAAACCAATAAAGAAAAAGTTTTCAAGTGAAGACTTGAAAAGAAGAATTCTATGCCTACACATTTTTGCACTAGATTGTTTTATGTCTTTGAATAAATCACTTATCACTTAGATTCTTATTTTCTATGCTATAAAATTAAGCAAATTGATTTAACAAATTCAAGTGTTTTTTTCTAGATTTCTGATTTCCTGCTTTAAATTTATATAAATCTGTAGAAGAAATTTTTCACACTTAAAATTCTCAAGATTAAGCATATCTCTAAATAAATAGTAAATGATTCCCATTATTTTGTATTGTTTTACATTGGTTATTATAGCATATGTGTATACTATAGCAATATAGTTGCTCATTTGCTTTTTGTTTTGACAATAGTCAACTAGTAATCTGTCAAAGCAAAGATAACTACAATCAAGTATAACTTTGTATCTATTTCCTCTCTGAAGACTCATGTTAATAAAGCCTATATCATTGTTATCACTACTTTATAAAAGATGAAAATAAGGCAAAGTCAAGTTAAAACACTTGGCCTATCTGAAACAGTTTATAAATCAACATTGCCCAATTGACATATTTTGTGAGCCACAAACAATATAGCATCTCAGTAGAGTGACGTAAACATAAAGGAAATGAAAAGAAGGCTGTTGCACTGGGGCTGGAAAGGGGTATCTGAATTTAAACGAGCCATTCTGGAGGCCCCTGAAACATCCTAGTTCTGAGAAAAGTCCGGTCAAGGATCATAATGACAAGATTGAGAAGAGAAAGGAGTTGAGGGAAATTGGAGGGGGAGATGAACCATGAGAGACTATGGACTCTGAAAAACAATCTGAGGGTTTTGAAGGGGTGTGGGGTGGGAGGTTGGGGGAGCCAGGTGGTGGGTATTATGGAGGGCACGCATTGCATGGAGCACTGGGTGTGGTGCAAAAACTATGAATTCTGTTATGCTGAAAAGAAATTAAAAAAAAAGAAAGAATTTGAGAAAAAAACAAAAATATATGATTTTAGCATTTATTTGTAATAGAACCTAGAGAAAAACAATATTAGCTCTTCAACATAAAAAAATTCTTTTTGGATTAAAGCTAAAGCTGATTGGAGGATGGTGTAGTATTTTAGAAAAAATGACTATGACCTTGGGCTAGTGGATCAAGTTTGCAACATAAAAAACTTCTTTGCCTTCTGTCTGGATAGGTGAATTGTGTTAATATTTTGTGCTAGAGCTCACTTATCTTGACACAGATAATCAAAAAATATAGTACAACAATTATGGTTATAGGCAGACACAAGAATGAGACAAGGAACCAGGACGGGATAAATGGTTTGCATAAATGTTGCATCTTAAGGGCAGACGGGGTAATACCTATGTATAAAATATATAAAATATTTTAGCCTATTTAAATAAAAGATACTATTATAAAATAATATGTTACTTCTATATTTATGATTGTCCAAATTGTATAGCCTAACTTTACAGTAAATACACAATGACAGTACTAATTTCCTAAACCATAAATCATTTCCACAAACATTGTATGACACAGAAGAGCACAGACTGAATCCTTGAGTGTCTACTGAGTGCAAAATACTCTGTGCAAAGCACATTTTGTCACTTTACAGATTTGGAAACCAAGCCCTAAGTAAGCTTGGTTAAGTGACATTGCTAAACATAAACAATAATAATTAAGAATAAGAATTAAAAATTTAAAACATTAAGAGTTTTAAGCCTTTTTTGTTTTTTTTTGTAATTAAATATACTGTGATGAACTGAACTTCCTATTAAAAGCATATTTAAATAGTCCCTAAAAATGAGAATAATATTATTAGTTGAATCTAAGAGGAGAAATCTGGGCTATTCTCCCCAAAAAATGTTTTTTAAATGTAGATTTTACTCATCAATAATGTTAATCATGGCTCACTTCCAAAAAAAAAAAAAAAAACCACAAAAACAAAAACAAGGCTTCTATATTTGGAAATAGTTTTTCCCTCCTTTTTCCTTACATCTATTCTTTGAAATAGTAACAAAAAAGAAAATTAAAAATAAAGAGGACACGTGCTGTGATGAGCACTAGGCGTTATATGCAACTAATGAATTGTTGAGCACTACATCAAAAACTAACGGTGTACTATACATTGGCTAACTGAACATAATAACAATTTTTCATTTGTGGCAGGATGGCATATTGCCTCTACCTTGAAAATAATTAAATAAATTAGACTAAAATAAGTATTTTAAAATAAGTTCAAGTGACAAGAAAACTAAGGTTATTCAGAATCAAAAACTGGAAAAGCAAAAGTATATAAATCTATGAAAATAAAAATAAGGAAGTATTTAGAACTTGACAATGTTCCATATGGGTAAAGTAATTACAAACATGAAATTTATAATCACAAATTCTTACATTAAAACTCAAAAAGGCATGAGTGTTAATTAGATATATATATATCTATAAAGAAAAAAATGATAACAAACCAAAAGAAAGAGAAAAGGGGACAAAATAGAGAAGAAAGCACTAATATAGGAAAATACAATAGAAAAAATTATGACAAAAGTCTGTTCCTTGACATAGGCAATAAGAGTAAAAATAGTTAAGCTGGGTTAGGTGAAAATGAAAAAGTTTTGTTCATCAAAGGACACAACAGAATGAAAGAGCAAATATTAAAATGGGAGATAACTTTCATGTAATTAATAAGTGGTTCATATCCAGCATAACAAAGAATTCCTATAGCTCAACATTAAATGAGCAAAAGAATTGAATAGACATTTCTCCTTAGAAGACACACAAATGGCCAAAAACATATGAAAATATTTTTATCCTCACTAATCAATAGAAAACTGCAAATCAAAACCGCAACAAGATAGCATCTCATACCTATTAGGATGGCTACTATTCAGAAAAAAAGGAGGAGAGAGATAAGAATGGAAAGAAGAAATAAAGGGAAAATAACAAATGTTAGTGAGGATGGGAAGAAATTAGAAACTTTGTGCACTCTCCATGGGGATGTGTAACCAACAGCCATTGTGGAAAACAAGAGTGCTTCCTCAAAAAATTGAAAAATAGAATTACACTATGACCTAGCAATTCTACATTCAGGTATGCACGCAGAAGACTTAAAAGCAAGATCTGAAAGGAATATGTGTACACTCAAGTTTACAGCAGCTTTAGTCACAGTAGCTACAAGGTGGAAGGAAGCCACATGACCATAGAAAGATTACTGGAAAGCAAAATATGGTGTAAATGTACAGTGGAATATTACTTGGACTTAAAATGGAAGGGAATTTTAAAACATGCTGCAACATGAATAAACCTTGACATTATGGTAAGTGTAATAAGCCAGTCACAAAAAATATTCCATATGTTATATGATTCTACTTATTTGCGGTATCTAAAGTAGTGAAATTCAGAGATAGAAAGCAAAATGGTGTTTCCCAGAGGCTGGGGAGAATGAGTACAAAGTTTCGGTTTTACAAGGTGATGGATGATGGAGTTGGATGGTGGTGATGGATGCACAAAAATATGAATGTATTTAATCCACTGAACTGTATATTTAAAAAAGGTCAAGATGGTAAATTTTATATTATGTGTATTTTATAAGTGTTTTAAAAACTCATTTTTTAAAAGTATGATCCAGGTGTGTATCTTCAGGGAAATGTGATATATATATTTTTACAGTTAAAACAGAATAATTTTAGGAGAAACTTTCAAATGAGTGGTATGGCCGGTATTAAATTAATTGTTTAATATTTTTATTTTATGAATCTCATTCTAATAGGATACTATAAATAGGGTAAGAAATTTTTTTTTGCTTAAAATGATACCTTATTGCTAAAGAATCATTTGGAAAGGAAACCCATTTTCATTTTCCGATTTTTTAAATAATTCTTAGATTGCTTCTATAAAGGTATGTTACCACATGTTCTCTAAAAAAATTGTACCTGTGGGGCGCCTGGGTGGCTCAGTGGGTTAAAGCCTCTGCCTTCGGCTCTGGTCATGATCCCAGAATCCTGGGATCAAACCCTGCATCAGGCTCTCTGCTCAGCAGGGAGCCTGCTTCCCCCTCTCTCTCTCTGCCTGCCTCTCTGCCTACTTGTGATCTCTGTCAAATAAATAAATAAAATCTTTAAAAAAATCGTACCTGTGATAGGCTCTTCTATTCTCTTTATGATTTGCTAATCTGAAAATATTAATCTTTTACTTAATCCTAGTTATGAATGTAAAAATTAAATCTCAAAACAAATATTTAGAATTAAAATGAGATGTACACTGGAAATTAATCTAATGTATTTTATATTAATGTTCTAGTATAGTGATGGTGAAATTTTGCCCAGTTTTATCAAAGTCCCTCCAGGGGCTGACGCTAGACAACAGAGAGTAGGCAATGGAGCCAGTCTCTAGTTGTCTGCCTATTCCCCCTATTTGTTGCTTTTGTTTGTTAGTATATTGGGACTGGGACTCCCCCAAACCCATATTTTAAGAAAGCTGCTCTTTTTTTTAAATTAAGATTTTTTATTTATTTATTTGACAGACAAGATCACAAGTAGGCAGAGAGACAGCCAGAGAGAGAGGATGAAGCAGGCTCCTCCTGGAGCCGAGAGCCTGATGCGGGGCTCGCTCGATTCCAGGAACCTGGGATCATGACGTGAGCAGAACACAGAGGCTTTAACCCACTGAGCCACCCAGGCGCCTCAAGAAAGCTGCTCTTCTGACCGAATTGGTTCCCTATTTAAATTAACACCAAGTAAAACCCATAATGGAAAAGATTTATGAAAAAGAGAATGCTATATTGAGCACAAAGCATTTGCAGTTGACCGCCCAGGGATTTTTTTTATTGTCTTTTGACTTTTGGTGCATCAACAAAAACTCTGATGGTTCATATTCATGTTTATAAAGCACATGGGCTTTTGAAGAACATTACATTGTGATTCAAGGGGTAGTCAACTAAAATGAATTTAGAACACATTGTGTGTTTTCAATGCTAATATATTTTATATGACTAAAATAATTACAATATCATTCTGACATGTTTTAACAACCAAAATTCCTTTTTGAAAGAATTAAGCTAGTGTTTATAAAATGCCTAGCACTGAGCCTTGCATTTTAATTATATACTAAATGAGCTCCTCTAAATGCCAAAATTATCTGTTACTGCCAATTTAAAGCAGTATCATGAGCTTGTTATGTGTAATCATCATAACTTTCTCACTTTTTTACTTTCTTCGGCCTTTTTTTCTTCCTACTTTCTCTAACTCATTAATTGCATAATCATAGAACGGTCTTCTCTGAAAGTATCGAAAGGCTTCATCTTCTTCCCCCAAACTCTTATTGCTCATCTTCTCTCAAAATTCACATTTCTTATTCTATACTCTTTCCTTCTCCAGGTCATCCAAAATGCACAAGGTGAGAATAAATTAAATTAATAGATTAGCTTATTATGCACTACTAAGTGGCTATTTAACTTTCAATACAAACAATTCAAGTCAATAAACATTGACTAAATACTAGCTAATGTATATTAATTCCTTAACCTTGGTGGAGGATTCCACATTTTATAGCAGAGATAGAGAGAGAACTAACCAATTTCCATGTCCTTCACATCTCTTTATCTACTTGATAAGTGTTTTTATTGCTACAGCCTGATCTAAAACTTTTATGTCTTTTGCTTTAAAACCAAAGCATTTTCCATTTTTTAAGTAAATATTTTATTTGAATACATTTGCATTCACAACATGGCATAGGATTTGCAAGTACTGCCTTAGCTTTCATTTATAGACTTTTACTTATAGGGCTTGGATTTTATATTAACAAATAAAATATCATTTTGAATGGGTTGAGTATTACCTCAAAATCTAGAGGCATCAGATAATAACATTGTATCAACAATGCTAAATCTTTTAAAAATCATCTTTACTTATTCAACTGTAAAATTTTCTGAATGATTCCATACCTTTTGGTATTTACACATAGACATAACCAAGCACTTTCTTTTTACCATTTCCTTTCTTCATTCTAGGCTAGAATCAGAATTTTAATGAGTTTCAGTGAACTAAATCAGTGAGTGCCAAGTCTCATATATCATAATTTTGGGGGGTTTGAAAAGGTGAGACATTTATTTTAATCTCGATTATCAGAAAAGTCTTCATGGAAGACATAAGATTTAAATTTTTCCTTGAAAACTGACAAGGATTCTCATATGTGAGAAATGAGAGAAAAGCATTCAAGGCTACGAGAAAGACCAGAGAACAGACATGGATAAACAAAAATGCTTTGAATGTTGATGGAAAAAGATTAATCCTTTGTGATTAAAAGGCAGACTCTAAGGAAGTACATAACAATATCTGAAAAAACAAACAAAAAATAATTGCCAGCAAAGTGTAATGATTAAGAGTGTGAGGTTTGGAACCAAAATGATTAGGAGTAAAATAGAAATAATAATTATGTTTTGAGGTTTCAAAGAGTAACATTAATAATGACATCATCACAGATCTAGAAAATGGTATTAACCAAATTTCACAATTAATTTTAACTGTTATCTTGAATAGATATTGTTTTACCCTGTAAGAAAGTTAAAATCATCATGACTTTATAAGAAAGAAACCAAAACAGAAACCTATGTTATATAAAAAGAAGTTGATTTGATCTAGCAGGTAAAATAAAAATATAAAAAACCAGTGACACTGAATATGTAGATAGAAAAAGGGCTAGAGGAAAAGCTAGAGATAGAGAGAAGCTGGAACTAAAGAGAGGGGAGAAAAAGGAAAGAAATGTAAAGTCTATTTCCACAGATCCAAGACTTTATGAAGGTTGAAAACCAGGGCACCTGGGTGGTTCAGCTGGTTAAGCATCTTACTTCAGCTCAAGGTCATGACCTCAAGGTCTTGGGATCTAGCCCCTCTTTAGGCTACAGGGTCAGCAAAGAGTCTGCTTGTCCCTCTGCCTTTCCTCCTGCTAGTGGGAGTGCTCTCTTTCCCTCTCCCTCTTTCTCTTCTCAAATAAATAAAATCTTAAAAAAAAAATTGAAAACAGTAAAACCTAAAAGGAAGGTGTCAGCTGAATGAATGCTTATGTGCCTAGAGTGATGTTGATCATATTTCCTGATATAAATTCAAAGCATACAGTTTCTTAATTGGAAAGATATTTAAAATTAAGACTGTCCAGAAAAATCCAGGATATATGATAATTATGTCTAAGGTCATTTGAAGTGGTGCCAAAATTTAATAGGAAATTATGATCTTTTATAAATTGTGTTATTCCAAATTTGAGTATAATAGTCCAAAGGATTCCTGCATAGTTGAAAATGAGCTGTAATTTAGAGATATTGTAAAAGGGAATATATATGTGTTTCAGAGTTACAATAAATTTTGAAATGGCTTAAAAATAAACATGAAGAGAAGTCAAATATAGAATTTATAATAATACATTTATATGTTCTCCAGAGGTATTTGGGATAAAAAATGTTTCTCAGTGATACCCCAAATATATCTGCTCTACCATAGGGTCTTGAAATGAATAAAGCAGCCTTTCCTAGGTGTACAAAATACTTTAGTCGTGGGTCCAGTCATATCATAAGTTGTCATTATGTCTCAAAATAGGAAATGAAATAGACCTTAAAATATGTTTTCAATATTCTCAGGCTTTCTTCTGAAAAGATTTTTCCAGAAGCAAATGAGAGCTTTCAAATGTGAAAGGTACAAAGGTTTTGAAAAGTAGAGCAAGATAAAATTTCTTAAATTAAAGCTCTGAAATACTGACCTCAAATCTTAAATTAAATCTCATTTTGTATTATCAGATAATAAAAGATAGGTAAGGATATGGGTGATATTTTGTGGGAAATGTCACATTGTATGTGAAGAATTATTTCTTTCATAGTCTCTAATATTTAATTGGAATTCTTTGGCAACGTGCGGATATAATAACCTATTCTGGGAATATATGGCTTATTACTTCAAGATTGACATATTATTTAATTGGAATTAAAACATTCATTTCAAATTCACCAATGTATTCTTGCAGTAATTACTATTGTTATAAACCACAAATTTTGTATTGCATGAAGATTTTTAATATACAAATGACTTTTAATGTACATATTGTCAGGTAAGATGGGGGACACAGATTGATTATAAGTATTTTAAAACAATTTGGAAAAAACTACAAATATAATTGCAAATACAATGGGTTGGACCTATTTGAGTGTGGTGCAATTAAGTATGTTGGATAAATTAGTTGTCAATTTAATTAAGTACAGAAGATCAGTATTTCCAGAGTTTTGTTTCCTTTTTTGAGTCTTCCTCAAGAGAAGTTGTTGAGATACTTTATAAATCAGAGCAACAGAATTTGGTAATGTATTATACCTATGCATTTATATCAAACCATTTGGTAAGATGAGAGTAAAAGTAAGGGGCTATATAGATGAGTCAGTGGCACAAAACAAAAGCAGAAGTCAGGGTTGGGGTCTGATAAGAAGGCCAGCATGAGAGTGATAATAGTGGTAAAACAGGATGCACCAAAACACAGGAACTGGACAATTTCTATTCAGTAGGGAAGGCTCTCTTTGTTAAGAGAACTACAAAGAAAAACTCTGCCAACTATGTGATATATATTTGAATAATAACCATGTATAAAGTATTTCTGTCTGGTTTGACAGTTGCAACTTTCTAGTTCTCATAATAACATCCTCACTAATATTATGGAGACCTAAATATGTTCCAGGCTCTCTCATAGGTTCCATGTTTTATTTTACTCTCATAAAATCTTTGAGGTAGATTGACCTCTTCCAATATGACAATTAGAAAACCCAGATTTAAAGAAATAAGTACATAACATAGACTCACATAAAGAAAGGCAGGATTCTAGTCTAGCTTCAACTGACCTTGATGGCCTCTTAATGCTTGAGTTTTGTTCTCTTCTTATGTGGGTACTTTGTAAACTAAATATATAAAATACTTTTCAACTCATATTATCAAATTCAGAAAAACTATAGCTAAGTACCTTAATGGCTTGGCTGACCTTTCCTCTGTCACATGCAATTTTATGACATTTTGATATTTAAAAAGAATATTTTAAACCTTGATTTTATCAGGGATCAAGCCGTATCAAAAATTATACATTTTAATGGAGAATGAAATGGCTTAGAAATGCACACACAAAAAATATGCTGTGGAAATGTAGACAAAAGTATAAGCAATGGTAACTGAGGAAATTAAATCTTAAGAAAGTAAGTGATATTTCAATGTGTTAAAGAATTATTAACATTCCAGTAAATTAAAAAAATGAGCAAAGAGAATAAAGGCAAGAAATAAAGAACTTAAAAAGCTCAATACCCAAGAAAAATTAATCCAATTAAAAAATGGACAAAAGACATGAATAGACATTTTTCCAAGGAAGACCTATAGATGACAATGAAAAGATGCTCAACATCACTCATCATCAGGGAAATACTAATCAAAATTCTAATGACATATCACCTCATACCTGTCAGAATGGCTAAAATCAACAACACAGGAAACAACAGGTATTGGTGAGCATGTGGAGAGAGGAGGAACCCTCTTTCACTGTTGGTGGGAATGCAAATTAGTGCAGCCACTGTGGAAAACAGTATGGAAGTTCCTCCAAAATTTAAAAACAGCAAGAACTACTCTTTCCAGATCCAGGAACTGCACTACTAGCTATTTATCTAAAGAATACCAAAACACTAATTCAAAAGGATATATGCACCCTGATGTTCATAGCAGCATTATCCACAATAGCTAAGATATGGAAACAGCCCAAGTGTCCATGGACTAATGAGTGGATAAAGAAGATGTGAGATAAACACACACACACACACACACACACACACACACACACACAGAGGAATATTACTCAGCCATAAAGAGAATGAAATTTTACCATTTGCAATGATATGGATGGAACTAAAGTATCATGTTGAGTGAAGTTAGTCAATCAGAGAAAGAGAAACACCATATGATTTCGCTCATATGTGGAATTTAAGAACTAAACAATGGGGGGAAAAGATAGAGGGAGGCAAACCAAGAAACAGACTCTTAACTATAAAGAAAAAACTGATAGTGACCAGAGGGAGGTAGGTGTGGAGATGAGTTAAATAGATGATGGGGATCAAGCAGTGCAATTACTGTGATGAGTACCAGGTATGGTATAGAAGTGTTGAATCATTATATTGTACACCTGAAACTAATATCACACTGTATGTTAACTAACTGGAATTTAAATGAAGACTAAACAAAAACAAAAAAACAAAAACAAAAACAAACTTTGATGAAAAGAAAAACAGAGTTCCTGGTTCACAACCCAGAAGAACTCTGGGTTCTTCTGGTCACGTACAATTACAATAAAATACAAAGAAAGTTTAATAAAGGAAGCACCATCATGCAAAACCAATGGGAGAATTGAACTTTAGATCTCAGAATGACCTCAAGGAAGATCTTGCTGAAAAAGTGATGTTGAGTTGAATTTAGAGTAAGATGAGTCAAAATCTTTCAGAAAAAGTGTAAGTGGGAAGAAGAAATAATCTAGTAGAGAAGAACATGCGTATCCAGCTTAATGCAAGGTTGTTGGGTTGACAAACAAATACATTAACAAAATTTAATATTTTCATTGTAAAGCAGCTCTATGTCATGATAGAGTCAGGAATGTTATCCAAAAAATGGTTGTTCAAGAAATTGGTGGTCACTAAACATGGAGATACAGAGGAACCAGAAAACTAGTATGTGATCTGTGTGGTCTATATGGATAATTAAAATAGTCCTAGATGTTAGAGCAGGACTTGGCTGATGAAGAATGTATAGCGTCTGCTGATACAGTTTTCAGTAAATGTCATGAAATTATTTATAGTTCAATTGATTATAGTGATGATAAGTCAGAGGATGATAGTATGTTCTGATCGTTTAAACATTAAAACGTGTTTGTCGATGATTTTATTCAAGGGCAGAGGAGAAATTGACAATTGCAAAGTAATAATATGGTATTGGTATGGCGGAGTGAATTTAAGGTAAGGAAGGGTGTATGAGAACAAGTTTCTTCTCTTTGATTTGGCTGCAGGGGAAATAGCTTCAGTGGAGTGCTAGGTGTCATTTTTACCACTATGGGGTAAGGATGATTGAGAGGAGAGGCTTACAATGTGGGCTACTTATTTACTATGAAATGAGATGTTCCAGAGGCACAGGGCAAATGCCACATAGGGAGGAGATTAGAGAGAAGTTGCTTTAGGAAAGAGGAAGCACACTAACATCTGAGAGAACAGAAAACAAATAATGAGTAGCTTATACCTGGTAACACTGGGTCACAATGGCTCTGGTGACAATATGAGGAGTGAATCTAGAAGGAATAGAATGGAAAACCTGCCAAAGCCCTTTCTAGTAGACTAAGTAAAAGATAATAAGTAAAATGAAATCGCAGAAAGAATTAAAAAAAGCAAAACAAAAGGAGAATCATTACATGTTTGAATCTATAAGATAGAACAACTATACCCTGAAGGCAAGGAAAGGAAAGGTGGAGGAGAAACCTCTGATCTTGCTATTCCAAAAAAATCTAAGACAATGACGGTATTCGTATAGAAACATACAAGACAAGGAGTAAGTTTTGGAATACAATTCATTCACTTTTTCCCTATACTGGGACTGAGGTCTGAGGTACTGGGGACATTCCAAGGGAGATCTCTACCAAATCAGCTGGAATTTTGTTCTGGAGTTCAGAGGGAAAATCAGGGATTATCTATTTTCTTCAATATCATCCACACAGAACTCTAGTTAAAGCTATATGAAGTATATAACTGCCTACAGAGAAAGACATTTAAGGAGAAAAATATGACTAAGAACAAAACACTATACATAGACATAGATAACTGTCAGTTTCTCCTCTGTATACATGCATATACATGCATATATTCATATATATATGTATACATATGTGTATGTATGTATATATATATTTGTGGAGAGAGTAAAGAGAGAGGTAGAGAATGAGAATAATATGACTAATTTATATAAAACTCAATTACTCTGTAAAACTAAGATACCAAGAGATTTTACATAATATATCTAGAAACTGAAGAATTTGGATTCCAAGAAAATGTGACAGTTGATCTTGGACATTTTTCCTGTACTTCACTCAGTTCTGGGGATGGTGGACATGGGAGGTAGATAAATAAATTCTCCATAGTTTTGGGCATCTGAGAAGAGGCTCAGTCTATAGTCTCCAAATATTATCAAGGAAAAAATGGCAAGGCCCAGGAGTCCCTTTACTCTCAGATTTGCGTGGTAGCAAAATAATGGTCTGCATCCTATGTTAAAGCAGATAAGACTGAAAGTGCTCCACAGGGAATGGAATGTTTCTCATTCATGATATAACAACATGAATGTGAGACTGTGTAAGCAATCAAGACCTGAAGAAAGGGGCATGGCTTTCTCATGGCTGAGAAAGGGAATATCATAGAGTGAACTCTATCAACTAAGACAAGGGGTGGTAAAGACATCTCAGTGGATACCAGCCTAAATAAATGACGATCCTGTCAACCAGAGATAGTCCTCTCATCATCTGCCACCAGGTGTCATGTTAATCTTCCTCATAGTTCCCACATCAAAAAAAGGAAGAAAGAACCCTGAACTGATCGAGTTTAAATTTCTGCCATCCAAGCTAAATGTGAGAATCTTCTAGTAAAATTAAAATTACATTTCTCGTAATTCTATAAATGTGTGATTGTTAGCTGTAGTCATCAATCACCATCATCATCACCAGGAGTGCTCATGCTCATTAATTTTTCAAGCAATAATGAATTGCTTCACATTAATCATTTTATTTAATCTGATCAACCTCTTTAAAGACTGGGTGATGTGACTCATGTCTGTTTTACATATACAAAGATGAGAAGAATTGAGTAAATTGACCAAATCATACTTTGAGGATCCAAGACCTTAACTAGAATTATATTAATTCAAAACATTAATAGTTTCTTGTTTAAAATGTTAATTGGTTCTAGTGCCCAGATCAGCTACCAATTGAAGTACACAGATAGTCTGCCATATGATAATTAAATCCTTTTATATATCTGTCCTATTCAGTGAGAGTTTAATAAGAAGCAGAAGTAAGGAGAAAAGCCATTTTCTGCCACAAATTTTACCTTAAGTTGGATTTCTTAATTATTATCATTTTCTCTGTTAAGCATAACAACTGGATAAATAATAGAATATTAGGTCCTTTTTTTTTAGTCTCAAATAATGTTAGTTATCAAAATGATGGCTTAATTTTAAAATATAGTTGACATATTTAGTGCTCAGATGGGAGCACTGGAGATACTCATTAAGAACTATAACATTTACAAAAGGAAAAAAAAAAACCCTCTAACTATCGCAAGTCTCCTCTTGAGGAATGGAGTATGTTGTAGCAGTTTAATTTTTTTTAATCTGATGAGATTTACCCAACCGAGTGAATAAAATAATAATAAACGGTTTAATATTTAACAGATAACAAAATTATTTGTACTTCAGAGACACGCTTACAAGAATATGGAAAGTTTACCGAAGGATTTTTTTTTCTCATCTGCATTAAGACTGGTTATTCAACTATTCTGTGTGGCTGAATATTATAACTGATGTCACTGAGATTATTCAAGAAAGCAAGGCAAACATGACAAGCATGACAGAATCATGAGACAGCTGCATAATTACCACAAATGAAAAGCCTTCAGTTACACTCAAGAAATTGTAAGAGAAAATTCCTTTGCAACTTCATGGCTAAAGTGCATCAAAGAGCCAAAGGATAAATTCTTATCCTTTTTTTAAAGAAATATCTACAGTTTTACAACCTGAATCCTAGATAGATAGATAGATAGATAGATAGATAGATAAATAGACAGACAAACAGAGAAATAGATAGATAAGAATCATGTGGGGCACCTGGGTGGCTCAGTGGGTTAAAGCCTCTGCCTTCAGCTCAGGTCACAATCCTGGGGTCCTGGGATCTAGCCTTGTTGGGCTCTCTGCTCAGCGGGGAGCCTGCTTCCCTTCCTCTCTCTCTGCCTGCCTCTCTGCCTACTTGTGATCTCTGTCTGTCAAATAAATAAATAAAATCTTAAAAAAATAATGGCAACAGATAAAAATATTGTTAAAGAAAAGCTATTGGAAGAGCATGCTTCTGTCATTAAGATATAGGAAATTTCAGTAAACAGTAAATAAATACAAATGACTATTTCATGACCATTAACTGGGTAAGAGCGATTAAAGTGGTTTCGAGCGTGTTTCACAATGCAGAAAGTGGGTGGAACACATGGATGATATTGCTACATTTACTTGAACCATTTTTTCATTTTGATACAAGCTACTGATTTGGTTTGGTAAGCCGCAGGGAGAAGGGTCATTTTCTAAGATTCTTGGTTACAGAATTTGTCTTTTTGTCTCAAAACTAGAAGGCAGAATGACAAAGAGGAACTAAAAGAGGGGCTAAATTTGAATAAAGTGAAAAGTGATATGGCAGTTTCCAAAATTATGTTCCATGATAATTTTTGGAGATTGAGACAACACACGCCTGTCTCAAACACAGAATGAAACTATATTCTAAAGCCAGTAACCTAACCACAAGCCACCTATTTTTCCCCAAGGAATACTGGAATGTTATCACTAATAAATAAGAAGTTTTGGGGTCGGGGGAGACCTAGCACTTATAAGTCACTGTGAAATGTAATACTTCATTATGTTTCCACAATATGATAACAAATATTGCCTTGAAACATTTGCCAATGTTTGATAAACATTCTTCTAGATTCACTTTTTGGGGGGAAAAGCATTAAATTTGCTTCACCAATAATGTTTATTTCTACTAATTATCAAATTTCTAAAATATCATTTATAATATTAGAATAGATACCAATGTTTATATAATAGCTATACAAAAAGACTCTGTAACCCCAAAGCAATTATTATCTTGATGATATTTTCTGTCATAAGTTTAGTGAAATCAATTACTTCTAACTAATTGGGGCTAGAAAAGAACTAAGGAAGCAGAAAAACAATAGCAATATTGATGGCTTTTTAATAATTGCAGTATCTTGTAATCATTAGGTTTCCTAGAGGGAATAAGATTCAGAAATATGTGGCGCTCAATATACAAAAATCTGATATCAAACTTCTTTTTAGAGGATGAAGACAAAAGATTATTTCATTAGTTTATGTTTTTTCAGTGTGTTGTATTTTAAAATAAAATGGTTAAAATTAAATACAAGGCACCTCAGTAGAACAAATATAAGAAACTTACAAATATGTAGCAGTAATGTATGGAGGACTGATACCTAGGAAGAAGTTCATATAAAATGTTGCAGGGGGAAAAAATAAATTTTAAAGCCCTTGGAAATTTGTAAATCATAATTGTAAACTAATGGTTTAGGTTTAAGAAAGGACTATTTACTGGGAAGTGACATGAAGTCTAGGCTACTCAAGGAAGGTTTTCTGAGTTATATGATAATACTCAAATAATTAGGCATTTATCTATTCAAAAGCCAGTTATATATCATGCCTTTGTAGTGGGTAGACTCAAAAAGATTAGTCTTTATGTTGATTTGACATATTTTTTTAATTTATCATGCTTAAATCCAAAAATATTTTTAACATTTCTGCATATACACAAAAATTGTAAGTTATGATTTATCATTTACACATATTTAGGAATATCTAGTTTAAACAACAAAAATGGATCTTATTTTTCAAAAATTTTAAAAAGGAACCAAATAAAAACGAAACTATTTTATAAAACTAAACCCTGTGTGAGTTCCCTGAAGGTCAAAGAACTCATTAAAATTAATGAGTTCTTCTTAATTGAATGATGTATAATCCCATGGACTTTTCTTACCTATTCGTTATAACCACTTGAAAAACATCTTAATTTAGCTATAAAAGCTTACTCCACCTAAATTTTATAAACTAAAGTTAGTTTGTTAGGATAATAGTTCACTGAGGACTCCTCATTATGCTTTTAAGAAGTCTGATTACTATGTAGTGTATGGTAGAGTCTGTTGAGTACTCACATACACACATCCTCACAAAACTATTTTGTTTCTCTTGGACACTTGCATAACCTACGTGGCAGTCAGAGGTGGCTATATGACTGATTTCTGCCACTAGTTATAAGCAGACATGATATGTGGTGCATTTTAGGCCTGGTTTGTGAAAATTCTACCATCTAGACTTCTGAGTGCTCTTTTTCTCTTTCAGCTAGCTGAAAAGGGGTTAACTCCCAGTGCAAACATGGATGCCATATATTGAAGATACAAGATTACTCAGCAGTTCTATTATATGTATGAAATAAATAGACCCTATTTATATTCGAATTATGAATTTTGGGGTCTATGTGTTGCATCATTGAACTTATCATAGCTGATACACAAAGTTTAACAATGTCACTAAACTGCTTCCCTCATATAGACAGGTTAAAGCTTAGATTCCCATAATTCTAAGGAAAATCCTTTGTTATCAGTAGCACTGATTTGGTTGTGATTATTTAATTCTGTCTAGTCTTACTTTTTTAGATAATGTTTTCCTTTTAATCATCAGTATATTTTAATAATTTTGTTAAGTCAACTATTATAATAACATATTTACATCAATCCTATTTTGAACTGGGTGTTCTATAACATACCAATGAGCTAGACTTAAAAATATATACACAATAGAATATATGATTATTGATTTAACAAAGCATTTAAATAAGACTATCAACAATCTGGGTGTGTTTCCTAGTGAAACACATAGTGGAGGGGTTGTCCAGTGATTTGCTCTACTTTCCTTTTATATTTATCCACATACACAAATTTTTAAAATAAAATTTATTCCACACTATTTTACATGTAAAACTTTAACATTTTTGGATATAAAGATGAAAAATCATGTTCTTATCATTAAGCAACTTTTAAGTACAGGTAATGGTGATTATAATATCAATTGTTATCAAATAATAGCTGTAACCAGAAGGTTATTACCCACATTTTTCAATGATTATTATAAGCCTGACCACATGCTAATTGATTTGCATAAGCTATCTCATTTAATTGTCACAACAGTTAAGGTGAATTTTCTCCCTGTAATTTCATGGATAACAAAACCAAAGTACAAAAAAATTTTTAAAAACTATGCCTAAGTACACAACTTTTAAATGGTGAACCTATGATTCAAGGATATGTAATTTTTTGAAGCCTTCCTTCTGAAGTAAAAGCATGGACTGTATAAAGTATGGTGATAATATCTGTTAATGACCTTAAGCTCGGTGGAACAGCTATGCAGTGGGTGGCCAAATGGTAATTTATTAAGATATCAGAAAAGTGAAGAATAAAGAAACAAAGGTAAAATACAGATAAATGGAATAATTGCTGAATATGTATATTATTTAAGAGAGAGAGTTGAACCAAATACACATTGCTAATGATCAAATTATGACATCATATTCTAAAGGCATTTTTTAAACTATACTAGTTTGTTTATGAAATGCTTGCAGAATTAAAAATTAATTTAAAGTTATAGCTTCCAAATTACTTTCTAAAATAGAAATTACCTTAATGACATCCATAACAATTGATCATCAATGTCTACTTAAACATTTCCTGGGAAAAGGAAATCAAGTCCTCATAACAGAGCCCAATCTATATTGTGTGATCTTTCTGAAATCTATCCCACTTCTTCCTAACTTCAACTCATTGATCCCAGTTCTGTCCTCTGAAGAACACATAATTAATTTACTTACTGATTCTTCTTGGCAGCCTTCGATATTTGTAGGTTTCCATAATTACCCTAATGGGCTCATTTCCAGAATAACTGCTTAGTTTAGATGTATAGTATCATAATTAGCACAAAATTATAAAGGAACATCCTTCCTCTCTTTCTTCCTATCCCGCCCACATAGGCACATGTAGGTCTTCAGTTAAACAAAAAATAAAAATGGAAATGTGAAAAATGTGAAAAGATAAAAATCCTAGACACTTCAATTAGGTTCATATAAGGTCACTCTACAAATGAAGTGGAATAGTTAATAAATAACTTGATTTTGTCCTTGGGTTTCACTTTTCTCTGAATTTTTCCCATTTTCTAAGGCCCTACCCAAGCTGTTTTCGAGAATGAACTCTTATCATTTAAACATATGGTCAAAAATATATAGTATAGATGTTTAATCCAAATGTTTATATAGTTGAATGGTTTATGTTTCAGATTGTTAAAGAAGTGATTTTAGGTTAGATAACTAATATGAGATGATGTAAATATGCTTCTTGTGTTCTAAAGCTTCTATGAAATCTTAATCTCAAAAACCTTGGTATTTCAAAGACTATGTGACTCAATTACACTTTACTGCACATCAGAATTGAAATTACTAAAGGTTTTCAAAATAAAATCAAGACATTTCAGGAAAATAATTTCAACTGATGAAAAATATGTCATTATCTATAGGAAACCTTCATTATGAATGAGATATAAAAATTCTTATGGAGCCTGTGTCCCTAAACTTGTCTAGTTCATCTCTATGAAGTATTTTGACAAGGTCTTTTTCCCCTTTGGTATTCCAGTAGATAATCTCTAGGAATAGTGAGAGCTGAAAACTCTCTTCCACTCAGATGTGATATCTGGTAAGTAACAGAGCTACTTTGTGATCTCCAGGGGTATAATAAGAACTTTATAAGATGTAGTAAGCCTATTATTATGGGAAGTCTGGCATTTTAGATCCTCGCTATGTGATATATATTAAGGCAAGTGGCTTATTTCTGTTTCCCAAAATTACAATTAAATGGTAACCATTAAGATTTTTTCAAGAAATAGCTAATTTTATATATTTACCAACTCCATAATTATTTTCCTTTGTACTTTGAAGTGAAAGTTCTACAACTCCAGTAGTACACTACTGTATAATAGTTCTATTGAACACTATACTTGCAACTGTAGCCTTAAGCTAATTGATAGGTCCCTCTAAGTTATACTGAGATTCTTTAGATGATAAGAAAGGGCTCCAAGCAAAGATTCCTCATCTACTTTCTTTGAGCAATAAAATTAGAATGGTTATTTAGTTTTTTGTTTACTTATTTTTAATAAAATATGTTATGGGTGAATACTTACATGGATTCTGGAAGAAAGCCACATAGATCTACATTAACATCAAGGAAATTAAATATCACAAGGGAAAAATTCAAAGCACAATCTACTACATCGGTATAAAATGACTGTTCTCCACTCAAGAAAATGTAAATCATTTTGTAAATCAAGTCCATGCATATTTAATGAGATTGTTAGCTCAAGACAAATATCACTGTGTATGTAATTTACAAAGGAAGCCTGGTTTTTAGGAAGAAGTGTTCCTGAAAATGTGCGTATAAATTTTAGCTGGTGTAGACAAAATCACGCATAAAAAGCCCTAACAAAATGTGCTTTTTCTAAAACACATTCGCAGTGAATAAGAAATAATATTCTACTAAACTGAAAAATAATTCATAGTCACCTTTCTTTCCTTTTCCCCTCCTCCCTTTCTTACTCTTTCATTTTTTTAAAAAATGGCTTTACCTAGAAAAATATCCACAAAGAGCACAATGGCTATTTGATGAAATAACTTCAGAATTACATGAATGTCAACAAAAAGCAATAGTGACATATAATAATAAATTTTACTACTAATAACATCTGACATCTTTTAAGGAGAGATCTAAAAGAGAAGTCAGTCTCTGTGAACCATATGTTTAATGTTGAAGACTGTATGCCTATGTGATATTTTTTTTTTTCAATTTTTTGGACTTGTTTCAAATTTTTATCTAAATTCTAGTAAGCTAACATATAGCTTAAATTGGTTTCAGGAGTAGACACCCAGTGCCCATCACAAGTGCCCTCCTTAATACCAGTCATCCATTTAGACCATCCCCCCACCCACCTTGATCTGATGTCCAGGAAAAGTAAATTGAAGTTTGACATTTCAGTGATTTATTAAGGCAGCATCCAAGGAGCCAATACAAACTTCCAATGCAGCAGGGACAAATTTTCTTCTTTTTCTCTGGTATCTGAGGCTAGTAGAAGGCTAGAAAGAATAGAATGTTTAAGGCTAGCTCTAGAGGATATGCTTTGTTTTGCTTAGTTTTCAAAGGAGTTAAAGATTATGAGAGAAATTTAGGATTTTATATCTTAGGTATCAAGAGGAATACAAATTTTATATATGTTGACTGCATAATTGAGAAGGTAACCTTGAGAATATGGAGAGCTAACCCTTACTTCTTCAGTCAGCTTTCCAATATACAGGAGAGAAAATAATGTATTTATACCACTGATGCTACTGGGCATGATATTATGCACATACATCTTATGAACATATTTTCAGGCCCAGAATATGTGGAAAAAACAAAAGATGCACATCAAACTTGAGATATTTAATTGAAATAAGCTGAACAAATTTTAAACACATATTTGTTTTTACCTGTCAGTTTCTAGTACATTTGAGGTAGTGTTTGATGTTTCTTCCCAGTGTAGAAATCAGTACTGTCTTATAGATATTATCCAAGAACTCTGAGGAAATGATGAGAGTTCATCAAATTTTAAGGCAAAGAAATGCAATTTTAGACTTAAAAATAGTAAGGAGCTTTTAAGTAAGAAGAATGGGATTGTGTAACACCCCCATTTCACAAAGTGCTAACATAGATTTAATAATATATTCTTGCCTATAAAAAGGAAGAGTTTTGTGCATAGTTTCAAGGTGTGATAGCTGATTAAAGTAAGCAAGTAATTTGTGGAGGCAAGTATACATTAGGAGGCATGTTAATTTTTTCCTATCTGTTTTCACCTTATGGGTTACAGCAGGGCTGATCATGAACGAAACGAAAAATGAGATTTTTCTTCAGTTTTCAGTGCAGAAACTAGGCAACATACCTATAATCACGAAAGAATGCTCAGCAACAAACCAATTTGCTCACCTTCCTTAGGATAGTGGCCTTTCAAAGCTTCACAAAAATGGTTAATCTGCTTTGTCTGTGTTGCTCTTAAAGCTTCACAGGACACTTTGTGAAACAGCAGCTGCACTGCAGATAGCCCTACAGCATCATTAAACTTGAGAATATCTTGGGGGGAAAAACTGGAATCCTAGACTGAAAAAAATCAAAATCGAATTCTCCCCTTTGTGTCCACTAGAAACTCTGATAACACTAAGGACTCTCACATCTTTTAATGACATTTACAAGGTGCACCAAAATCACATCTTCCCATTCACTGTGCCAGCACCCTCTGGGAAAATAAGAAGGTAGCTCAGGAATCAACTCGTAAATGCAAAAGAAAGTCAGCCAAAGAAATGGATAACGCTAGGAGAGTAAATGAAAATCTTTGAGGACTAGCTCCTCTTTTTCCATGCAATCAGCCACAGTGATGGAAATGTCTCTTGTGCAATGATTTCATTCAGAGCAGTTCATCCTGTGTTAGATGCTCATGTTGATCCTGTCTTGTTACCTGTCTGCCAACCTCCTGTCTCTACCTTTGAAAAAAATATTAAAATTAACCAAACCCTTAGTTAATGATATAATTCAGTTAAGCATTTATTTATTTTTTATCTTCAAAGGTGAACAGTTTTTACATAGCTGAGGTATATTTTACATCAATACTTATAGGCACTGTTTTTATATTTTTTTGTGAACTGCAATTTAAGACAGCAAAAGACATTGGCTTATTCTTCTGTGGAAAGACATACCTTTCATACTAGACTGTGTGTCATTGGTTTAATTTATTAGATGGGTGTCATAACAAAAATCTAGGAAAATTTGCCTGGCTCAACTTACTATCTGTTATTGAGTATCAAAGAGAGAGAGAGAGAGAGAGAGAGAAAGAGAGAGAAGTTAAAATGGCTATTTCTATAATTGCAATGAAAAATGACTCATTCTAATATTTTATATATTGATTCTGTATAATATGAGAAAATCAAAGGTAAATAAAATCCTTAGATAAGGAAAGCTCTCAGTACAGTCTATTTTGAGAGTCCTGACTGACCTCTGAGTTAAGTTATATTCTGACAGCAGACAGGGAGAGGATTTATTAACTTGAAAGCAATAAAGGATTGGAAAAGTGGAGGACACTCCCCAAGGGACATTTGTCAAACCACATGAGGCTTTAGGGAGAGTTTTTCTGTGCTGTCTGCCCAAGAGCCAAGGTTCTTCTTCCCATTATCAAGTATTTGAGGATTCTGCCCCAAAATATAGTCTTTGAAGACATTGCTTTTCTGCTTTAGTTCAATGATATTGCTTTTGCTCTGCCTGTATATTGACATGAGTTATCTGTCCGTGGGTTTATTACAAGTCCGTAGAACTCAATGGGAATGAGCCTAAAAGCTCTGAGGTATGAAAAACCTTTCTAATATATCAGATTGGCCAATCAAGAGTAAGTATTTCTGACACTTACATTCCAAAAATAGAAGTCTATTTACTTGAAATTCACTGGTTATACTGGATAGCATCACCCAAGTTTTTAAGTCCCTTTCCACACACGATTCTAGAATAAAATCCTTCTATGGATGAGATGAGAAATTCTTGTGGGCCATCTCAAAAAGGTGGAAGTGTGGGATGCAGCGATGAGTTCTTCTCAATCCTCAGTTTATTCCCTAGGAGAAGGCCAAGAGTAAATTGGACTCTGATTTTGAGACTCCAAGTGAATAGATAGGGACTGATACCCATTTGTCACTTCAAAAATTATTTTTGAATGTCTAGCTTTGAAAACATATCAGTTAACAAGAAAAAAAAAAACACTGCTCTCATGCAGTTTACACTCTACTGAGTAGAACTTACATTTGTGATATTAGGGACACAAGGGAAACATTAACACATTAATCTGCTTGAGATGAGTGCTGGCTCCAGCAATGTAAAGGACATTCTGTGGTCCAGGCATCTGAAACTTAGGAAGCCAACGGCCATTGCAGTCCATGGGGAAGCAGTCAGTCACGGGTTAGTCGCAACTGTTCTTCACTTTGGTTAATTGAACAAACATGCCATCCTTTTTCACATTAACTCATGGAGAACACTTGCATAACCTAACGCAGACAGCTTACACCCAAACAAAAATTTAGTAGGAGAGATACTGCATCCTTTGAAAGATTTCTTTATATCTGATTAGTGAAAAATCTCTAACTACCTTTATTACACATGATGGTCTATGATAGTTAATATTTTTTAAAAGATTTTATTTATTTATTTGAAGCAAGAGATCACAAGTAGGTAGAGAGGCAAGCAGAGAGACAGGGGGAAGCAGGCTCCCTGCCTCCCAGAGAGCCCGATGTGGGGCTCGATTCCAGGACCCAGAGATCATGATCCGAGCCGAAGGCAGAGGCTTAACCCACAGAGCCACCCAGACGCCCCGATATTTAATATTCTTTATGTATTCTCCATGTTTCCTTTGCATGAGATCTTTAAAATGTATTTTTCTTTCAATGCACATTCCCTGATACAAGTCATTTCAAAACACAATGTTATCTTTAATGTGTAATTAATGCCACCCAGTTCATCAGCATATATAATACCTCTCTTGGCAACAACAACAAAATACTTTATGAGTAAAGAACATGCATATATTCACAGCAGGGAATTATTAATCTAGTTTTCAAAGGGGTGACTTTTGAACTGGTGTTACAAAATAACATTATTTTGAGATGGTGATGGAGACGAGAAAAAGAGGCAGATGTAGCAAAGGTACAGAGTTAGAAAAAAAATCAAGAAAACATACAAATACATACATAAACACACAGATACAAAGTGCACTGTAACAACAATATATATATATAGGCCACTGTCACAAAGTAATGTTCCATTTTTAGTTCTTTGCTTTGTGTTAATTTGTTATTTCTACTATAACAAATTACTACAAACTTAGAGGCTTAAAGCAATATACATTTATTTTCTTTAGCTCCCATCAGTCAGAAATCTAAAATAGGTTTCACTGAGCTAAAAGCAAGGTGTTGGCAGGTTTGCTTTATCTCTAGATGTCATACTAGAGGCTTGGTTTTTGTATCTTTTGCATTTCCTAGAGGCAGCCCACATTTACCAACTTGTTGCTCTACTACCACACCTTCAGAGTTGGCAAGGCTGGATGAAATCCATTTCTCTCTCTATCATCTGCTCTGTTTTTTGCTCTATCATTTGGTCCTTACATCCCAAAGGTATTAAACCTGGAGCCATTTGCTCCTGTTCAGAGTGTATTAAAGCTTATGTCCCTACAATCAAATGTTTATATTCCAGGTAGACAATCTCTTCTTTCTCTTCCTGACAGGTTTTGGTTTTTGTTTGTTTTCTACATTCTAAGGATTTGTTTACATTAGGGAAGTAAGGTTTCTCTTCTCTCAAGAGAGACTAGCCACTGGAAAACATGTAGCCTATATAAATTTCTAGATTCACATTTTAGGGTCCTTCTCCTGCAAGTACAGATTCTTGTATATGTATCTGACATCTCCTTAATGGTGTCACCTTGGGGGGTTGAGGCAAAGGAAATCAAAGTGGTTATTGCTGCAACTAGTAATAACTCTGATCTCCAGAAACCACATTCGTTTTCAGCATAAAAGTAAATAAACATGGGCATGAAAAACTTATGAAGAATGTCCAGGATGACAAATAGTTGTATTTCGTTGGTACACAGGATATAGAAGTCTAATTTAGACTGGAAACAAGACTATGTTAGGATTAAGTGAAGAACGATTTGATTACATTTGAAAATTGTGTTTCTCTGATTGACTTATTTCACTAAGCATGATACCCTCTAGTTCCATCCACGTCGTTGCGAATGGCAAGATTTCATTTCTTTTGATGGCTGCATAGTATTCCATTGTGTATTTATACCACATCTTCTTTATCCATTCATCTGTTGATGGACATCTAGGCTCTTTCCATAGTTTGGCTATTGTAGACATTGCTGCTATAAACATTCGGGTGCACGTGCCCCTTCGGATCACTACGTTTGTATCTTTAGGGTAAATACCCAGTAGTGCAAATTGTGGACTTGAGCCACCTGTGTGACTCTGCCAGTTAAGCATCCGATTCTTGATTTCAGCTCAGGTCAGGATCTCCGGGTTGTGAAAGCAAGCTCTGCCTCAGACTCATGCTGGCGTGGAGCCTGCTTAAGATTCTCTCTCCCCGCCCTGCTCTTTTTCTATATATGTATACAGAAAAACAAACAAACAAACAAACAAAGTGGACTTCAGTCAGTAGAGATTGGAGAGCCATTGCACATCTTTGATAAGAACAGTGCTCTTTAAACATATTTTCAGAAAAAAAAATCAATCGATCAAAGGATGGCTTAAATTAAGATGAACAGGAAGATGAGTCAGCTAGTGACTGACTGAATTAAGAGATGAAACTGGTAGATGCTTGAAGAATCACCAGGGTAGGATTTCAGGACCAGAGAACTCATAATGGATAAAGACGTTGACAGAAAAGTAAGTTAATTTGGATTTGGAGAAGTAAATATTTACATGTGTGGCAGATGTCATTAGAAGAATTTAGCCAGGGAAAGAATTTGAGTGTAAATAAGGAAAAAGATGAATAAAAAACTCTGCACTGTAATGTGAAAGCAACATGTTTTCCTAAACCAGAATGGACTGATCTTGAGTCTGAATTCTGCTACTTACTATGGAATCCTAGGGAATTTGCTTAAACTCTCCAAGCCTCAGCTTCCTGAACTACAAAATGTGAAAATAATATGCACTTTGCATAACTATTGTAAAGTAAATATGACATGTAAGTACGACAGTAAGTTTGGAAATAAAATGATTATTTGAATATCTGGTATGTGGTGTTTGTTCAATAATGGTTTTTACTTCCATTGTTATGATTATGGTAGGAAGAAAGAGGAGGAAGAGGAGAAGAATCATTTTTATGAGGATGATGATCACCATCATCATTGCTATTGTTAAAATTTTTTACTCAGTTTCTTTAGGTGATAAAATTAAGAAAATTGATGAAGTTGCCAAGGAAGAGAGCTTCTATTATCAATCAATAAACTGCCTTTGTATATATCCTTTAATTTCCCTTATGCAGCCAAAGGATAACATAATGAAATTATTTTTCATTCAAAGTGAAATGGGAAGAAGATACTCAAATATCAAATAGCAATTAGATTTCCCTTATAAATAAATAGGCATAAGCTTATTCCCCTTGACTTGTTCGTAAGTCCGTATTGCTTAGAAGACTGTCTCCCTAAGCATTTTACTGCAATAATTTAGTCATAATATAAGGACAAATCACAGTGTAGCATGGTATACCTTGTGCTCATGAGCAAATATACAGATAATAAATATCAATGGAGAATTATATATCAAATACATGGTAAATCACACTATGGTGAACAATATTATATGTGATGCCCTTCAAGCTCAATTGTGAAGATGTTTTCAGCCATTATTGAATACAAAGAGTTCTTTTTCAAAACATAATTAGAAAGTAACTATTATAATTGAGAAGTTTCTTTTTGGTACTGTGCCCATTGTTTATGTGTATGAATTTATTTCTTCTATGAGTTTACTCTAATATTCTCAAATTTGAGTTGAGTAAACTGAAATGGAAAGATAATGAGAAATTCTCTGAGGTCACACAGATGGAAGGTGCTAAACTTTACTACTATCCAGGCAGCTTGACTCTATAAAGTGATACCTCAACTACTATTGCAAAATTGAGCAACTGTACTGTCTCAAAACCTTTGACTGCAATTACAAACAGCAAAGATTTGATTGTCTACTATGACTGTGGTCCAAATATTTCTGTCCTCCCCAAAAATCTTATGTTGAAACTTAATGCCTAATGTGCTGGTCTTGGGAGGTGGGACTTTGAGGGGATGATTAGGTCATGAAGGCTAAGTCTTCATGAATGAGATTGATGTACTAAAAAGAGGAGCCCAGACAAATCTCTCATCCCTTCTGCAAAGGGACATAAAATGAGATGTCCATGACCTGGAAGAGGGTCCTTGCTTGACCATTCTGGCATCATGGATATCTGAGATCAGATATCCAACATCTAAGACTATTAGAAATAAATTGATGTTGTTTATAAGCCACACATTTTGTAGTATTTTGTTGTAGCAGCACAGACTAGGAGAGCTACTATTTTTGGTTCATGATTCTTACTCAGTAAGCTTTTTAAAATTTATTATTTTTATCAGTAAAAAAATAAAATTCCACAATCATAATCCTTGCTATTTACCCAAAGAGTCAAAGAGTTGAAAATGTGCATCTGTACAAAAACCTGCCAACAGATCTTTATAACAGCTTTATTCATAAGTGTCAAAATCTGGAAAACACCCAAAATGTCCTTTAGCAGATGAATGAATGAATAAACAGAGATACTTACAGACAATTGACTATTATTCAGTGCTAAAAAAAAAAAGAGTTATCAAGCTATGAAGACAATGAGAAAACTTAAGTGTATATTACTAAGTGAAAGAAGCCAATCGAAAAATCTACATACTGTATGACTTCAACTATATGGCATTCTGGAGCAAGCGAAACTCTGGAGACAATACAAAGATCAGTGGTTGCCAGGAGCAGGAGTGGGAAGAAATGAACAGGCAAAGCACAGAGGATTTTAAGGCAGTGAAACTATTCTGTATGACATTATAATGATGGATATATGTCATTATACATTTATTCAAACCCATAGAATGGACAACACCAAGTGAATCCTGCTTAAAGCAAACTATGGATTTTAGATTATGATACATCAATGTAGATCACACTTGGTTAAAAAACAAAAAAGTACAGTCTCCTGAGTGATGATGATGATGAGGCAGGCTATGCATGTATGGAGGCCAGGGGGCATATGGGAAATGTCTGTACTTCCCATTCAATTTTGTTTTAAACTGTTCTGAAAAAAATGAAATCTTAAAAAATGAATATCATCGGGGCGCCTGGGTGGCTCAGTGGGTTAAAGCCTCTGCTTTCGGCTCAGGTCATGATCCCAGGGTCCTGGGATCGAGCCCCACATCGGGCTCCATGCTCCACAGGGAGCCTGCTTCCTCCTCTCTCTCCCTGCCTGCCTCTCTTGCCTACTTGTGATCTCTGTCTGTCAAATAAATAAATAAAATTTAAAAAAAAAAAAAAATGAATATCATCATTATGGAATTCTTTAAAAAAAGATTTTATTTTTTATTTGAGAGAGAATGAGCATACACAGGCAGAGGAGCAGAGAGAGGAAGAAACAGACTCACTGTTGAGCAGAGAACCTGATGCAGGGATCAATCCCCAGAACCCTGGGATCATGACCTGAGCTGAAGGCAGATGCTTAACGAACTGAACCACCCAGGTGCCCCCATCATTATGAAATTCTTAGAAAACAATTTTCTTAGTAATCTTGATTTCCTCTCCCATTCATCTTGAAAAGTCTGCTAAGAATCAGACCACAAAAGAAAGAATGTATGTAATATCAAGTGTTCACTGATGATCAATCATATATGAAACTCCTAGCTATAAAGTACTTGAAAAGTTTAACATAATAAATAATCTAGCTTAAAAATGATGATAATAGGCATAGTATTAAATGATTACTAGTCATAGGATAAAGTTCAAATATTTGAACAATTTAGCATCATTTTAACCTATGTACCATCAATTACCTTCTGGGAATAGAAATTCAAAAAAGACTATTACGACAAGATATTAAAGATGCACTAACTTAAAGAAGAAACAGTGAGCACTGTGAGAGTTACATGATTGGCTTTAATATAATTGTATTGAACGTATGTAACATACCTGGTTATAAAAATTGTCACAAATGAGAAATGATTTTTTAAATCATGGTAGGAATTTCAGATGACTTTATTAAATCCATGAACCCACGTAGTATTTTAGTCATGATCTTGTCTCATTTATATGAACATTAAATGTCAGATTCACTTTGCACATTGTAAACATTTGGACTCACAGATCTGGAAGAGTCCTCAATAAGTCTACTTGTCTCTCCATCACTCATATACCAGTTGTGCCCTTTAATCATGCCAGAAAAGGACTTTTAGATTTTCTTTGAAGAAGGGATCCAAGAATTCCAAATCTAGACTATTTAAGCATTAAAAATTCTAAAATTGCCAATTATCTATGAAATACAGCAAGGGTTCACAGGTCAGAAAAGGAGTAAAACCAAGAACTGGAGTCAGAAAGATAAACTGAGGAAGTCTTAAATTATTTCTTCCTCTCTCCGCCTTTATTTCCTTTTAGTCTTTTAATTCATTTTTGTTTGGAAATATGATATTGTTACTTGTGTTATATATATGTACATATATATAGCCATTATAGTGAGATATATACATATATATATGTAGCTTTTTCATTTATATTTTAATGTGGCTTAAAATAGAAAACGTTAATTTAGAATTCGAAAATATGAAAAGATTATGCAAAATTTGCAAGTCAAATGGTTTAGAAGATTATTGATAAAACTAGAAGACTAATTTGGAAAATTTGTCATGTAAGGAATTAAATTACTAAATCAAGCACAGAATATTCATTTAACTTCAGAAAAACAATAATTTTTTTAAATACATGAAGCTCTTTTCTTATCACCTGTCCCCTCAAAACAGTAAACAGTGAAAGGATAATTTATTAATCTAAATGAAACTTTAAAAAACTTCGTTGGAAATCATTTTCAAATGTCTTCTAGTTCTAAAATTAATTCTAAATATGTAAATGCATATCTCTGCTGGAAATGATCAACATCAACAATAGCAAAAATAGCCAACTTGCTTTAAATAATGCCCATATTTAAATAAATTGTAATAATCATGACTTGCAAAGCAAAAGATTGGATAAACGGAAAATGATAATACTTCAGAGTATCAGACATTAAAACCATAAAATAGCTAAGAAAATGCAGCATTTTTAGCAGATCTATCATCTTAACCTGTTTTCAAAGGCAAGAATAGATATTCATACATTGGTGAGAAAATCATCAACTGTACTGAAACAATTAGACATAAAATTATTTTTGCATAGGCCACATAAGAGAATATCATGGTGAAAAAACCACAAAAGCAGCATTTCAATTGAAGTAAAAGGATATTGTCAAAAGATATAATAATAAAAATGTGTATATTTATTCCCATGTATACTACAACTACTCTAGGAAAATACTGAAAGCTCCTCAAAGATATCCTCACTGATGTCAGGGACTCTTTTGAGATGTAGATGATTACATGCAACAAATCCTGAAATATTTTTTTTTCTCTTTTTGTTTTTATTATCTTCTATGATCCCCAAATGACTTCTCACTGACAGCCTTTGCCACAGGTGTTCCTATGCTTATTCAAAGCCCAAGAATACTCATTACTTGTCAATATCTATCTAACATAACAGGTTGGCTTGAATTTAAAAATTCTAGCCAATATCTCTTAATCTGAACATTCTGGTTTTTTTTTTTTTGTTTTTACTTTTGTTTTGTTTTTTAAAGATTTACTTATTTATTTGCGAGAGAGAGAGAGAGAGAATGTGCATGAGGGGAAGGCTGAGGAAGAGAGAGAGAGAGAGAGACAATTTCCAAGAGACTCCATGCTGAGCATGGAGCCTGATGTGGGGCTCAACCACTCAACCCTGAGATCGTGACCTAAGCCAAAATCAGGAGTTGCGTCCTCAGCTGACTAAACCACCCAGGGATCCCTTAATCTGGATATTCTTACAGATTGCTTCTTCTACGTAGAACAACCTGTTTAATTGTCCCTCCATGTTCTGCTTGACAAACTCCACTTTAGTGTTGTGAACTCAGTGTAGAATCCGTGCTCCCTAATAGCAAGCTCTGAAATACCAAAGACTGTTTTATCATTTCTCCTCCGTTCACCTAAAACTCTGTGCAAACTGTGTGTTAGAATATACCACAGTGTTTATTACGCAGATAATTGACTTGGATATCTTCCCCCAAAGAAAGTAAATAGCTTGAAGATAAACAACTGTTGTACATGCTTATTGTTGTAGCCTCAGTAGCAAGCAAGCAGAGAGCTCTCAATAAATAAATGTAGTTCATTAAATAAATTTTTACAATCAACCATTAATGAGAATTGTATATAGAAGGCAGGAAAACACTTATATGCAACACCATCAGCCCCCTCACAAAGTCAGCAATAATTATCATCATAACAGCTATTATTTCAGGGCTTGCTATGTGTCAAAGCTTCATAGACACTATAGTTTTAATTTGTCACAACCACTACCAAAATCAGAATTTTGTATCTGAGAAGATGGGGGCTTTAAGGGACAAAGCAATTTACCCAGGATCTCGAATCTCACCTCTGACTATAAATTTTAGTCACTGTGCTATGCTTCTTTGACTTCCTACATACTCTTGTTCATTTATTTAAAAGTAATGACTGAGTATCCATTATGAATATACAACATATATTAAACTTATACATTTCCCCATGCCCTGCAAGCATGAAAGGGAAACTAAACAAGGGTGGAGGGATGGCAAAATAGTGGAAACAGAGGCCAACACTGAAAGCATCTGTATCATAAGTTTAAAGGAGCTGAAGTTAATGTGGTTATTTTAAAAAAATAAGAAATTATATCCAATAAAATATCTTCTCAAAAATGGAAAAAAAATTCCCAACCCGTTTGGTCCTCTCCCAATGTGGGTGTTCATAATTCACATATTTGTTAGAAATTCACATTTTGTTCCAGCTTCTTGAGAAAATTCTAATAAAGCCAAGATTTAAATTCAATATTTTGAAAGGCATGGGAATCTAATATAAAAAAACATATTAAAGTGGGCTCCTCTTTACTGCATTAACAGATATTTCAGTTAAAATGCAATTACTGAAAAAAAGGGGCACTTTCCATTTAGGTAATTTCAACCTTGTGCTTCATACAATTTTAAGCTCTTGAACTGTGTGTGTGCATGTGTGTGTGTGTGTGTAATCTCAAATTCAATGCCTCCCACTCTGATTTATGAGGAAATCAATGAAAATCAACAACATAGTTTAAAAAAACAGATTATGAAAAATGCCGTTAGACTGACTGATACGTTGCTATTAACGATAAGAATAAGCCTGTTCTGGGGCATCTGGGTGTCTCAGTCAGTTGAGTGTCTGCCACTGTGTGTGTTCTCTTTCTCACTGTGTCTCTTTCTGTCAAATAAATAAAATCTTTAAAAAGAAAAGAATAAACTTGTTCTTATCTACATCTCCTACTAGTCTATGAATTTCAGGAAAGAATCTTTCCTGTAAATCTTTCACTTCTAGGAGGGAGACAAAACTTAAGAGACACTTAATCTCACAAAACAAACTGAGGGTTGCTGGGGAGTGGGCGGTATAGAGAGGGTGGTTGTGTTATGGACATTGGGGAGGGTATGTAATGTGATGATTGCTGTGAAGTGTGTAAGCCTTCACGATTCACAGACCTGTATCCCTGGGGCAAATAATCCATTATATGTTAATAAACATGATTTAAAATATTTCACTTCTATCTAGAGTTCCCATGTCTTGGTATATAATAGGCATTCAATACATAGTTGCTTAAAAGCAAATACCTATTTCCCTCCAATTTTGCAATTTCCAGAAATTGGCACAAAGAAGAGTGAATTTCCCATTCTACTTGAGAATGTTAGAATTTTTTCCCCCAGTAATCTTTAAAGGATTTTTAAAGGTTTGTGCTCATGACTCCTAAAATGACTACTAGATGCCTGAAATAGAGCTTCTTTCCTTTTGCTTGGAACTTGGCAGTTACCAATACAGGAACTACATTAATGAGAAGAAAATGTTCCCTTTATCTTCTATAGTATGTGGCCAAATAGCTGCATCACAAAGGGAGTACAGAATGAGGTCATGAATTGAAGGCTTTCTGAAGTAGAAATCAGTCATAAGTAGAAGGATGAGTTGAAACAGTATTATTTTAATAAAGAAAGGGAATGGACCAAATTGGAGATTTAACTTGGGAAGCTTATCCATAATATTGCTGTTGCCGCTCTGCTCTTTATAGAAACTTCAATAAAATTCAAATAGACCTGAGAAGATTATATACAACAGAGAGATAAAAAGCAAGTTACCATTCAGATAGACTGAACTTAGGAAGGAAAGAAATGGACCTCGAATTTAGAAAGTGAAAGAAAACATAGGCTTTTTACTTCGAATTGAGATGTTATTGTCTTAGTCCTCTTTGATCTCAAGACCTTATAAATATTTTGGTCATATGCTTTCGGCTCTGTAAGTTGACTACAGTGTTCTTTCTGTGTGTTCTCAATAAATTCTATTCAATGAACCTCAAAACATTTTGCTAGGACCTAAGAAACCTGGAAAGAAATCTGACATCTCCAAATAATTCAGTGTTGTGGTCAGAATCCTTTACATTAAATAAATTAAAACCACACAAGTACTTAAATCCAGCCCATCTGTGTCAGGGACTATATGTCCAAAATTATCCTGGCATACAATGGATGGTCATATAAGGAGTCCTGGGAGCTGACTTCCCAATTTATCCACATATTATTTTTCTATTAGCATATCACTTATTGCCCCATATTTTTATGACCTAATCATCCTGCCCAATAGTAAGCATTTCTGCATCTCTGAAAGGCTCTACTATTTTGACTTGTAGACACAAACTAATCAGATTTAGGTCCATGTTTATTTAGCGTCTGCCTTCAAATTTAGGCTATTTGTAGGTATTCAAGAATAGTAGGCACACCCCTTTGGAGTTCATTTTTGTCTCCACAACACAGTTCCATGGGATAAACCATGCTTCAGTCCAGGCTTTGTGTTCATTCACCTCCTACCTCAGAAGAAAATAGGCACTTATTTTTATAATATACTGCAATTTAGCTTTCAAAAGATACCACCTTATATTATGTTTTTTTGTTTGTTTGTTTGTCCCTATTATATGGTAAGGTACATTAAACAAATAAAGAGGAACTTAGAGGTTCAGCCCATAAAATGTAACAGCTGGGCTTCTGTAGATATGATTTTTCTATAAAGTGGCATGCTGATAGGTCAATGCAAGAATACTAAAAAATTCAACTCTTTAAACTGTCCACCAGGAGACATGTATTCAAAGAACAACTGATTCCAGGAAATGACATCCTAGTCCAGGTTTTGAACTGTTTAAAATTCTTCCATTTAAAAAAAATGCATCAAAATATGATTTTCCCTTATTAATCTCATAAGCCACTTAATCTTAACCATTTTTAGATTTTTTTGTAGGTAGAATAGTTGGCAGAGATTATAAATGGGAATAAAAGTACAAAGTGAGGCAGCAAGGGCAAAAGAAAGGGAAACAGGAGAATTTAAAAAGGTAAACTTGTGGAATGAATTCATATGATAGAAAGATAGTTCCAGAAAGAGAAAGAGTTACATTTAAGAATATAAATCTATATCTGCCTTGGTTAGTGTCATTTAGGGGGATATCAAAGGTTCATGGGGGCATCTAGGCCCATGGAAACTAAGGCGCATGTCTTATTAGGGCTACTGGCATTAGATTGTATGACATTATGGTTCTTAAGAAGATTAACACTGTGTTTGAGGTTTTGTTGTCTTTATCTACATATTCCACAGGAGCATGTGAAACCTTTCTCCCATACATCAAAAAAGACATTCTTATTTTGAAATAGAAGGACTTCATGTTTTAGAAACATGTATATTACAGTCTCCAAAGGTTAGACCAGAAAAAAAAAAACATTCCCATCATTAGATATTCTTTACCTAAGGTTGACTTTTTCTATATAGTATGATCATTGTGGAACACAAACTTGTTTTATACTCATGTGGGCCAACAGAAATTCTTTATTGTAGCTCTTGTTCTGCCATGATTTAGAGTAGAGGTAAAATAAGTTCAGATAATCTTTCAGATGGAAAATAGAGAAACAAAGAAAACACAGAGGGCAGAATTAATATTAGAATTGACTTGGAAATCATAACAGTTCCAGACTAAATGGGATGGGTAAAAATAATAGAGCTCCACTCGTAATCAGAAGCACTGTGTTCATCAAGCATTCAAGCTTGCAAGATCATTTCAACACAAGGCTAAAGCAGACAAGGAGATGAAATGATCTTATTAACTTTATTCAACACTCTACAAATTTCCTTCAATATGGAACTACTATTATATTTTGGTGGCAAATGTCCAGCAAAAACTCATATTTCTTATCTGTAAGTTACTGGTGGACCAAACATTGGTGGGCCTCCAGAAAGGTTCCTGAGAATCAAGGCAAACCATTGGCAATGTCCCCTTTGTCCTCTTCACTTCCATCTTCCTGATGCCTGAGATAATGTCCTAGCAGCCAGCATTCTATTAGCACAATGGACATTAAGACAACCTTGAGAGAGAGACACCAAATCTGGAATGGTAGAGGCAAAAGACGAAATGAATAAAGTGACTAATGACCAAGTCTGCCCCTGGATTGCTAGCTTTACTAACAGCACAAAAAATAAACTTCCAGGTTTTCAAATCACTGTGAAGTTAGGTGTTCTTTGATTGCTTGATTTTAATGTAGTTATGTCTAATCTAGATGAATTACTTGTCTGTCTTGACAGTTTAGAAGATATGGCAACATTCGAACCCATACATGCAAATGACATGCTGGGCAAGCTCCTGGTGACCACCTGCCAGCTACAGAAAGGATTTCCTTAGCCAAAATTAATCAGGTTTACAGCCTGCCTCTTTTGGCATTTCAATTTGTACTGTAGTTACAAAGTAAGCAAACAATGCTACTTAGAGAATAAAAATCTCTCTCATTTTAGATTGAGAGAGAGAGAGAGAAAAGGGAGAGCCAGGGTTTTATATTTCCATTATTCATATGTCAGATATTCAATCCAAGCCATTGGACACACCAGGAAGAGCAATTTATATTGGAAACACTGCCAATATATGCCAAACCATTTTGAGTTATTTTGCTTATACTTTGAAAAGATTTATAATTTCTGCAATGGTTTATCTACTTTACCAATGGATAACATCAATACTTTATGAATATTCATCAAGTCATAAAAATGAAATTCTAGCAAAGCATATTGAGGAGAAGTACTTTTATAATGTAAAGGTACTTTTTGGCATTTGTAAAATATACATATGTTGGACATACCAAAATATACTATTTGGCTGGAAAAATGCAATTTCAAAGAAAATATATTTATTGCCTTGTTGACAATAGTACTATAATTCCAGGCTTTTCAACCTACTAAGCATATATTCAAAAAGATCATAGAAATAAGTTCTCTATCAGTTTCTGGTTATTAGTGAACTAACATAAATTCATACATCTTGGTTGAAGAGTTTTAGAAAGGTTCAGCAAATTCTTATAACATAAATGCTATTTAAATGTGTACTTTTTGGGGCATGTGCATGACTCAGTCGGTGAAATGTCCTCCTTCACCCCAGGTCATGATGCTAGGGTCCTGGGATTGAGTCTGCCATCAGGCTCCCTGCTCAGTGTGGAGTCTGCTTCTCCCTCTGCCCCTCCTACCCCATTCATGCTGGAATGTGCATGCTCTCTCTCTCACAAAAATAAAAATAAATAAAATACTTAAAAAATAAAATATGCACCTTTTGTACTAATCCAATTTTTACCATTTCTCAGGTAAACATCAGTGCAGGCAAATTACTTGGTAAAAAAAATTAAGCAAGCATCTTTGATATATTAAGAGTTCTCTATGAAACATGATTT
The DNA here is from genome assembly GCA_004024625.1 of Mellivora capensis. Classification (NCBI taxonomy): domain Eukaryota; kingdom Metazoa; phylum Chordata; class Mammalia; order Carnivora; family Mustelidae; genus Mellivora; species Mellivora capensis. Next base: position 180,507 of record PISX010001255.1, read on the forward strand.
GAAATACCTTGAATAAACTAGATGTAAGGTTTCTAAGAATTTTAAATCTTTCATAGGAAATCTTTCTTTTGATGCATTAAATATAAATCTTTACTCTTCTGCAATCAACCAATAGATTATGGTCAATAATAAAAATCATTGCATTTTTCTCCAGATTTCAGGGATAATTTATCAGATGATGACTGGAAAAGTGAAAAGGAAAATTTTGTATAGAAAAAAAATGTATCTGCTGTGGAAAACATAAAAGTTTAAATAATAAGAACATTTATATATAATACGGCTCAGACATCATTAGGCTAAAGAAAATTTGATTTAGACCTTCAAAAAATACAGTCTAACACCATTCTCAGAATTCAGTAATTTAATCTGTTTGGGTGACCCTATCCCATTGGGGGAAGTTTAGGAATTTATTTCTAATATATTTCATTCACTGTTTTGAGTGCCAAAAGTGGAACAGTGAATACTAGAAGTCAGTAGATGTTAAATACTTTGCAATGAAAAGGACATATTCACACAAGGTAATGTTTTCCTGTTAAAAATCCACAATGTTTCTGCAGAGAAAATAATGATTGATCTAGATGTTAGATATAATAAGAATGGCTAAACTCAATGACTTTTTAAAAAAGATTGAAGCTTTATAAAAAATCCACTATATGCCCTTCTACTAGTGAAAGGAGAGGTGGTACAGAAATTTTTAAAAATTCCAAAATGTGTTTTTATGTAAGGTCTTAATGTTTCTTAACCTAATTTATACTCTGCCCCACCTAACACACCATTCTTCTATCTTGCTTTATTCTGAAGTCTTTCTGCACCACCTCCCAGCACCCCAACAAAACCTATTCCTTTATTACATTCCTGCTGAGATATAAATATTACAACAATTTTCTTTTAAGGGCAATTGAACTGTGACAAATATTCTAATCTCCATCTCCCTAACTTCTCTCTCTCTATCTGAAACCAGGAAGTTAGAAACCTCTGTTTAGAACACTTTTTCTGTCTTCGAGGCTTTAGAACAGACAAATGAGGGGTTATTACCCATGAAATATGCATTATCTTGGCTGTCCATGAAAAAGTAAACTAAAAAAAAAATCTTCATTTGCTAAACATTTTAGCTAAAATGATATTTGCAAGATCTTAACAGAGAACGTGTTTTATTTTAAATCTATTCCACATTTTACACATTGCTGGGTTTTTCATAATAAGATGCATTCCTTTTTGGACTAGGAAAGATGTATAACAATTTAAGAATAAAAACTACCTATAATTAGTAATACAAAATTCATACAATGAAGAGTCAAAATGTTACTATTATTTGGTATTCTTCAACATGATATAAAATGTGGCTATAATAATATAATAAGCCAAAAATTCATCACTAATGCCACCTTGATTAGTGGCTAAGTGAAACAAGGGTTTTGGACAGTGAGACGATGTTGGAAGCATGTCAGAAGCATCAGTTCACATTAAATGTTACAATTCAGTTTGATTAAAATTTGACTATAGCTGGTACAGGGAACGACCATGGTGACTTATCAAAATTAAACTCTGACTTTAAGCAGCTATAACTCAAACATGAAAGTTACAAAAATGATCCAAATGAAATTGGTTATCACTTTTGTTTGTTCTTATTTGATGCTTATATACTTACATGTAGGTGTGTTACTGCCCATCATTACATTTGTTTCTCTTTATTATTATTATTATTTTTTTTAAGTAAGCTCCACACACAGCATGGAGCCCAATGTGGGGCTCAAACTCACGACCCTAACATCAGGACCCAAGCTGAGATCAAGAGGTGGATGCTTAACCCACTGAGCCACTGAGGCATCCCTGTATTTCTTTTTTTTTTAAAAAGAAAGTGTATTGCCCATCACCGACCAGTCACCCTATCGAGAAACCTCAACATTTTCTCATCCTCCCACCATGTCCCACACTGCCTAATTTGTCATCACATGCTCTGTATGACAACCTATATGACTGTTTCTGAAATGTGTCCCTATTTGTCCCCACTGAAGCTACCTGAATCCAATAACATCACATCTCTCCATTTGAACATCCTCTAAACGATCTTGCCTTACTGTGCTTATCAGTTAACCCTCTTGCTCTTAGTTGGCTCTTACTTTTAGTTTTCTACAAAATAAATCTGACCACCATATTCCCTTTCTTACAATCGTTCAATGGCTCCTCACTGCCTTCACAACAATATCCCAATTTCTTAACAGGCAAGTTGCTTAAAAACTTGGTTGTGACCTACTGACCAGTCTCATTTCTCTACCCACATGTCCCCTCCTCTCATAGAAGCCCAGGTCCTCTGAGATCCCTCCCTACTCCCACTTTGGCTAAATTACACTACCACTCTCTCATATAGACTGTACGTTATGGTTTCTATTTATTTGTTCCTCCTAATGTGCTCTTAAAGGTGCTGTTCTCAATTGGGGAAGATTTTGCCCCCAGAAGACATTTAACAGTATGTAATATTTGATTATTCCATCCGGAAGTGCAGTGCTACTGGCCTTGCCCATAGGATGCTGCTAAATAGCCTACAAGTCACAAGACAGTCCCTGCCAAAAGAATTATTCAGCCCCAAATTCATGGTGAGGAAGCTGAAAATCCTGTTTCAAGGCAAGAATGGCATCAGTTAGGTTGAAATTCTTAGATCTAACAGAGGTCCCGATTCTTAGAAGGCTTTTTAAAAAGCATATTAAATGAATGTACATGCAGATATATTCTTTAGACTATGGCAATTAAATACTACAATGGACTGTTTGGTTAATTTTAAAATTAATTTTACATAGTTTATCCCCTCCTCTGTTCCTAAGCACACATATCCTGTGCTTCAATAGCCTGTCACTCCTTACACATTTCTAATAGTCCACCAAATATTTTGTTGTTCTACCTCCAAAATACACCTCATATAAGCCCATTTCCATCTCCACAGCCACCATCTTCCTTCAAGTCAAAGCCATTTTTTATTCTAAGTAGTTTCCTAAGTGTGCTTTTCTGTTTATGTACCTCTTTCCTCTATTTGTATATAGAAGTCAGTGATCATTTTACTTTTTTCCAGTGATCTTTTAAAAAAATAATTTGATCATGTTACTCCTCTGCTTAAAATTTGGCAGTTTTTCCCATTTAATTTAAGATAATAATAATTTTTAAAAACGCTACTATGATATTCAAGACTCCATATATCCTGTTTTATGCTTAGTTCTGCCTTATGTAATTCAGCTACATCTACATTAATCTTTCTAATTTCTTTGGATTTTGTGAACATGATATTAGAATTCCCAACAATGCTCAGGTGTCCTTGAAATCATAAATAATGATCTAATATTCTTTATATTCTCCAATCATTATTATGGAAATGTGAAATAGTTACTTAATAAAAAGAAAATATTAAGATTAATATTTACAAAGAACTCTAGCCTATAGTAAATATTCAAATAATGAAAAACACCAGTGAACAGTACTGGGCAGCATTTGAATAAATGACATTCAGATCTTCTAGTAAGGTTAAAATCAATGGACAGAATCACTTGCAAAATTGCCAAATTAAGGATTTATTTTGTTTCCAAAACTTCATATTTCTTGGAACACTCATACAATTTGTATGTAGTATGTACATAAACTTCTTATCACATATTTTTTATTTGTAAGAATAACTCACCTTTAGCAAAATATAAAGACAAACACATACTATATTATGGCAACAGTTACAACCAAGACTGAGAAAAGATTGTGACCATGTCTTTTTAACTTGACACTGTCCTGGTTCCCTGAAATGTTAACTTTAACCTTCCACTATGTACTTTAGAATTTCCTGCTCATTCATTTGACTCTTTCTTACTTTTCTGGTTTCCCAAATGATTGTTTCTAAGACTAAGAGACAGAAAAACATTTCACTTTCTCAAGAAATACCAAGAAAGAATTTCCATATGGGAACAATAAGCCACATAGTTATTCTTTCCACAATTCATGGCCACGAAGTTGTTCCCACAATTCAGAATTGTCATTTCTTGTCCCTCTGCCTGGGTTGCCTTTCCCTTTAATATTTATAGGACTCCTTTGAATCATTTTCAGATTGCAGGGGGAATGTCCTTTCTTCAAAGAGGTCATGCAGGACTGTCATTCTAAGATATATCTCCAGTCATAATCATTTTATCTGTCTCTAAATCTACCTATTGTGTGTGTCACATCAAAATACAAAGGTAGTTTGTATTATATTTACTTCTGTGTTTACTTGTTCAATATCTGTTCAGTAGGTGACAGCCATTCAACATACTGGCCAGCAAAAATGATCTCCATTTAAGCTTCGATTTCCATAAACAAAAACTTGTTGAGCTCTTGTCTCCAAATCATTTGGGATTTCACTGAAATTAGGCATACACTGTGAGGGACACACACCATGATCATTATGTTTAATTCTATATTTAGGTTTAAGCAGAGTCCCTGAAACTTGAGAAGCAGTGTGCAAGTGTTCTTTAAATGAATTGTGAATATTTCCTCACCATCTTTTGCAATCTAACTTTAACAAAAATAGAAAATCTAATATTGTCTTTTGCTATCTACACCTTGATTAAAAGTTCAGAGCTTATCAGACTTTAAATAACAGTTCTTCCATTCAGGCTCTGTGACTAGGTATTAAAAAGGTATATAAACAGCAGCAGATACCAAATGTATTAGTTTCCTATTGCTGCTGTAACAAGTTAACAGAAACTTTGGCTTAAAACAGTGTAAATATATTATCTTAGAATTTTAGAGGTCAAAAGTCCAAAATGGGTCAGCATGGTTGCATTCCTTCTGCGGTTCACTGTGGATAATCTTTTAAATTCCTTGCCTTTTCCAGCCTTTAGAGGCTGATGGCATCCCTTGGCTCATGGCTCCTTCTTCCATCTTCAAAGCCACTAGTGTAACATCTTCAGATCTCTCTTCCTCTCTTACCTCTCATACTATGGTCACTTCTTGTTCTCTAATTCTGACTCTCCTAACTTTCTTCATACAGATCCTTGTAAGTAGATCGGATCCATCCAGACAATCCAGGAAAATCTCTCCACAGGGTCCTTAACTTGATCACATCTACAATGTCCCTCTTGACATATAAGGTAACAATCTCAGGTTTAAGGCATTAGGACATAAACACCAAATTGTTTAGCCATTGTCTTGAATACCACACCAAACAATCCAGCTCTAACTGGAATGGGAAGTATTCACTCATTCATTTGTTCACTCACTTAATAAGTATGCAGTTTGCTCCAGAAACGGCACCAGACAAAATTTCCTCAGAGCATTGGAAAGGGAAAGATAGGTTACATAGCTAGGTTAACAGTTACCATACAGGATGACAGAATGATCAATGTTTTCATGGAACAATGGAAGGGGCTTTAAGAATGATTAGCGCTACTTCTAATAGTGTTTATTTATTTATTTTTAAAGATTTCCTTCAAAAATTAAAAAAAATAAAATACATTTATTTATTTATTTCTCTTTATTTTCTAAAGATTTTATTTATTTATTTGACAGACAGAGATCACAAGTAGGCAGAGAGGCAGGCAGAGAGAAAGGGGGAAGCAGGCTCCCTGCTGAGCAGAGAGCCCGATGCGGGGCTCTATCACAGGACCCTGAGATCATGACCTGAGCTGAAGGCAGAGGCTTTAACCCACTGAGCCATCCAGATGCCCCCATTTATTTAGTTTTAAAGAGAGAGAAAGAGAAAATCTCAAGCAGACTCCCTGCTGAGTGTGAGTACCACACAAGGCTCCATCCCAGGACCATGAGATCATGACCTGAGCTGAAATCAACAGTTGGACACTTAACGCACTGAGCCAACCATGTGCCACTTTAATACTGTTTATAAAGATCTCCCTCAAATCCTTCTCTCTCCTTCTTTTTTGGCCCCCAAATAATAATTTATTTTAATGATCAAGCTTTTATTTTATATCCATATGGTTAGTGCTGATAATAAAATGATGATCAGTTTACAGAACAATTAGCTGCAAAAAAGAAGCTTGTGCATCTTTTTAAAGATATATTGAAGCTGACCTCGTTGAGTCAGCTACTTTACCTAGATTTTAATTTTACTGATGACTGTGGTTATAAAGATTTTATTTTAAAAAAAAGGGATTTTAAACACAATTTCCAGAGATACTTTGAGTGTAGTATTGTTTCACTAACGTTTTATCTTAACCTTCTATACTTAAATAGGGATTTTTGAGTCCTTTTAGTTTAAAATTTCCACACTTAGGACACCGGGTATGCTTTGGAATATCTGTACTCAATGCGTATCTTTAAGAACATCAAAATGCAAGAACGTTGTGTTTAGTAAGGAGTTTAACCCTACCCCCAAAGAGTTCTAGCTTGCCCTTGGCTCCTAAGAGGTGATCATTGTCTGCCTTGGGCTAGCCAGATATTAACAATGTGATCAAGAGTGAAGGGTGGCAGATCAGAAAGACCAGTGATGTGGATTAGTGTGGAGACCTTGGATCACAATGTATTAGTACACGTGGAGACTGGGAACCACCACATAAATAATCAATCAGGTCTAGATAATGGGCACCAGTAAAAACTCTGAACACCAATAGTTGTGTGAGCTTGGCAATGCTCCATGAATATTGTCCAACACTGAAGCTAGGAACAGGTCCACAGGGAGAAGACAATGGAAAATCCACATTTGGTAGATCTGCAGATTCTACCAGCTCTATGCAGTTCTACCTTTGGCTGATTTTAATCTCTATTTTTCCCTTGACAGTAGTTTCGGGAATGCCCAGACATGCAACTGGTGTTTGAAGCGAGGGTACTCTTGTAGAGAACTATGCTTCCCCGACTATATAGTTGACTGAAGTCTTTACACTCCCTTACATTTGTGTGGGTGTTATGCAAATCTACTTGGGCTAGGGTATTAATAACACTTTTATGGTAAAGGAAGGAGGCTTATTTCAGGCCATAAAACATTATTTTTTAAAAGATGACAATAGGTTGATAAGTTATTTCAGGCCATAAAACATTATTTTTTAAAAGATGGCAATAAGGTTGATAAGTTGTTGATTCTTTCCCTTATGTAAGTAGAAACTAAATAATAAATTTGCTTGATCTTACTATTCAAACTGTTTTCAAAGGCACTCTATCCTTTTACCAAACATGATGAAATAATCAGCAATACTTATTCAACCCTTCTAAAGTGTTGTCCTTCAAAGTTTTGTGTGGCACTCTAATTAAACCAGTAATGTTCCCTGTAATTAGGGCAACTGTGTAATTATTGTCCAAACCAGAATACTTTTGATATTGAGGGGGAATTCTATTAATAATTTCTATGTAAAACAGGCATAAAACAAGACTATCCAAATACATGGTAATAAATGTTCACTCTACCAATGGAGGCAGCTTTGCCTGAGAAACCATATTTAGACAAAATGTAAACAAAACAAGACTCGGGGATTTCATGAGTAAATTTTATACAGCATATCTAACATTGAATTTTAAAATTTGAGAATAAATTACATATGGATTCTTTCATTGCTTCTGGATTATGCCAAATGCCTTTTTAAAAAAATATGAATTCCTCAAAGAATCTTATTTTTCACATGTAATAAGACTATATTACCCGTACGACAATCTTGAGTGAAGAAGAGTCAAAAGGCAATGACACTGATTTTTTTTTTCCTGGATCCATCATTGCCTTGGTTGCAAACATGTGACTTGGGTTTCAGTCTATTCCCAGCTGTGTTTTTCCTGTTTTCAAAAACAACCATGCAGTGTGTCGAGCACAGCAGTTATAAAGAAAAATAATCTGTGGTTTACTCAGGGAACTTGCAATCTAGAAAAAGAGACAGGGGAGTAAACAAATCATTATAATTTAATGTGGCAAATGTTATATATCTACACAATATTAAAGAAGCATAAAGAAAAGCATAACTAACTCTGGTAGCACAGTCAGGAGAAGTGCCACCCAAGACTTGAAATGAATTTGTTCAGTAGGTGGGAAGAGATGAGGAATATTTTGAGGAAGAGAAAATGTGTGAAAATCTTTAAAAGTATAAAGGAAAAACCTTGCTCAGAGAATAATGAGAAGCTACATTTGACTGCAGTGTGATGCCATGGTGAAGGGAGAAGGAAGAGAGGGTTATCTAAAGACGCTGAGGCCAGCCTATGGGAGGCCAGGTTTACACAAGGCATCGAAGATTTTGCAGGCAACAGATAACATTAACCAAGGGATAATTAATGAAAGAACGCTGGCACAATTGCAAAACCAGTAAGATGCTGAGGTACATACTAGTGTGCATGATATGGGCAAACAGAATGGAGAGGGATGCCTGGGTGGCTCAGTTGGTTGGACGACTGCCTTCGGCTCAGGTCATGATCCCGGAGTTCGTGGATCGAGTCCCGCATTGGGCTCCCAGCTCCATGGGGAGTCTGATTCTCCATCTGACCTTCTCCTCGCTCTTGCTCTCTCTCAAATAAATAAATAAAATCTTAAAAAAAAAAAAAAACAGAATGGAGACATGAACTAAGAAAAGGTAAGACCCAATTTAAGAAATGCTCAGATGTAGAGTCAACAGGGCTCTGCAGGCCTGTTTGTGCATGTTATGTACAAGGATGCACGTGTCAAGGGTGCCATCCACAAAGAAGACATGTGGAATTTTAAATTTGTTATGTTTGTGACACATGGTAGTAAACTATTTAGTTTTAATGAAAACACTGACAAAATTGTGGTACTATTCTACAAAATAAAAGTCAAGATGCCTGAGGAATGGGTACAATTTTCTACTTCTCATGGAGATGCCCCTTAAGCCTGACTAAATGAAAATTTATGACAGAAGGAGGGATCAGTAATGGTTTGCAATTTCTGGTTTGTGAGGCTGTGCAAAAAAAGTCTCAATAGATCAAATCAAGAGAGAAGTAAATGAGTCTGATTTGAATATGTTCAGCCTGAGATGCTGTGAGTTGCATGAGTCAGTCAAGGAATATTTTAGAACTGAAGAGAAAGGAATCCAAGGGAACAACCCTTAAAATGTTCAATGAGCAATATTCAAAGTAAAGGAGGGACGCCTGAGTGGCTCAGTGGGTTAAAGCCTCTGCCTTTGGCTCAGGTCATGATCTCAGGGTCCTGGGATCAAGCCCCGCATTTGGCTCTCTGCTTAGCAGGGAGCCTGCTTCCTTTCCTCTTTCTCTGCCTGCCTCTCTGCCTACTGCGATCTCTGTCTGTCAAATAAATAAATAAAATCTTTTAAAAAATATTCAAAGTAAAGGAAGAAAAGAAAGGAAGTAAGAGGAAGCCTTAATCAAGTAGCAAGTCATATATTCAATAAAATACACTATTAAAGAAGACAAAGCAGTGGACAGTTTCATGGAAGGACTGATCAACATTATCAAAAGTGCAGAAGATCCTTTAAATACATCAAAAGCCACAATGACATATTGCATTTAGAAATTAGATCAGCTTTATACTAAGCGAAATAGGTCAATCAGAGAAAGACTTATGATTATCATGTGATCTCACTGATATGAGGAATTTGAGAAACAAGACAGAGGATCATAGGGGAAGGGAAGAAAAAATGAAACAAGATGAAACCAGAGAGGGAGACAAGCCATAAGAGACTCTTAATCTCAGGAAACCCACTGAGGGTTGCTGGTGGGTGGGGAGGAAAGGATAGGGTGGCTTGGTGATGGATATTGGGGAGGGTTTGTGCTATGGTGAGTGTTGTGAAATGTGTTAAGACTGATGCATCATAGACCTGTACCCCTGAAACAAATAATACATTATATGTTAATAAAAAATAAATAAATTGAATTACCTTGACCAACTTCCCCCCAAAAATATAAATTAGATCAGCTTCAACCCTAACCAAAGCAGTATCATGAGAGAGGTAAAGCAAAAACTAGATTTCAGTGAGTTGAGTGAGTAGGAGAGAGAAAGAATAAGGAAGAACTCTTCTCTTTCAACAAAGGTGATGAGGAAGAGTTCTCAGCATCTAAGGACCTCTGTTGTTACTTTGTAAAGTTAGTCAACAGTCACCCTCAGTTCCCCAACAGTCACCAAATGTTTAGTGACAACCACTATGTGCTGAGCACTCTTTCAGGTGAAGAAAGACACAATGCACACAACTGCTTTCATGGAGAATATGTTGCAAGTTTTGCAGGATTAAAAATAGGAACTAATAAAGAATGTTGATGATATTAGAAAGGAAAAAATTAATGGGTACAGCTTATCAAACCAGATCAAAATGAATAGAAGAGTTTGTCTTAAGAATGAGTGAAAATATCCTTCTCGAAACAGCTGGACGAAATAAGTAGAAGCAGCATACAGGTAGATTAAGAATAAGTTTTGATGAAAAAAAGAAGTAAAACTCACAAACAGAAAGTAGAAGTGATTGTCAGGGGTTGGGGATGAGAGAAAAAGGGAGAGTTTGGTCAAATGATACAAACTTCCAGTTATAGGATAAATAAAGCTGGAAGATCTAATGGATAACAAGGCAATCATAGTTGGTAACACTGTATTTCTGCTGAGAGTAGAATTTGCCTGTTCTCACCACTGACCCCCAACCAAATACCCAAAAAACAAAAAGAATAAGCTTTGGAGAAAATGGTATATTTCTTTCTCACTCATTATTTTAAAGTTACTTACTAATGTAATATGACAGTGAATAGTGAATATTCAGCAAATATTTGCTAAATAGATAAATGAATATTTATGCCTGATCTGTTTTGATCTCAAAATCAAGCAAGATGCTATGCCTTGTTTGTTAATTTTATAAAAATTACTATTGTTTACTAAACACAAACATACATATATAATCTCAAACACACACACGTGTGTGTGCGCACACACACATGCACACCCTGAACTTTGGGAAAAACTAAGTCACATACAGTCACTTATTATTTTTGTTCTTGTTTCAGGTCCTGCTGAGATAATTTATGAAATTATTCTTCGTGCCAAAAGATAGTTATTTAGGGAAATCCAGGGGGCCCAAAACAGGAAAATACTAGCCTCTTTACTTAGGAAAAGGAAAAACGTGGAGGCAATACAATCCATAACTAAATGACTGATAATTTCAGAACTGGAATGGTTCATTCTGACTAACTGAACTGTTTATCTAGCTACTTCGGACCGTTAGAGCTGCAGGCTTTAAAGAATTGTTCACCTGAAGATGCTTATAGAGGTCTATCAGAATACATTTGGGTGCTAGAGATCTATAAATCATGAGTGAGGAAAACATTCAAAGAAATTTGAAAAGCAATATATTTGCCCAGTTAATAAAACTGGTATAATATTATAACTCCACCAAGTAAAGAAATATTTTAAAAATGAGAAAAGTGCTGCCTGTACTTAGAAGGAGCACAAGAAATAGTTTAATTCCTTCCATTTCCAAAGGTGAATTTATTTTTATAATTACATTGATAGTTTAATTTTGTGTCAAAGTGTATGTAACATATTTGATATTTAAGATTATACACTAATACATGACAGTATGTATATCTTTGTGTTACTAAGAATATGTTCACATTTTATATCTCTCCCACTTCGCTTCAGCCAACTCAGTCAAAGCAATAAACATTTTCAGTGTTTACTGTCTGTCAACAATCCGTTGGATTCCAGGGACATCATGATGAATAAAACACAGTCTTTTTCCTCATGGATTGCATAGTATATATGAAGGGTCAGGAAATTAGATAGGAAAACAAATAATATAATGAAAATATATTGTTTCTTTAAATTGATTTCATACTTAATATTCCAGCATGATTATTATATGATGGTCTTATTTGCTACAACATCATTTCTGTGAATACACTATTCACCGTTGTTAATATAACAATTAGTATGACCAATCCCCTATCATAGAACATTTAGGTCTTTCTATTTTGGATTTAGATTATAATGCTTCAATTAAAAGAAAGATGTTTTGTAAAGGTTTTATTTATTTATTTGTCAGAGAGAGAGCACAAGCAGTGGGAGCAGGAGAAAGAGGGAGAAGTAGCCTCCCTGCTGAGGAAGGAGCCTGATGAAGGACTGGATTTCAGGACCGTGGGATTATGGCCTAGCTGAAGGCAGATGCTTAACCAAATGAGCCAACTAGGCATCCCTAAAAGAAAGATATTTACCTCAGTATTTCTATATCTCTCTGGACCTCAGGAGTTGGCTCAGGTTAAGGAATATTGACTTTATTTTTATATACTAATTAGTTAATGAAGTGGTATAGTCAAAGCTGGAAGTTGAGGCATTAAATTATGTAGAAGGGTATGAAGCAATATTAGAACATAAAAAGTGATAACTAATAGGATAATAGAGGTTAAAAATAAAGGACATCAAATGTGATGAGCTTGGCCTTACAAGACAAGTATAGTTAAAAATATTATTGAAAGATTCCTAGGCATTTTTATTGCAAAGGGGAAAAAATATCCATCCCTGCCTGTTATGGACTGAGTGTTTGTTTCCCCCAAATTCATATATTGAAACTCTAACCTCTAATGTGACTATATTTGGTGACAGGTCCTTTATAAAATGTAATTAGGGTTAGATGAGGTCATGAAAGTTGGATGTCCTCATGATGGGATTAGTGCCCTTGTACAGAAGAGGCACCAGAGAGCTCTCTCTCTCTCTCTGCTCACATAGAAGAGGTCATGTGGACACAGAGCAGGATGGAGGCAACCTATACCAGCCAGGAAGAGAAATCTCTTCAGAAACTGACCATGTTGGCATCCTGACCTGAACTTCTGGTTTCCAGAATACTGAAAACCTAAATGTCTGTTGTTGAAACCACTGTCTATGATATTTTGTTATGGTGGCATCAGTGCCTAATAATCTACCCTTGGGAAACAAACCAATTAACACAGTCTTAAGTGGATAGGACTCATGCTAGGAGACATACACACATAGCATACCATCATAACTTGTCAGAGGAATAGTTAGCTGAGGGAAAGTACATATTCTGTAGAATATTATGCCTAAGCAAAATCTCAAATGGTGAATAAGGATCAATCAGGAGCAAAAGTTAGGAAGGAATATTTCATCAGAAGAAATAGCATGAGCAGGAATGTAAGTATTGGCAGCAAATCCACACTGGTTGGTACCTGTGATGGGCAGGATTCTAAGACGACCTCTCTAAGATTTTCACTTTATTCTTAGTTCCAGAAAGAAATGTAAGCCTGGTGAGATACCACTGCTATGATTAGGTGATTAGTCAGTTGAGTTTGAGTTCATCTAGGCATATCTGACTAGCCAGAGAAGTCCTTAGCAGGATCCAGGGCCTTCCTGAAGAGAGGCTGAGGTGTGAGAGGGCCTGTGGAGGAGGTCCCCGGGGAGGGAACTGAGAAGAGCCTGAAAGAGCTCAGAGCCATCCCTGGCCACGAGCCACCAAGAGAACGAGACCTCAGTCCTACTATTGCAAGAAACTGAATACTGTCAGCAACCGTGTGAGCTTGAGAGAGGACACCGACCTGCAGAAGAAATGCACAGGCCAACCAACACCTCAATTTCAATCCTGTGACAAGTTGACCAGAGGACCCAAATTCCTGACCCATAGACAGTCAGTCTCTGCTGTTTCATGCAACTAACTTTGGTAACTGGTTAGGTAGCTGTAGAAGCTACTACATTCGTACTGATCATAAAGCATTTTTCTAATTTTCTAAGTTTTCTAAAAGAAACTAGATATAGGAGAGGTAGATAGGATTTTGTGAATCTTCTGAAACTTTTTAAGGAAAGTTGGACTTTATTATGTGGATCATGGAGCTATCTCTGCGTGGTTACAAGCGAGGGTGTGGGGGTCAGATTTCATTTGTGCAAGGTTGCTCTGGCTGCAGTTTAGAGGGAGTTACCATGAGGCTGCTGTTCTCGCCTGGCAGATATGGGAAGAGAGCCTGGGGAGAGCCGAAGTGGTCAGAGTGAAGTGAATGCATGAAACAAAATTAGCATGTGAGGTGACAGGCATGGGCATTATACAGGTGTTGAAGATAAAGGAACAAAAAATTGTCTAAAATGATTCTGAGATTTCAACTGTGTATGTCGCAGTGAATGGTGAGCTACAACCTTTAATGCCGACACAGGAGGAGGTGTAGATTTGACTTAATAGATGGGATGAAATGATGAATTAAGTTTTAAAATGCAGTATTTGGAGTGTCTAGAGAAGAAAATGTAAAGAATAAATGATCTCCGAAATCTGTTGTTCCTTTATGCGTGAAATGTAATTCATGACCTTCTTCTTGGAAGAAATTAGCATTTCTGATAAAATGTTCAAATAATTTCAAGATAAACTTTTAATGGCATTCAGACTGATTCTGGGAAATGAAACCCCATCCCACTCAGCTGCCAATCAAAGAGTCGAATGATCCAAGTTTTTTTTTTTCCTGTTTCAATTTTGTATGGATATTCTGACTCCTCCCCAACCCCCCCCATTAGATGTCTCTCACAAGCATAACTCTTAACTTGCCTGTTTCAGAAATCATTCCTTATACCAAGATTAAAATAATACTTGCATATAAGGTCCTATCCAAATATTCTGAAAATTTTATTTTAGAAAATGATCTGTCTGGTAAGAAGTTAATTATATGTCTCCGCACTGTGCAGAAGGTCAGACTATGAACTAGAGCTAGTGGAGCTCAGGAAGGTGACAGAAATGGGATGATCAAAAAACTGAGAACCAGAAAACCTTGCTGTGTGAAAACACAGATAAAGAAGTAATATTCTCTGATTTCCCCCAATTCACTTTTCCTTTCCTTCTCTTAATGTCCTCCATGTGATTCTTTATGTCCCACAAGTAAGTGAAACCATATGATAATTGACTTTCTCTGCTTGGGGATGAACCTTGAGAGACTGCAGACTCTGAGAAACAAACTGAGGGTTTTAGGAGGGAGTGGTTGGCGGGATGGGTGAGCCTGATGGTGGGTATTAAGGAGGACACGTATTGCATGGAGCACTGGGTGTTATACGTAAACAATGAATCTTGGAACACTACATCAAAAACTGATGATGTATTTTATGGTGACTAACATAACACAATAAAAAAAAAGATCCAATATTCTGTAACAGCTGTAATGGTAAATTATAACATATATTAAATATACATATTTATACAAAAATTATAATTTGAATAATGCTTGAAAAACTGTCTTTCAAAGTATTTTTTAAAAGATTTTATTTATTTATTTGACAGACAGAAATTACAGGTAGGCA
Organism: Mellivora capensis; assembly: GCA_004024625.1. NCBI lineage: Eukaryota > Metazoa > Chordata > Mammalia > Carnivora > Mustelidae > Mellivora > Mellivora capensis. Next base: position 195,670 of record PISX010001255.1, read on the forward strand.
GGCAGGGAGAGAGAGGAGGAAGCAGGCTCTCTGTGAAGCAGACAGCTCGATGCGGGGCTGGATCCCAGGACTCTGGGATCATGACCTGAGCTGAAAGCAGAGGCTTTAACCCACTGAGCCACCCAGGCGCCCCTGAAAGTATTTTTATAGAAACCTTTAAAAGCTAAAATTTTGGGCTCCCAATCCAGCAAAATTAAAAAGAGAACCGAGAGAAGAAAGGAAGGAATGACAGAGTTATGAGACTATCTAGAAAATTAATTTGCTGGTGAATAGAATCGCCCAAAAAGACTGGCTGAAGGCACTATGGGCTGATAACCCTTGAATCCAACCTCGAATCAGTTTGGCCACAAGTACTTCCACTTCAGTCAAAATCAAAGGTGACATGGGAGAATGGGTTGTTTACTTCACCACAATCAAAGCTGCCCTCTGAGACATTAAATCACCAGGAGATCTGAATCACAAATCAGTCATTTCTGATTTGGCGGGTTATCAATTTCGGTGAATGTTAATTATGAAGAGAGTCTCAAACACGCCAGACTCCTGCCTGACTCCTGAGAACCAAGTAGCTCCACGGCAGAGCCTGAGGCTGCCCGTCCCATAAAATCAGACACGACCACTCGTGAATGACGTGTCCTAACTGTGTGAGAAAGACTTTGTGCTCATCCATCCACCTATTCGTTTACGTGACCATTCATGGAGGCATCGCATGCTTGTCTTCTCTGCCTGTACTTTGCTCGTTGCTGAGGATACATGGTGAACTAACCGGACAGAATCCCTGCCCTCGTGAAGCTTACGTTTTATCAGGAGGCTTCTGTGACTGACCTCCTTGGAAAAACGTTTAGTCCAAGACAAGCTTTACATGAATTACAAACTTGCTGACCTGAATATTTGAAAAATTTTCAGATCTAAATTTCATGATAGTGCTTCACATTATTAAATTTGCTATGCTTTTATGACAGTGTTTGAATTAATAATTGACTCACTAATCATTGCTAAAAAGGAAACTTTTCAATATTTTTCAGGGGATAGGGGTACTAAACAAATATTTTAAAATTAATATTTCTAGTAAAAATATCATACATGCCACAGAAAGGATTGTTAAAGAGAAAGAAATGGGGAAAAATGATATATATATGCACACACATACATATGCATATTATGTATAATACGCATATATAAAATATAATATAATATAATATAATATAATATAATTATATATATAATATGCATTTTGACAGAATTTTTGACAGAATATATGTTATATTATTATTTTGACATATATATTGACATATATGTCATATGTCATACATATGACATATATGACATATATATGTTATATATATATATAAAACAGATATTCTATCAAAATTTGATAGATGAAGGAAAGTTTCTTCAAAGAAATTTGGGTTGACCTATGAAGACCAGAAGGAAAATACCTAGAAAAGAAAGCGATAAAATGCTATCCAATGGAAGAAGCATGAAGGTTCATGGCCAGTATATCTTGCAAACTCTAGACACTAAAATATCTTGTCAGAGACTCTGTGGGTTTAATGAGAAAAGACAAGATAAAATAATTTGACACTTTTTGTTACCTGGTACTTTGTCCCAAGTCAACTTTCTCATTTACAGAAATATTTGCATTATTGATAAATAAGAAATCTACACTTCTTAAGATTTTATTTTTAACTAATCTCTATACCCAATGTGGAGCTCGAAACTACAACCCAGAGATCGAGAGTCACACACTTCACAGAGTCAGCCAGGCACCCCAAAAATATGCATTTAAAGGGTATACTGAGATTGAAATATAAATTGTTGTTATGTTATTACAATGGGGACTCCACGGTACTAGTTCAGTGTCACAGGGTAATCTCTAAAGAATTGCGATAGATTTAATGTAATATAATTTTATGATAGAAATAGTTTTTACAACTATACAACAGCATATCATTTAAAATAAGTCTAACTAATGCTCAAATTTTCATTTTTTAAAGCCAGAATTAATATCAAGCTTTAAAGATGATCACAGAAAGTATTTGATAAGACAATGTTAAAATTTTTTAGATTATCAAAGTTTTCCAAATTAATGTTAAATATACGTTCTCTGGCTGCCTGATAAAATCACCCCAATAAAAAGACAACTTGTTTTCTAAAATGCTTTCAAGTCAGCCACATTAGCTAGCATAGATTTTTTTGTGAAGTATGTGCTTGTGATTTCAAAAGGTATTTAACATCTTCTGTACCTAGCCTCCTTAGAAAATGTTTAGTCCAAGACAAGTTTTATATGATTATAAAATTACTGACTTGAATATTGGAAAAATTTTCAGATCTAAATTTCACCAAAATACTTCACATTATTAAATCTGTTATGCTTTTATGACAATGTTTGAATTAATAATTGACATGCTAATCATCGCTAAAAAGGAACCTGAGTAAATAGACATTTGGAACTTTATGAATAATTTGACTTATTAAGTATTTTTAACGCTCCTCCAAGTTTATGGCCAAAGATTCCTTGGCTAACTTCATTTCAGGTTCTATCCTCCTCACTCTTCCAATGTGCATAGGATGACTTTGACCATCTTGCTGAATAGATTGGAGTAGAACAAAGCAGAAAGAGAGGAAGATACTGCAAGAATAATTCCAAGCCATTCCTATCCCTTCAACATTTTCACAATAGTGTAACTAACATATCCAAACACACGGGCACACACATACACACACACACACACACTTGGCTAAGATGATTCTTTGAAAACAAACAATCCAAACATCAATTAATCAATCAAGAATCACAATGAAAACATAAGGAAAAACAGAAGGAAATAACCATAGATACAGAAGATTTTTTGTAATTATAAGAGACCCCTTTACACAACTCCGTACAAATAAATTTAAAAATAAATAAAATAATTTCATAGAAAAATTTAATTTATAAGACCTGACTTTAGAGAGAAATATAATTCTTTTTTTTAAAGATTTCATTTTTTAATTTATTTGACAGAGAGATCACAAGTAGGCAGAGCGGCAGGCGGAGAGAGAGGGGGAAACAGGTTCCCCACTGAGCAGAGAGCCCAGATCCCAGGGTCCTGGGATCATGACCTGAGCCGAAGGCAGAGGCTTTGATCCACTAAGCCACCCAGGAGCCCCGAGAGAGAGATAGATCGAAACAAGCCATAAAGAAAGCAGAAAATCTGGGAATGAAGGGGAACAATTCTGAAGATACACATGACAGTGGATTCAGAGGATAATATCAAATACAGAGTTTTTCTCATTTGTGCTTTTATAAAGCTCTCACAAAGCAATTTTTTTTAATACCTGGGCTTATCAGGAAACAGTTTAGAGGATGCTGGGGACCGTGAAAAAGCTGGCATGGCTGAGCTAGGGCGGGGCTGTAGTTGGTGAGGCCTCTGTCTCTGGCACAGAACTGGACCAACCACCGACCTGTCCAGCTGCACTGACCTTGGGAGCAACAATCAAGCATCGGGTGGTAGGGGGGAGGGTGATTAGGCGTCGATGCCCATGTCCTCAAGGCTTCCAGAGGGTTTTGTGCCACTCAAGCATCATGGCCTTGAAATAATTGCTGTGCACGCCTGGTTCCCTGTGCCAGGATGTGCAGCAACTTAAACTTCAGCCCCCGACTTCCTCAAGACCCCATGAAGAAATGTCACAGACTCGAGATGTTTCCATTTTTGCTGGTTCTTCCAAGATCTGTGACCAGGAATGTATTGAAGAACAGCCTGGAGTGACAGAAGCACTTGTCTGAGGCACAGAGGGGAGAGGGAAATGACTTCCGCCTGGGGGGTTGAGAGAGGACACACTGGGAGTCCAGATGTAGAAGATATTAAACTTGAGAGGATGAAGAGTCAGACCCATTTCAGCTGGCTGTCTTGCACTCTGCCCACACTGCCTCTGCAGCCCCTCTGACCAAGTTCAAGGGAGTGCCTGTTCACTGGGGGAAAACCACACGTTCTGCAAGAGCCTCTCTGACAGAAAGTCCTGCCTTACTTTCCCAGGGGCATTCACTGACTGGAAGAGGCACATCAGCTGGCTGGTTAGAAACAGAAAGGGTAGCTTTGTGATGTTGAAGCCACAGACCCACAGAGCTCAGGAAAGTTCTGGCTGTCACAAGATCAAGACCTGTAGCAGCTGGAAGGCAAACAAGAAAGTGTTTCAGGAACAAGAGGTGAATGCAAGCATCTGTGTTAATGTAATTTCCCTTCAGCTGTTATTATTTAGTGTTGTATATACTAGATCTACAAAAAAGATTGTGTGTGAACTAATGTGACTACTGCATTTTACTGTCATAATCCCCCTATTTACTAATTGTTTATAAGGTAATTTCAGTTTCTAAAACATGAGTTACCCTAAAACAAAATGCTGTAAGAGCAGGTAATTCTACATGCACTTAAACTACTCCAGAAAATATAACTCCAATCAAATACTTATACATGAAGCAAGTATCAATCAATAGAAAAAAAAAAGTATTGCACAAACACCATAAAAATATTTCACAAACTAATCTCTATTGTAATATCAATTAGAAATCTAAATAAAAAACTAGAAAGTTCTAGGACCTCACTTGAAGAATATTTTTTATGAGCAAGAGGCATATTCTAAGAAGTCAAAAAGATACATAAAATATTGAGAAGTTTATTAAAATAACTTGACATTAATATATCTGAGAAGAAAATTCAAATGATCTCCTTCTTGGTCACTGAAAAGAAATTTGTCAAAACTCAACACTAATTACTGGTTAAAAAAACATTGAATAAAAAAAGAAATTGATGAGGAGTTCCCTAACATAACTTATAAATGTGTATGTATACCCATCGTCCTTATTATTTGCCAATTCTGTATATGCAATTTCACCTACTGACTAAAATCTACTTGTAACCCTAAAATTAACACCTTGGGCTTTTTCGCCATCATTCCAGGGCACGTACACACACAGAGCTGTGAAAAATCAGAGTTGTCCATATGTGCACATCCCCTGCTGGGGTCCAACAACCGCGCTGCTCCGCCTTGTCCTTTTCAGCAATTCTACAGAGACAAGCACGGGATGGAGACAGCAGGGGGCAGCACTGTGTAGTACAAGACACAGGCTCTATGGCCAGGTAGGTAGGATTTAAATGTCAACTCTGGTTCTGTTAACCTACTTTTTTCTCTTGTAAAACAAAGCAAGTATAATCTACCAGGATGGAATGCTTTAGGAATTAAGATTATATGTGAGGTATGTCTCTATCTACACACACACAAAAATACATGTACACGTAATACCCCTAGGAGCAACGGTTCAGTATTTGTTAATATAGATTTTTGTGGTAATTTTCTAGACATTATTAGCCGGAAAAATGAGCATTGAGTGTCTGTGTGTGTCTGTGTGTGTATGGGTGTGTATTGTACATACATATGTAAAATACATACAGAAATATGAAATACATATACACACATGGTACCTCTAGAAGCAATGGTTCAGTATTTGTTAACACAGAGTTTGTGGCGACTTTCTAGACCATTATTAGCAGGAAGAACAAGAATTAAGTGTGTGTGCATGTGTGTATATGGGTGTGTATTACACACACGTATATAAAATACATATATAAAATGAAATATACATGTACATATATATGGGTACACCTAGATATTTTATATATCTGTGTGTATCATATATATGTGAAAAGTAAGCATCATATATATGGGCTAATACTTAAAGCTTTATTGCTAAGTCAAGAAGATGAAAGTACATAATCAGCTCTACTGTCTAACACAGCACTAGATGTTCTTACTGTTGTAACTGGTCAAAAGAGAGAAATTAGAAGTATAAACACAGAAAAAAGAACAATAAAAATATCAATATTTGCAGATTATATGATTTAAACCCAGCAATTCCACTAGACTTAAGTGGAAAGATTCTACAGATAACAAAATAATTCAGATGGGTGGTGGGCTGTGAAATTAAAATAGAGAAATCAATAGCCTTCATCTATACACACAATGACCAATTGAAGATATAAGGTAAAAGAAGGCCTTATTCTTATTTCCAGCAAAAATAAAATTAAAAGCTTAGAAAAACACAGAAGATGAGAGAAATCTGAGAAAAAAATTAAACATTCTTAATCACAAACATAAAATGAAACACATGGAAATATATACCACAGAGAGACTCAATTTCATAAAGGTGTCATGGACAGGTTACATCAAAAAACAAATAGGTATAAATACCGAAGAAAACTTCGGAAAGAAGAGTGACAAGGGTGACAAGAGTGATAAGACTAGGCCTATTAAAAAGCAAAAGTAAAATTAAAAATTTGGTTAGTGACTTCTGGATAAACAAATCAATAAAATAAAGTTTCAGAAATATCCCCACATATGTACAGAAATTTACTATATCCTAGGGGTCCATGGGTGACACAGTTGGTTAAATATCCAACACTTGGTTTTGGCTGGGGTAGTGATCTTTGGGTCCTGAGACTGAGCTCAGTAGGCTCTGTGCTTAGTGTGAGATATGCTTGAAATTCTCTCTCTCCCTCTGCCCTGCCTGTTCATGCTCTCTCTCTCTAAAATAAATAAATCTTAAAAAAAAAAAGAAAGAAAAAGAAATTTACTATATCCTAGAGGTAGTATTTCAAATAAACTAGGGAGTCTTGGAATTTTAAATCAACAGAGTTATGACAAACTGGGTAGTTATTTGAAAAGTAATGGGGTCCAATTGATACTTTATTACACACTAAAATAAATCCAAATCAGTTGAAGATATATAAATTCACACAATAATTTTTATACATATCTCCAATAAAAGAGTAGAAGAAAAGGCTGTTTTAACTTTACTTCAAAATCAAAAAGTCAAAAAATAAAATATTTTCATTGATATAAATAAGAATATGTGTTTCACCACCCCTCAATCCTGATAACCAAAGGCAAAAGGCGTAACAAACTGAACAAAATTAGAATCCACAGTACATATAAAAACACTAACATACCTAATTTATAAAAAGCTCTGTATGTGAGTAAGAAAAATATATAATCAAATAGAAAATGCAAAGCATATGAATAGGCAAAAATTTCGTCACTTATATAGCTGGATTCTGAAGAACAAACCTTTTTCCTAACCTATTTATTTTTGTTCATATACATGTATGGGAAATACAGTTTAAAAATCCTCTCAACTTTCATTTCCACAATGATCACAGAATGATTTCATAAAGGGCCTCTGAAATATTTGATATCTGAAAATATTGCCATTTCAAGAACATAAAGGTAAATAAATGTTAGTGATTTTTTTCATTTTATGTAATGAGAATTTTTAATCCCCCTTCATGCTCCTCGTTATGACAAAAAAAAAGTTTCTTCAGGTAGGATCTCTTTCATAGATTTTTCTAATGACAAAAATATCTTTGTAATTTAACCAAAAGACACCCTTCTGATAATTGTGAGAATCTTCAAATATTAAGGATGTCAAAACTTTCCAAGGCACAAAATGTAACCAAACAATTTTTTATTCATTTTCATAATGATCCAAATACTAAAAAACCAAACCAAACCAAACCATTTTTTTAAATGAAGAAAGAGGATTACAGATCTTAGACCTCAGTATTTAATATATGTAATACTTTATGAACATGATTTCTTTTGATATACTAGCAGCTCCCTAGGAAACAAGACCAACATTGGCTAAGTAACTGCTTACCTTTCATTCAGTAATTGCTTTGATTAAGTGAAATGTAGAAGTAACATCAAATATAGAATGTTCAGAAAATTCAAAGGAATGCACCTTTAATAAATTCCACACTAAATCTGTGAATACTATTTAGAATTTGAAGCAGGCATAACAAAATAAGAGCCGTGTAATGAAATCATGGTATCATCTATCTGCTCATCTATTTAAAACCTGTTTTCATAAATATTTCTCTGTGATTCAGTAAGCATTTCAGACATGCTAGAAATTCTGTTCTCAGCTTTATTTTCTTATTCTCATAACAATACAAGTAGTTAAAATATCATATCCTTATAATATCTATGAAGAAACAGATGATTGCAAATATTCCTTAATCTGTTTTGAGGTAGAATACAAATAAGAAGTCTGACATCATAGCATAATTTCCTAAACATTAGACCATATTGTCTGCCCCAAAATACTGTCATGAATATTCATTTATAACAAATGTATTTTGTTGAACTTCTGACATAAGTGCATCTAACTTTTTTTAAATTTCTTTTCAGCGTAACAGAATTCATAGTTTTTGCACCACACCCAGTGCTCCATGCAATGCGTGCCCTCCATAATACCCTCCACCTGGCTCCCCCAACCTCCTACCCGCCCCCTTCAAAACCCCTCAGGTTGTTTTTCAAAGTCCATGGTCTCTCATGCATCTAACTTGTATCAATGCCAATTGATTTAAGTATTTTACATTAGAAAAATATTTTTCTCTCTTTAAATGCTAATGTTTATATTTTCTTTTCTATATAAGCTCATTTTCTCTTTCTTGGCCATGAAAAAGGAAGGAAAGCAGAGAACAATGCACAAGCAGGATTTAAGGCAGTGTTGTCAGTAGAATTTTCTGCAATTATGGGTTTGTTCTATGTCTTCATTCTCAGATATGATAGCCACTAGCCACATGAGGAGAATGGGTGAAAGTGGTCAAAGGGTATAATTATATAGGATGTTTTTTATCAATCATATCTTAGTAAAGTTTGAAAAAAAGGGTTCAATTTTTATTATAAATGAAAAGATGATTAATATAAGTAAAGAACTAGATTTTCACTCAATTTTAATTACTTATAAATTTCAATAGCTATGTGTGACTAATAGATGATGTATTGGACACTGCACATCCAATGTCTTCACCACACCACCACCCTGTCATGATGTAAGTCCCATCATCATACATCCAAACATATCGCTAATCAGGCCACCTTTTTTCATTTGTTAAGCCACCATAGCAAAAACATTGCAATTTCTTTCTAATTAGTACACCTGCTTCTACTCCCAGCAGTCCATACTCTAGACAGCAATAAAAGTAAGTATTTAAAAAACTCAAATTAACATAATACTTAATGGTGACAAATTGAAAGCATTTCCCCTAAGTTTGGGAACATGACTAGGACTCCTGCATTCACCACTTCTATTTCATGTAGTACTGGAATTCTAGCCAGAGCATTTAGACTTGAAATGAATGGCTTTCAAACTGAAAAGGAAGAAGAAAAACTATCTCTATATGTAGGTGAAATGATCTTAAATAGGAAAAAAGGCTAATGAATACAGAGAGACACAGAAACTGTTAAAACTAATAAATTCAGCAAAGTTCAAGACTCAAAATCAACACACAAAAATCAGTTGTATTTCTATACACTGACAATGAACAATCCAAAAATAATATTAAGAGAACACTTCTATTTACAATAGAATCAAAAAGAATAAAATACTTAAAAATTAATTTAGTAGAGGCAGCATGACTTGTGCGCTGAAAAGTATAAAATATTACTGAAAGAAATTAAAGAAGACCTAAATAAATGGAAAGATACCTCATGTTTCTGGATTAGAAGATTTTATATTGTTAAAATGACAACACTACCCACAACAATACAAAGATTCAATGTATACCTACCAAATTCCCAGCGGCATATTTTCAGAAATGTAAAAGCCAATCCTAAAACTCATATGCACTCTCTAGGGAGTTGAACAATCAGAACAATCTCAAAAAAGAATAACAAAGTTGGAAGTCTCTCACTTCCTGATTTAAATTCTATTATAGAGTTATAATAATTAAAAGAGTATGGTATTGGCATGGGATAGTCAAGTAAACCAATGGAATAAAATTGAGAGCCTAGAAATAAACTTTCACAACTATGGTCAGTTGATTTACCACAAAGGTTCCAGGACCATTCAAAGGAGAAAGAATATTATTTTCAACAAATAATCCTGGAAAAATTGTATATCCACATGTGAAAGAGTGAGATTGGACCCTTACCTTACACCATGTATAGAAATTAATGTAAAAGTTATCAAAGGTTTACATTTTAGAACACTGTTAAACTCTCAGAAGAAAACTTAGGGGCAAATCTACATGACCTTGGATTTAGCAATAGTTTCTTAAATATGCCTCCAAAGGACAGGAAAAGCAACAAATAAGTAATTGGACTTCATTAAAATTAAAAACATCCGTACATCGGTAATCAATCAGGGGGAGACAAGATGGCGGGGAACTAGGAGGATGCTCTGGTTCAACCTGTCCCCTAAAGTGAGCTGATTACCTACTAAGGAACACCGATCACTCATGAAATCAGCCTGAGATCAAAATTCTACTCGTCAGGATCTCTACGGGGGCAGAAGACGCCAGTGGGCAGGTAAAGCCAAGCGGGAACACCGGACTGGTA
>PISX010001256.1:0-205834 GCA_004024625.1 Mellivora capensis
GATACAACATGGGGGGTTGGGGGGGTAGGAAAAGAAGAAAAGAAACAAGATGGGATTGGAAGGGAGACAAACTCTTAATCTCACAAAACAAACTGAGGGGTGCTGAGGGGAGGGGGGTCAGGAAAGGGGGGTGGAGTAATGGACATTGGGGAAGGTATGTGCTATGGTTAGTGCTGTGAAGTGTGTAAACCTGGCGATTCACAGACATGTACCCCTGGGGATAAAAATACATTATATGTTTATAAAAAAATAAAAAATTTAAAATTAAAAAAAAAAAGAATTTGTACATAGAGACTTTTATGTAGTCACCAAATTAGTCAAGTGGGGAGCCAAAATTTGAACTCATATCTATCTATTTGATTTTGCATCCAGTGTTCATTCTAATATAACATCCTGCTATACTCCACTGAAGCATGTCTGGAAGAATGTATTTTATTTATTTAGTTAGTTTAGTTTTTTTTTTTTTTAAACTGTTATGTTAGTCACCATACAGTGTATCATTAGTTTTTGATGTAGTGTTCCATGATTCATTGTTTGCATATAACACCCAGTGCTCCATGCGATACGTGTCCTCCTTAATACCCATCACCCGGCTAACCTATTTTTCTAACCCCCACCACTCTAAAACCCTCAGTTTGTTTCTCAGAGTCCATAGTCTCTCATGATTCATCTTTCCCTCCGATTTCCCCCCTTCATTTTTCCCTTCCTTCTCCTAATATCCTCCATGCTATTCCTTATGTTTCACATATAAGTGAAACCATATGATAATTGACTTTCTCTGTTTGACTTACTTCACTTAGCAAACCCCCTCCAATTCCATCCATGTCAATGCAAATGGTGGGTGTTCATCCTTTCTAATGGCTGAGTAATATTCCATTGAATATATGGACCACATCTTTATCCATTTGTCTGTTGAAGGGCATCTTGGCTCTTTCCACAGTTTGGGTATATGGACATTGCTGCTATGAACATTGGGTGATATGGCCCTTCTTTTCACTACTTCTGTATCTTTAGGGTAAATACCTGGTAGTGCAATTGCTGGGTCCTAGGGTAGCTCTATTTTTAACTTTTTTGAGGAACCTCCACCCTGTTTTTCAAGGTGACTGTACCAACTTGCATTCCCACCAACAGTGTAAGAGGGTTCCCCTTTCTTCACATCCTCTCCAACATTTGTTGTTTCCTGTCCTGTTAATTTTTACCATTCTAATTGGTGTAAGATGGTATCTTAATGTGGTTTTGATTTTAATTTCCCTGATGGCTAATGTTGATGAACACTTTTTCATGTGTCTGTTAGCCATTTGTATGTCTTCTTTGGAGAAGTGTCTGTTCATGTCTTCTGCCCATTTTTTGACTTGATAATTTGTTTTTTGGGTGTTGAGTTTGAAGTCTTTATAGATCTTGGATACTAGCCCTTTATCTGTAGTGGCATTTACAAATATCTTCTCCCATTCCGTGGGTTGCCTCTTTGTTTTGTTGACTGTTTCCTTTGCTGTGCAGAAGGTTTTTATCTTGATGAAGTCCTAAAAGTTCATTTTCACTTTTGTTTCCCTTGCCTTTGGAGACATGTTGCTGCTGTCCATGAGGTTACTGTCTACATTCTCCTCTGGAATTTTGATGGATTCTTGTCTCACATTGAGGTCTTTCATACATTTAGAGTTTATCTTTGTGTATGGTGTAAGAGAATGGTCTAGTTTCATTCTTCTATATATAGCTGTCCAATTTCCCCAGCACTGTTTATTTAAGAGACTTTCTTTTTTCCATTAGAGATTTTTTTTTCCTGCTTTGTCAAAGATTATTTGACCATAGAGTTGAGGGTCCATATCTGGGCTCTCTATTCTGTTCCATTGATCTATGTGTCTGTTTTAGTGCCAGTACCATGTTGTCTGGGTGATTACAGCTTTGCAATATAGCTTGAAATCAGGCAACGTGATGTCGTCAGCTATGTTTTTCTCTTTCAACATTTCCTTGGTGATTTCGGGTCTTTTCTGGTTCCATACAAATTTTAGGATTGTTTGCTCCAGCACTTTGAAAAATGTCATTGGTATTTTGATTAGGATGGCATTGAAAGTATAGATTGCTCTGGGCACCATAGATATTTTAACATGCTCATGGATCAGAAGAATGGTTTTTTTAAATTATTTTTAATTTTTAAAAAGATTTATTTATTTATTTATTTATTTGAGAGAGAGAGAGAGTGTGAGCAGAGGGAGAAGGAGAAGCAGGGGCTCAGTCCCAGGATCCCAGATCATGACCTGAACCTAAGGCAGCCACTTAGCAGACTGAATCACCCAAGTGCCCCAGAATGTGTTTTTTTAGATAACTATGGAGATCCTACAAGGTCTACCAAATGGCTAGTATCATTGAGATGTTCCTGCTTGCTCTGTGATGGGGAGACATTGAGAATTGATAAAGTGGGCTAGGGAGATAGGACCTGAGAGCATATATCCCTCAGGGAGATAGTGGGAGAAATTAGAATCTTCATTATCAGTTAAACCCACTTTAATACCAGTGGAAAATGGTCTACCCAAACTGAAGTATATTGTAAAGTTAATGAAATTTGAGTAGAGATATTCAGATTCTGTTCTCAGTTCTACTGTAAGTCAGATGTACAAGTGTATAACATTGTAATCTCTCTATGTTAGCAAATACTCATTGAAGATTACATAAAGTGCAAGATAAGTGCATCAATTATTAACAATTAAATCCCAAGTTGACCTTAATATTTACTTGCACTTTTGTCTATGTGGATTTTGGTTATATTTCTCTAAAAAGTAAAATGTCCTATTACATTCCCTTATTAGAGGAAGTACATTTCAAAACACTTTGTAAAAATACAGAGAAAATAGAAAAAGGCAATACAGAGAACGAGCAGAAAATTGGGCCCAGGGACACCTGGGTGGCTCAGTCTTTAAGTGTCTGCCTTTGGCTCAGGTCATGATTGTAAGGGCCTATTTAGCCAGAGTGATTCCATCTCGGCTAAACAGTGATTTTGTTGTTTATGCAGTAAAACTTAAACTGACTCCCCCTACCCACCCCCACCCCACACCCAGGAACTTACTTAGAAGCAAGTCCAGAAAATCAGTAAACTATGGTGACCAGTCCCTGATAACAGAGCCCAAATGTAAGGGCGGGTCAGGTCAGATGGAGATAACAGAGCCTGAATGCAAGGATGAGTCAGGCCAGGTGGAGACATCCAATCACTATCTCCCTAAAGAATGTGGGCCCTGCCTTTTGGGTACCAATTCTGATCAAGGTGATAGGCTAGTTCAAATAGCTACTATAGGATGAATTATAATTCAATTGGCCACCTGTGTGTGACCTAGCATGACTATGCAACTTTCTCCGTGTGTTACAATCTCAATGGCCACCTGTCTATGGCCAGGCTTAACCACATGGCCTTTGTTCTATAAAAGTTAGTCTGTGAGGCTGGGAGTGGCGCTCTCTCTGTAAGAGGCAGCCCCGACCAGTCGGTTTGGTTCTCGATGTTTGGCATGAAATAAAGGTTTGCTTGACCTTCGCTTTGTATCAGTCTCTCTCCTTTGATCACAGACCCTATCAATGATCCCAGCCAGGGTCCTGGGATGGAGCCCCATTTTGGGATCCCTGATCAGCAGGAAGCCTGCTTCTCCCTCTCTCACTCTCCCTTCTTGGGTTCCCTCTCTCACTGTCTCTTTCTCTGTCAAATAAATAAAATCTTTTAAAAAAAGAAAAAACGAAAATTGAGCCCAATTCTCCCACTTCATTTATTGTCACGTGCAATGGTCAACCTTCAAGGTCACAAAGGAGAGCAAATTCCATTGAAATAGAGGTAGAATTCTACAAAAGTAAATGTAAACTCAAGGTAGGAATAGCACCCAAGGGTCAAAAGCCAACTCTCTATTCATAAAAATAGGTATTTTAAATCAATCACATTTAAGTCAATCACAATAGGTAAAATAGTGCCTTGGCACATCATTCCATGAGCATAAAGCTAACTATAAATTCATAAGGGCAATTATATTTATAAAAATCAGTAATAACAGAAATGATGATACATCATCTTGGCCGGAACTCAACTTCAGTTACTGAATCTATCTGTCCATTAAAGGTCAAAAAAAGTCCGTAGTCCTTTGTCTCAGGGTAAATACATGCAGCTTCTAAATGGAGTTGAAGTGCATGCATTTCTCATTCATCCAAGATTTAAGCTCCACAAACCCTACCCAGAAGGGAAATCAGATATCAGGCTGATAACCTCTACTCCCTCTTGCTAAATTAAGTCCTGTAGAACTCAAGAGTCCAAGGTCAGAGGCCCAGAGCAGACCATGGTTCCTGGAGATGTAACCCAGGAGAGGAAGGTGCTCACAACCCTGCCAGTGGCTCACAATGAGAAAAGCCTCTTTCCCCTCTGTTTGGATCTGGATCACCAACACTTCTTCAGCCTGGCAGCCTTTTCCCCCCTTTTTTGTAAATGAGTAGTTGACAGCTGGAATTCCATCCTGAAACCCCTTCTTTGTTTCTCCTTGAAGTGATGATGAATTCATGGATTTGCCTAAGAAAAATAAACCCAGGACTTCCGGCTGCTGGATTCTGTACTTTGTTCCCCAGATTAGATAAAAGGCTTATTCCTCTTTCAAACACAAGGAATTATCCCCAGATCAAAGTCAAAGCCCTAGAAACAAGTGATAAATGATTAAGATGCACTGGCCTTTGGCTATCCCTAAAAGGGATTCTGTGGTGAGGAAGCAAATCTGGTTCCAATAGTGCTAGCAGAAGTTAAGTACTTTATAATCCTATTATAATGCGAAAAGGATCAGACCCTCAGGGCTTGAGCAGGCTTTTACTTGACTGGTCATTGTGTTTGGGAGGCTTGGTTGGTCACGAAAGTTTACCTAAATATGGCTATTCAGTCCTGAGGTTATTTTTTTAGCTTTACTGTGAACATCTAAGATATTTTAAAAATGTTAAAACAGTATAATTTTGAATAAGTTGAATAATTAAGAATAAGACATTCTGGAGAGTTTGTTTTCTTAATAGCCAGAAAAGTATTTTCCTTTTAATTCATGTCGAAAATTTTTCTACCATTATGAGTTAATATCACTGTGCAGCAGAAAGAACATTCCACTAAAGAGTCGGGGGAAGAGCGTCTGATTTACTGATTCTTCCACTAACCAGCTGGGTGACCTGAGCCAACTGGTTTTCCCTCCCAGAACTTCAGTTTTCAAATATGCCAAGGAAGAGGATTAGAGTGAGTGATCTCTGAAGGTCCTCCTGCACTGCTCTTCCAATTTCTTTGCTTTAGGGACAGTGCATCCTGCTGAATCCTTCCTCGATTGTGAAGGATCTCCAAAGAGGATCACCATGTTGAATACCAGTTCTCATTCTGTGGAGGTGGGGAAGGAACAGATTGTGCTAGATATACCCTTCCTACAGAAGATATGTGTTGTTTTGTTTAAAGCCAACACCTAGTATTCTATAATTGAGTTGAAGAAGCATTTTTAAAAATTATGTTCTTAGTCACCATACAGTACACCATTAGTTTTTGATGTAGTGTTCCATGATTCATTGTTTGCGTACAACACCCAGTGCTCCATGCAATCTGTGCCTTCCTTAGTACCCATCATGGGCTCACACACCCCCCTCCCCCTCCCTTCTAAAGCCCTCCGTTTCCCAGAGTCCATAGTCTCTCATAGTTCATCTCCCTCTCTGATTTCTCTCCCTTCATTTTTCCCTTTTCCAATGTCCTCCATGCTATTGTTATAAGGCCCTTGTTAGATGCAAGTGACTGTTCTAGGTGCTTGTAGGTGCCATAAAGAAACAGCAACAACAACAACATGAATGTGGCCTTCAGGAACTCACTAGGAAAGATACTGCTTATGTAGACAGCAACATTTGTTGACTAGTGCTGACCTGGAGATAAGAAGGACCCCGGGATAATTGGGAAAAAGACCTACAACTAAGGGAAACTAGCTGAAAATATTGAAAATATCTTCTCAGAAGGTCAAAGAGAACAAGAGACACCTGTTCCTCTGAAGGGAGGAATAAAGAGGCAGATGACCTTAGGGACCCCTTCTAAGTACCAGATTTCAAGGATTGCTGGCATATTTCCTAGGGGTGTTGTTAGCAGTCCCCCTGAAGGTGAGATTTCTTGTTACCACCAAGAGCCTTCCAGTCAGTAACACCTGCTGCTCTCTGGTTTCCTTCAGAGGTAAATGCTCCCTTCAGAAAATGGTCTGTAAAGTTATTTCCAAGGGGCCTCGTAGTCCTTATAAACTAGAAGAACTCTCCTGCACCAGAGAGTGGGAACAAGGCCTTCAGAATAGAAAATACAATATCCAGAAGCACTTGAGATAATGTGGTTTAACAGAGTTCAGAGCACTACTCAGCTGATATTTTTCTTTTCTGAATGAGGATATTGGTAAATGAAACCCAGGATGCTTTTGCTGGCAGAGACCACTGCTGTGGAGGAAAAGACCACAACATAAGTTAGAGATAGTTTTGTCATGAGCTGAAAACCTGTATTTTGGAACCAAATGAAGTATGCATGTTGGGGGGTGATTTTTACTTACAGACTTGTTTTTTTCTTTAAGATTTTATTTATTTATTTGACAGACAGAGATCACAAGTAGGCAGAGAAGCAGACAGAGAGAGAGGAGGAACCAGGGTCCCTGCTGAGCAGAAAGCCTGATGCGGGCTCGATCCCTGGGATCATGACCTGAGCTGAAGGCTTTAACCCATTGAGCCACCCAGGCACCCCCAGACTTGTTTTTATAGAGAGATAAAACCTAAGACAACCTTCTTGGCTTCAAGGGGTGGGAATTAGTCTTTGACAATCAGGTGAAGGTAAAGGTCCTCGTGATAACACAGAGAGGAGAGAAATAAATGCTGCAAATTAATGAACTGTATTAACTATTTATAAACTATGCTGATTTAAGAGGATTAGAGTATAAGCATCAGTAAAACATTAAAGAATTTTTGGTTTTGCTCAGATTTTTAATTTTCTTTCACTAGAAGGACCACTTTTTAAGTTAACTGAGGTAGACTGACTGGAGAATTTACCTACTCCAGAAGGAAACTTTTGTTTTTCTTATTTCATGTAAAATGTTTACATGGTCTATTGAGCACTGGGTGTTATATGCCACTAGTGAATCATTGAACACTACATCAAAAACTAAGGCTGTACCAAATGTTGGCTAATTGAATTAAAATAAAATAAATAAAATAAAA
Source organism: Mellivora capensis (assembly GCA_004024625.1). Taxonomy (NCBI): domain Eukaryota; kingdom Metazoa; phylum Chordata; class Mammalia; order Carnivora; family Mustelidae; genus Mellivora; species Mellivora capensis. The sequence continues at coordinate 7,204 of PISX010001256.1, forward strand.
TGTTTACTGATTAATAGATTGATATTTCTCTCCAGCTTTAACGAAGCCCTTCTTGGACCCTTCCCTGAGTGGAATTGGTATATTAACCACTAAGTGTATTGTAGACTTTCTCCTTTTCTCTCTTTAGCCTCACTCTGCTAACAGTGATATAGGGCAAGTCAACTCTGCAAACCATAATTCTACGAAGATAGATACCTGGGGAGGGAGGAGGTCCATTGGAGTCTATGTGTCTCAACAACTTAACTGAATTCAGTTTCATCCAGCATAAAAATGACATTTTAAGGGGCACCTGGGTAGCTCAGTCAGTTAAGTGTCATGATCTGCTTAGCTCAAGTCACAATCTGGGGGCCTGGGTTGAACTCTGTGTCTAGCTCCGTGCTCAGCAGGAAGTCTGCTTGATTATTTTCTCTCTCTCCCTTTGTCCTTTCCCCCTCTCATATGTTGTCTCCTTCAACCAAATAAAATCTTTATTAAAAAATGACTTTTTGATATCCATCTATTCAATTCTTGTATTAGTCAATTAGTTCCTAACTTAAAAATAATTACAGGTGTGATCAATCACCAACCTCCAGGTCTCAGAGTAGGTTTATTAAGCAAAGATAATTACTGAGTGGGCTTGCAAAACCTCTAAGAATTTGTCTACATCAAGTCCCATCCTTTTTGGAAGGAGGAAATGGAGGAGAAAGGGAGGAAGTGAGGGAACATGAGAGGGAAGGAGGAAGAAAACAAATTACGTAAATTTCCAAACAGGACCCTGTTATTATAATTCTTCATTTATTTTACCCATAATGCATAATCTAGTGGTGGGTGCAGATTAGAAGATAGAAACAGCTAAATTCATTGCAAATTGGTAGGGGTGACATTCCAGATTTTGTCTGTGTTGACATAGCTTGCTTTGCTGAATACCTTCTCCACTCTGGCATCTTATAGTTCTCACCAAAATCCCTATGCTAAGAGAATATTATAAAGGAAGTATCAGCATCTCCTGAAGCATATCCTTCTGGGGGTCCTCAAGTCTCTTCTATGAGGATGGAACTGTCCTAGAATGGAGCTCTGGATCTGCCCTGGCTCATCAGTTTTCTCCAGTTAAAGAGGGGAAGCAGAGGGTTAAGCAGCTAAACTTCCCAAGAAGGCCATGCACCCAAACTGAGACCAAATGACTGATGGTATTATTCATTGCTGAACTGAAGCCTGAGATTCTACCTGAGGACTTTGACACAAAGATGGGGGCTGAATAAAACCCTCAGTAGTTCAGGCACAAACCACTTATTCCAGACAATTTGGGAGAAATCACATGGGCTGCCCTAAACTGATCCCTCCCAAATGGATGGGCAAAGCTACACAGCAAAGATGTCCTCACATAAGATGGAGCTGGACCCTGATTCAGTCATTTACTAGCTGTGAGAACTTAGGAAAGTTATTTTGCTTCCTTGATCTTTGATTTCCCTTCTATAAATGGAGATTAAAAACAACTACTTTTTTGTGTTATTCTGTAAAAATAATGATACTGGGAATTTATGGAAAATATCTAGAATAATTCTCGGTATATAATAAATAATTGGTACCCAAGGTTAGACAGTCTTTCTTCATTTTCAGGATAAGTTGATAATTCAAAAACCATATTAAGTCATTTTGGCACACAGTCACACAGCAAGACTCTTAGAAATATACAAACGCATAACATACTTATACATGTCCACATTTGTGAACACTTTTAATTCACCTGGAGGATGACTCACCTGGAAGACTAGCTCTTCTGGGAGATGTTCAACACAGATCCTCAGAACACTGAAATGCCAATGGCTCATGCTATGATTCAGGAACGCCCATTTTCAGGTGATGCCTAAAACAGGAAAATGATAAGGGAGAAATGGTTATCCAGAACGGCAGCTGGAAGGCTGGTAAGAAGTGTTGGAAGTTAGCACAAATATAACTCAGTCATCTGGGTGGCCAGGGGAAGTTGGAAGAGAGCATCTTCCAAACATCTTAAAAATGGAAAAACAACATTTTCTAGAACCAATCTATTAGAGAGTGAAACTCTGAAAGTAGATTAAAGTCAAGCTGATGGGAAAGGAGAAAGGACAACAGCAGGGGTAGTTTTATATGGGGGTACAACGTGAAAGAGACCGTGAGTGTGGGAAGCCAAAGTCTGATGACAGAAAGTTCACATTGGAGCAAGCAGCAGAAACAGATTGTGGGGAAACTGGCTTAGAAACTAATACCCAGAGCTAATACCAATACTACTATATAGAGCTGATACTGATACCAGTCTGGACTACACACAACTGTGTCAAGGAATTATGGCAAAGTTAGAGTTATAAAGTAGTAATTTAGAGATAATCCAGTCCTACATGGTCACTTAAAAGCTGTAGGAGGCAGAGAATACACTCCTGTATAAGAAAGTGTGCAACATGAATAAACGCATGGAAGAGTAAAAAAGAAAAATAGGACCAGTTGAATGGCAGAATGCAACTTATTTATTGTGATATGATAGGATTATAATTAAAAATAAAAGATTTCAAGGAGCACCTGGGTGGCTCAGTTGGTTAAGCAACTACCTTTGGCTCTAGGTCATAATCTCAGGGTACTGCTCAGCAGGGAACCTTCTTCTCACTCTCCCTCTGCCCCTCCCCTCCTGCTCCTACTCCCCCCACTCTCTCAAATAAATAAATAAAATCTTTTTTTAAAAAAGAAAAAAAATCAAAGTAGAACTTTCCAACTTTCCCTTTTATTTACAGAATTATCATTTTTATTTGTTGAGGCATCTTAGATCCTTCCAGGCTCACCTGTTTCTCTCTAGCTCTTGACCATTTGTTCTGTGGAAAATACATATGATTCCATCAGGCACAACCCAAGAGCCCTCATCTCATGCCCCTGCTGTGTCCTCTCTGCTCCCACCTTGGGGTTTCCCACTGCCAGCTGGGGTATGAATCACCAAGAATCTACTAGATAACCCTACATACTTAACCTGAAATTCCAAGGGAGTTGATGTACATTCAGCAAAACTTTCACAGCTGAGACATAGGAGTTGGTGGATACATTTCCTCCCTCCTCCTCCTGGATAGACTGGCCTAGGTATCAAGCATGGCCATCATGAGAGTACACCCTCACATTTGTTCATCCCTCATCCCTATCTCACAAGTCTTTCTCCTCACTCATGCTTCCCAAATAATTTAACCCATTTTATTTACTTTCAGATTCAGACTGCTCTTGGTGGGATCTATGCTAAGATGTTGTCTCTGGTGCTTCTCAACTGGAAAATCCTTCAGAACGAGTATTATATATTTGAATTGAGTGCTAAGCTATCTACTGAGATGACTGAGTTGGGGGGCGCGTTGGGAAGTAACTGCTTCTGGGCCACCAGCACGAGGGTGAGAGAGATGGGACCAGAACCCAGTCTTGTAGTCTTGATCTGTGCTTTTCTGAACACACGCACAAGGATGTCCACAGTTCTTACACCTGAAGAGATGGTGAAAGTAACAGGAGGCAGCTCCTTCTCTGAGGTGGCTTGATGCCCTCTTTTCTCAAGGCAGAGGGATGGCCAGCAAAGGGATCAATGGGATTGTCTAGACTGTAAAAAGTGATGAGTATAGACCAACGCCAAGCACAATGGACGTCATAACCAGTCAGAAAAAAAAAAATCCTATAAATCTCTGGGCCACGAATTTCTCCCAGAGTTAACAAATTAACTGATACCCTTTCTGCTCTAATTCAGAGGCATTTGAGCAATGCAGAGCAGTGAATTTTCCACATTTAAGTCCAATATCATAAGGAATTTCAATTCCCCAAATCCCTTCTCTCTTTTCAGCCAGCTGTCTTCTTTCTTCATAGCGCTCTTTGTGTGGAGGCCTCTCTGGACCAGTCCACCCCTATCATGGAAATGATTCTGTTTCCCACTAGAAGGAAAAAGAAAATTGACCCATTGAACCACAGCAAATTGCAGTGACAGCATGGAGACCCTGGAGAAGTGCCATATTGATTAAAATGTTCAAGTTAGTAAAGAAGGGAGAAAGCAGGAGGGGGAGGAGGAAGAAGAGGCAGGGAAAAGAGCACCCACCTTCTGGCTATTTGTCCCTATGGGTACCATCCAAAGTGATATGGTTCGGGCAAACAGGAGGAAAGGCATCAGAGTGGAGAGGGCCCAGCAGGAAATGCTGCACATCCCTTCACTTGCTCCTTTCAGATGAGCACTCCACTATCCCCCCACTTTTGGGGATCACCGCAAGCAGGTGCAGCTCGGAATTCTGCAGAGCAGACCCTAATGGTTGGGCAGTTGGGTGCTGTTTGGACATGCAGGAGCAGCCTTAGCCTGAGCGTGTTTTCTGGGAAGCACTGAATCTTTCCAAAAGACGCTGGAAGAAAAAAAATGGGTCCATCAAAAGTATCAGTTTAAATGATTCTGTTTGCATTGACAGTCATCTTTAAATAGGGTAATAATGGCTCACATTGTCACTGCACTTGATAATTTACAAAGTGCATTGTCTCATTTAATCTTCACTGCCTCCCACTAAGGGAAAAATTATTGTCATTTCTTTACAGAATAAGAAACTGAGGCTCAGTGAGATTAAGTGATTTTCCCAGAAGGAAATAGGAAACTCCCCTCTTGCAATCCAGGTCTCAGTAACCATAAAGCACCCTCCAGACCCCCGAAGGGAAAAAGACTAGATATTCCCTCCCTCTCCTCTTGAATGTGGCAGTGATATGCACTCACCCACCCTGGCACCTGTTCCCCAAAAATCAAGCTCTGGCGTCGCAGAATTGGTCTGACTATAACTCTCCATGGGCTTTCTTGGGGGCGTGTAAACTCAATCAGAACATTTTCAAACAGACAGGATTCATTTAACATTTTTTGAGTTCCTATTAGAAACTGAGGTATTCCTACTAGTTACTGAGAGATTCTCTGATTTAAAAAAAAAAAAACAAACCTCAGATGCGAGAGGCCACAAATTATTCTCCCCACTCAACAGAGAAAAACAAAAGCTCAGAAACAGCCAGCTGCCTCAGTCATGGTGCAAATCAACCAGTCCAAATCTGAGACTCTTTGCACCCAACATGTCACCTGTATTTGGGGGCCAATCTCCTCTGCTAAGTGGCGAGAAATTGGATAGCGTGACTTTGGGAATGCCCCCTGGCTCCCGGGGTCTCTCATGCAGTGTTAAGCTTGGAAGTGTTTTATTGATTCTGTCAAATTTATTCTTGTCTAGAACAGTGGAATGGGATTTGGAAGGCTGTTGTCTTAGGTCTGAGTTTTTAGATGTAAGTGCAGGGAAATTATCTCACCTCTCTGGACACTGGCTTTCCTGTGTGCGATGTGAAGGGAATGGATACACTGGTTGATGTGCTGGCCAGAGAGTGAGACGGCCTCTCGGGTGGCTTCTCTCCCTCTGTTGGTTACTGATGAGGCTGTTGACTGAGTTCATCTGTTTACCAGGAGAGATGCAGCTGTCCCCCTCCGGTTACTTCATCACAGGCGCTGACAGACCCTCCTGGGCAGGGCTCTTGGCATTGCCTCACTAGGGAGCATCTCCAGTCATTGCCCGTCCTAATCAAATCCAGATTTATGGAGTGTGAGGCTGGAAGAGGCCCCAGGAAGGTCATGGAACACATGGTCTCCAGGCCCTTGGGAGCTCATGTTCTGACTCATGGGCCATTTCCCAAGACACTCAGCCAAGCAGGCCAGTGTCAGGGTTCTCACTCCTCACTGAGTGGGGAGAGAGGGTAAATGGGGCTGAGGAATATGCCATATTAACAGAGTCATTCAGCAGCTCTGCATCAGTGGCCAGACCTGATCCTCCTTTGAAGTCCACATAGTGATTCTATTTCACCTGTATTTTTGGACCAGGAATTATACAAGGGTGATGAGGGGCAATATATGGGAAGAGTCTTGGATATAAACAAATTCTACCCTCTTCATACCAATAAATAGCGTTTTTATCAAAAATTTTTAAAGCTTGTATTTATTTTTTTGAGGGGGGAGAGCCGAGGAGAGAGCTTGTCCCTCTCCCTCTGCATAGAACCCAACGCAGGACTTGATCCCACAACCCTGAAATCATAACCTGAGCTGAAACCAAGTGTCAATGCTCAACTGACTGCCTCACCCAGGCGCTCCTAGATAGTGTTTTAAAATAGTTTGTATGTTTCAGCTATTATTCTTAGTCCTTTACATACTTCTCCTCATTTCCTTCTCATAAGAATCCCACGAGAGGGATATGATTAACTCCATTCTACTGGCAAGGAGTCTGTGTTGAAGAGAGTGCAAGTGTTTGCCTGGGACTTAGACCAAGGTCTGATGTCTCATTCTCGCCCAGCTTCATTAGGGTCACAAATTCCCCTCTGTGCAAACAGTGGCAGACAACAGAATGGCCGGTCAGTAGATCAGTAAGTGCTAGCACTGAATGGCATAGAGTGTTTGTGTGGGGGGACGGGGAGGAAAGAGAGAGCAGTGTGGGATGGAGCATTTGGGGGAAGTTTCCATGGGGAGGGTGGATGGGACTGGCCTTTCCAGGATGGGTGGGACTTATTCAGAGGAGCCAGAGGGGCCAGTTAGGAGCAGGGAAGAGCAGGTGGTGGGTGGGGGGAGTAGTCATAGCATGGCGAGTGGGAAAGAAAGTGAAGTGTGTTCTCTTCTTGCTCTTTCTTTTTCCTGTCCTCATTGATTCCCAAGAATTCTGAGCCTCTGTGAGACACTACACGCTGTGGGGATCACAGACAAATGCTTGCTTTCTGATGACAAAGCACAGGAGATGGGGAAGGTAAAGAGGATATGGCCTCAAGGGTTTTCTGCACCTATCTGCAAAGTCGTTTGACTGTGGTCTCCAGCTATTTTTGTCTTTGAGGCAGGAATTCATTCACTAGATTTGGGGGCTGTATACTACAAGGGATTGAGTTTTATCCCCCATGACTGCACTAACCTTGTGTTGCTTTCCCTGCCCTGGTTTGCTCTTTGATGCCCAGGAGCAGAATTCTTGCATGTTGTGATGACAGCCGTCCTCATGCTATGCCTCCCATCCTGTGATATGTCTCAGTTCAGGTGGACATCACCAGGGCAGTATGCATCCTCAATGAATGCAAAGTCAGTTTTCGACATGGATCAAAATTTGGCAGCACACCTGTGAAGGGGTTGGTGCTTTGTGTGCATGCACTGTGGCTGAGGGATGGACAGTAGAGTCGATTTGGGAAGAAGATTTAGGATGCTGGAGCCTTAGCAAACCAGAGACTGCCAGGACTGGAATTCTGGCTTTTAGTTTTAGGTGTGGTGCTATCCACCACTGCCACTAAGTGCTCACTTCACCAACATAACTTCTTGGGATCAGGGCTGGAGGCTTGGCTCTCCTTCATGTCCATTCCACTTCCTCCTCCCCCACAACACACATGCTTCACACACATTCAGAAATAGAAAAGGTCAAGCCACAAACCCTCCCTGATTGCTGTCCCTATGGCTTTATTTTTAGGTTAGAAAAGACCTTTTCCCTTCTGACTCATGGTCCTCCTGACAAATATGCCCTAAATGGAACAAGCTACATAAAAGAGTCCTTCCTCATGTCACGCTCCCTCTTCTCAAAGACGCCCTTGTGGCTTCACCCTGTTTTGTCATTTGCCTCTCCCTCTACAGTGCCCATACTCTGTGGGCATTTCTGCAGACCAGGGCACCACAGCCAAATGACCCCTGCTCTCCCCTCCAACGGCTTCCATCCACCCTCCTCCACACACATCTGGTTTGACTTCCAAAGTGATTTACTGTAACTTCTTGGGAAATGCTCCTGGGCATTTTTCTCAAGAGTCATCCCTTTGAGGTCTGGAGGTGACTAGGGCCATGTTAAGAAACCAAGGTAAAATGCTAGTAAATTACTTCGTTACTGGGCTCTTACTAGTCTCAGCTTAGGGAATTGCAGAGTGTTAGAACCAAAAATCACTTGCCCATGAGAACGTGATGGCAAGCCCTGCTGTAAATTATGATCTTATAGACAAAATCTGGTCCCTTTTCTGAACCTCAGTCAGTTGAATCTAATCATTAGATCACACCTTTCCTCTGTGATCTTCTAGTCAGCCTATTGTTCATTGATCCCTCTGAGTGGAAATTAAGGTATGGATATCCAACATGTCCTTTTGCCTATATATTCCCTTTATATATATAAAAAAAGTTAAGTGATTTTTACAGTTTGACACTAGAAGCTAAAATGGAGATATCTGAATCTCCTGTAGGTTTCAGTTCTCTGCGTTGCCTGCCTGTCACTATGGAGAACCGACACTCAGCTGTATTTTAAATGATATCATCTGCCACCAAAATGGCTCAGGTTTTTCTAGCAAACTTCTCCATGCCCATGATATCATATAATGTTCATAACAGTCCTGGCATCAGGTATTACTGACATCATTTTATAGCTGAGAAAATTGAGTTCCAGAAGAGACTTAAGTCTTTTGCCCAAGACTGCACTCTTGCATGATATAAAGAGCCCTGATCCTAAGTTTTCTAACCTCTAGCTAAGAGTCCCTCCACCTGGGCATTATAGAACAAATACCTGTATTTGTTCACACTGCATGCTAGGACGTTCTTATGATGATGAATTTCTAGAGTTTCTCATTGGGGGCCATTGGTATGCTCCCAAAATGCAAATGTGAAAAATCTTCCAAATTCTCCCAGGCAATCCCCCAACTTTCCTGGAAGGTCATCCCCCATGGTCACATGGACTCAGGCAGGACTGCAGGCAAGAGAGGTGTACAGCTGGCTGTCCTGCCACTCTCCCTCCTCTTCTCCCATGGAAGAAACCCAAACTCCCAGCCCAGTGTTTGGACTCCTGGGAGCTCAGCCTGGCAGTGGCCAATTGGATTATCTTTACTGGCCTTCCTGCCGTTGCTAAACCTCTGGGGAAATGAACCAGATGTCCCCATTTGACCAACCATTGCCGTTGTGTCCAGCAATGTCCAGCTGTTCCAGGGTCTGTTCACAGAGCGTCCCATTTATCTTGAATTTCTTAGTGCCATAACCAAACTGCCAGAGGAGAAAAGGATGCTCCATTCCTGACATCAGAGGGAAACTATGAATCAGGAATCCAGGAAATGCTGCTAAGCATTGTTTCTTCCCTATATGCGCCCACCCCTCCCTTTTCTCCCTGCTGAACCAGGGAAGTACGCTTTGCTTTCCTTCCTTGAAGAATCTGATCCAGGCAGCTCTCCTTTCAGAAAAGATTTTCCAATCGTTTCTGAAAATCTGCTGCATTTTAAGGTCAATCCCATTAAGGGATTAGCTTTTGGGTTTTAGTTCCATGTCTTTAGAGAGAATTAGGGTAACACAGCTGGATGGATAATTCAGCGCCACAGATCTACCAAGGAGAGCTTTAAATCCAGGGAATTATTAGGGACCTTCAACCCTCCATCTCCCTTCCCTACCAAACTGTAATTTCATATTTATTTCCAAGATTTGGGATAAGATGTCACCCTCCCTTGATCAAGACAGCAAGTCAAGTTGTCTTTGATTCAGTGCCTAACATGGGTAAAAGTTTTGAAGAAAAACTCACACTGCTTGGGAAGTCAGGAGAACTATGCTCTAGTTCTGGCTATGCCTCAGATTTGCTGTGGACCTCTGGGGAGCTTCTCATCTCACAAAGATTTCTAGGGAGTGTTCTCCACCCCGTCCCAATACTGAGGTTGTTCCAAGTAGATGCACATAAGCAACTTGGTTTTGCATGTCTGGATTCAAACTAATGGTCCAGGGCTTGGTTACTGACCCAGATTGGATCAACCAGAATCCCTTTCCTGGGGACATGGGTTTGACATGAAGAGTTCATCTCCTTGGACTGGTCTTTTAAACTGAAGAGAGATGCTGATGATAGCCTCCCTCTCCATCACATACACTGGAAAGCATAGACAGCTATGCAGAGAGAGAAGAATGAAGCAGACCTAAAGAGAAAAGCTGACCCAAGTGACAGATAAAGAAAGGCAGATAGATGACTGTAGGAAGCCAGGAATCATGCTGTCTGCACTTATGCATTTTTCCTCAGGAATTCATGTGATTCAGCTCAAAAGAAAAAGTTGATTTATGAAGAATGTTAAAATTAGTGAGCAAGTTTTTAAGATCCAAAATGGTATCTGGGTGATGTTAAAGTAAAATTTGTTAATTACAAAGGGAAAATTATAACTTTACAGTGAAGAAACCTAGGAAACACCACCTCAAGACAATGATCAAGGTTAACACCACTAGTAACGAGACAAGGCACTATCACATTCTCCCTGACACGATGCACTGAAAAGGACACGGCATCACTTCTATGGTGATATTCTCAACAGTCAGTAACCTTCACCCAGAGAGACTGACATGAAAGAAACATCAGAGAAACAAAATTGAGAGACATTTACACACTGTCTGACCAGTACTCTTCTAAAGTGTCCAGATCCGAAAGACAAGAACAAACTGAGATTGGAGGAAACATGACAACTAAATGCAATGTGAGCTTCTGGACTAGATCATGGAAAAATGGTAAAATCGGAATAAAATCTGCAGTCCAGGTAATCGTAGTGCACCAAGGTTAATTTCTTCATTCTCTTCAGTGTGGTATGATTCTGTAAGATGTTAATGCAGAGAGGATTGGGTAAAAAGGATATGTGGAAATTCTCATTATTTCTGCAACTCTTCCTTAAGTCTAGGATTATCCTAAAACAAAAAAAGTTTTAAAAGGGATGGGGCAAAATTTCTTATCAAGATAGAGGGATCCCTTATGGAGTTCAAGGACACCTATACAGATGAGCCTCTGGCTTATTTATGTTAGCCACAGTGACTTGTTCCTTAAAACTAAACATGTCTAACTGGTGTAACCTGCATAAGACATTAGAATTCTCAGCACCTCCGATGGAATCTCCCATTAACCAACACAGAACACTGAATGTACCACTGAGCACCCTTGTATCGTCATCATCCTCTCCTCCTAGATCACACACACAATGTTTGAGCACCATCAGGACCTGGAAGAAAGAAATGGGAATCTCATTTAATCATCTTGGCAATGCACATGATCATTTTCTAAGTTGGATTATGGGTGCTTAGAGCTAGAATGTCATCTGACGACAATCTGGCAACTTGGAAGTCATCTGGTACTAGTAACATCCAGTAATCTCCAACCCCAAGCAGAGAATCTCTGCACATTCATGCCTAACAATACAATATACCTTAAATAATGGAGAGTCAGCACTGTGAGTCAACCTTTCCATTTCTCAGTCAGTCTCTGCTCATGAGGTAAGACTTTCCCGTTCCCAGGGGGATGATCAGCATCCTGGTGTGCCTGGGGGATCCCCAGTGTAGGTCCGTTTTGGGGTGTAATTATGACTTCTTTCATCCTCAGATGTGTCCTGGTTCAGGTGATTGGTCACCTTCCTTATGCTGGGGGGAAAATGCCCTCTCTAAGTTAAATATGAGGACTAAAACTTTATAATACAGAGTAAGTTTACTCCCTTTTTAAACAGTGTTTCACTTGCACTCTCCCATGCCAAATTGTCTCCGTTCAACCAGCTAAGCTTCATAAGTCATAGTTTCCAGAATCCTCACCACCCTCATAAATGTCTCTGATGTGCTCTGACCATGAAGGCCAGAATGGAATGCAAAACTCCATATGTGGTCTGACTGATTTTGAGCCATTAGAATCATTATATTATTCTCCTATCAGTCTTCTTAAAGTACCATTGGCCAACATTATCTGTAATGTAGAAACTGGAGGACAGTTAAATAACCGACAATATGGGGATGATTAAAGAGTTTACGGTATAATCATACTATAAAATATTATATAGACATTAAAGTCATATTGTAGAGAAATAGCTAAGACCAAGAAAAATATCTCATGATATAATCATAAGAAAGCAGGACATATGGAATGAATGAACCTGTAACAACAGGGAAGGATCTCCTAAGCTCAGTGTCAAACCAAAGAAGCAGACACAATACAGTGTGATTCCATGTCTATAAAATTCAAATCCAGCCCAAACCCACCTATGGTATGAGAAGCCACACTCATGCTTTCTCTTTGTGGGGAAATGTAATTGGCAAAAGGCCACGGGAGCTTTTGGAAATTTGGTGATGTTTTGTTTCTTGATCTGGATGTAGGTCAACAGAATGTGCTCACTCTGTGAAAATGCAAACCTTACACTTTTGACTTGTATACTTTCATATGTGTATTTTACCCTTCCAAAAGGCTTACATTACCTAAAAGAAGAAGAACATTGGTATATTACACTCAGTGTGCTGGGGTATAGGTTAACAATTCTGAAACTACATACATTAGGGTTGAGCGAGTAAGTAAACAAGTTGTGGATAAGAGGAGCCACGTTTCTCAATGTTGGAGAAAGAAATTTCAAATAAGTAAGGATGGAAACATAGCTTGAATCCTGCACTGGGTTCAAGTTGGAGATAACCTGTGAGCTTCTGTTTATGTATGCAGATAGATTGATACAGAAGTAATGACAAGTATGTGTATATGTGTAAGTTAGTATACGTCCATGTGTTTCCTAGCTTTGTCTGCTGAGAGGGCTTAGAAGCAGCAGTACCCCAGAAGCAATGAGCATCCAAGTGCCCAGATCTTGGGGTCTATCACTCTCAAATGAAGGAAACCATGGATTCTAGGAGAAATGTATGATTGTAGGGCTCTGCAGTGAAAATACAAGATGAACCCAGAGTACCATAGGGCCAGAAGTAAGGAATAGTGTCCAGAAAAAGGATGAGGAGTTTAGGGATTTGCCAAAAGGACACCAGAGCCAAGCTTAAAGAGATCCCAAAGGTCAAAACTGGGACAGTTTTCATGACAAAATAAATAATGGTAGTAATATATTATAACCTTGCAAAATAAAATACCTATCTGCGACACCATAGTGATATAAATACACTATTGAATAAGTAAACAAATAAATGGGAGAGAAAGGAAAAATCGTCCTTACTGAAAAATTCCAAATAATATCCACAGACACACTCCTCTCCCCAGGAGGTGGAGCTTGATTCCCTCCCCTGAGTGTGGGCAGGACTTAGTGACTTACCTCCAAAGAGTAGCATATGAAAGGAAAGACCAGTAGCTCTACAGTGAGAAACCTGAAGGACACTCCCGTAACCAAGGGTGTAGGTCTTGTTGCCATCGGGTATAACGTGAGGGGAAGGGCCTTCATGTCTATGGTCTTCTTCCCATGGACCCACAACTTGCATCTAATCATAAGAAAACATCAGACAAACTGAATTGGGGAGCATTCTATAAAATACTTGACCAGTATTCTTGAAAACTGTCAAGGTCATGGAAAACCAGGAAAGGCTGAGAAACTAGAAGACTGAGGAGACATGATGATTAAATGCAATGTAGTATCTTGTATTGGATCCTGGAACAGAAAAAGGACATGAATAATTCTAAAAAAAAACTAGCGAAATCTGAATATAGTCTGTCATTTAATTAATAGTAACGAATTGGTGTTAATTTCTTAGTTTTGACAAATGTACCATGGCTATCTGAGATGTTAACCTCAGGGAAACTATAAAAGTATAAAAGTTTCCTCAGGGAAACTATAAAAACTATAAAAGGTATTTGGGAACTCTGTACTACTCTTGAAACTCTTCTATAAAACATCTAAAATTTTCCAAAATAAAACATTAATTAAAGTAGAAACTCTATGTGTCTCATGATTCCAGTTTTGTTTAATTATACCCACATGTACATGCACACACATTGACAAAAGGATCAGGCAGAAATATACAGAATATTAAACCTGTGCGGGTACACACACCCCTCTTGTAGGAACAATGTTCACTGAGGAAGGTCATGGAGATGAGGACGGGGCAATTAGCAGGAAATCATTGTCCACTGCCTTCTAGGACAGTAACAGAGATTTGATAGGGCTGGTTGTAGCATCCAAGACAGGCATCTTGAGTGGTGGGGTTTGAGTTGTCTGATTAATGAAGCACCAGCTGTCAGGATACAACTGCAGAACAACGTGGCAAGATGTGGCTCCCATCCCATCTGGACAGCTCAGCATTTGTGGTTCTGCAGAGCACCAGGCCCTCCCCTCCAAAAGTTGGGGAGCTGGTTCAAGCTTTACAGTGTGACATGGCAAGCTAATGGTAAGATTCACCACATCAGTGTTCAGAGTTAGGGAATATCAGCCACTGACTTCCTAAGCACTGGGCCACTGCTGACTACCAAGGAGCTTGGTAGGAGGCTACCTCCTTTTCCAGAAGACTAGCTTGCAAGTTAACCATTACCTCTCATTCACTCCCCAATGAACAGGTTGGCTTCTAGATATCATAACCACCCTGTCTGCAGTCTGTACCATTTCAGCTACGAAGGGTTGGGAGGCTAGGCACGGACATCACCGTAGGGCACCCCGGAAGATGGTTAGGAATGGCTGAGTGGCCCTCATGGGTGTGATCATGTTCACTCAAAACAGACAGGGGAGGACTATTAAAAAAAAAAACAACAAAAAAACAAAAACCTGTGGCACCTGGGTGGCCCAGTCAGTTGATCATCCAATTCTTGGTTTCAGCTCAAGGCCATGGGATGGAACCCCACAGTGAGTTTCATGCTTAGTGGGAAGTCTGCTTGAGATTCTCTCCCTCTCCCTCTGCCCCTCTCCCCACTCACACTCCCTCTCTCTCAAATAAATAAATGAATCTTTTTTAAAAAATCCTAGGAAATGTGTCTCTTCTGCATCCTTGTCTCTTGGTCCTGAGCATGAGTCTGGGAAGTAGAACAAGGTCAACATTCATGGTTACAGTTGGAAGTCAAGGAGAAGCTCACCAGTATGGCACCAATACTGCTGCCCAGTATTTTCCAATCGCTGGAGGAATCTGAGTGGTTTTAGAGAAAGGAAGAGTCTCCCTGCAGGGCTGACTCAGGCCTGAGTCCTGTAGACCAGGAGGTCAGGACCTGCCAGGAGAGCCTTGTAATGACGGGACACAGGTATGGCTACAATGGGTGGTAGATATAACATGTGGAACGGGTCACTATATGTGAAAGATGTACCTGCACATTTGGGGTGGCCTGGTTGACATCTTTCCTGAGGGACAGTCCTGAGGGACAGCTCTCCTTTCTCATGGTATTGAGGCTGCCCTTCCCGTGAGGCCAAGGGATCCAGGCGCAGTCACCCCCAGGACCTGCGGTAGCTGAAGTATACTCCTGTGTCTAGCACAGTGCTCACAAGAGGGCTTTTGGAGCAGTAAGCACAGTATGACACCAGGTCTGATCAGCTGGTGTCTCAGCCAGCAGGGAGATAGCAACGCTTCCGCATGGACGTCCACCTCCTGACACAAGAACCTTCTAGACACCCCAGCCCCTGGAGGGAAGAAGGGATGTGGAAAGGATGTCCAGACTGGTGTCCCTTCACAGGTGCACTATTGACACCTCTCCACCTGCCCATCCCTGAGTGTCTAGTGGACATCTAAGAGCAGAGGGACCCTTGCAAGAGATGGCTCAGCTCAGCCATGCTTAACACTAGGTCCGTGGCCCAGCCAGTCTGCCATGAGTAAAAGACAGGCCTGGGGCAATTTGCTATCGACTCAGCTGTTCTAGGGTCCTATCACTCCCTCTCTCTACAGTGGGTAAGGGGTATGGAATTGACCCCATGTGGGGCCTTGACAGAGATACATCTTCCCAATAGCCCATAGGAAAACCTACATTTTTTGCATTTATTCAGGGCATTGAGGAGGCAACAGTGGGGCCAAGTCCATTCAAATACCCACCTCAGAGGCCAACCCCATGTGTAAAGGTCACTGCACACAAACACGCTGCTCTGTGTGCGAGGCAAGTCTGTGGCCTTTTCAATTCTCTAACTGACCCCAGGGGAACTAAAAATACGGTCAGTAAAATCGAGCCTCTTTTCAGAATAAGAATATGAAGCCAAATATCACTTTATTCGCAACAACAGGCTTGGAAATCCCAATATAGCAACATGGGGAGACGGCCCAGTGCCCCCCCTCACGCTCGGGGCCAAGAAACAAGGATGCAGGAGGAGAGACGCTCAGCAAGGATGCTGGGGGAAAGCAAGAGGCCAACTGAAATGTCCAAACATTGATGGAGAAACAGGGCAAAGGTCAAAGGCCCAGCCACGGGCCTTACGGGGTATTTATAGGGACTTAAAGAGTAAGTACTGTAAGCATTGTGATGGTAGCAGGGAGGTATATAAAGTCAACTCAGCCTTGGTGACTATGGCTTTGCCTTTTCATTCACTCACCAAATTTTAGTTACATACCTCTGAGGGGCATGGGATTCTGCATCTCGCGATCACTCATGAGGAATGCTGACTCTCAGGCCACCCTCCCAGATTCCCTTCCAAGCCCCCCTTCCCTGATGCTTCTGCCGTCCCTTGGCAACAAACAAAGCAGATCCTTAGGACAGAGTTACCCACTGTGTCTGCTACTCGCCCACGTAAGCGAGGGCTACTGTGCTTGGCAGAAACTCGGGCTGCAGGATTTCAAGGGATGGCAGCCTGAGAAAGGGTGGGAGCAGGTGCTACAGTTTATGCTTGGAGGGGGAGGGGCTGCTATTATGGAGAGATGAGGCCCATGTGGAGAGATGTGGCACCAATCCAACACCTTTCTGGGCACACATCTGAATCCCAAACGGAGGGTGGGAGGCCGAGCACCACAATGCACAGCGTCTCTGAGGTTTGGCCCGTCTCCTGTGAAATGAAAGGTCATTCTCATCCTTCATTCCCAACAACCCACTCAGCACCACCCCTGGGGCTCTCCTTCCTGGTGGCCCCCAGGAAGCTTTGTGCTTTAGCTCTGTGGCGTTGGGGTGCATTCAGGAGACCCCGCTTAGGCGCTCAGTGTGGTTCCTGTTTCACAACACTGTACCTGATTAAAGGGGGAAAACCCAGGACGATAGCCCTGACTTATCAGCACGCACCCCTTTGACCTGACATTCTCCCAGTCCAGATAGCCCCTCTCCCTCAAGCTTCAAGTGAAGATACTGAGGACTCACAGGGAATGGTTCCCATCTTTAACTGGGCTTTTCTCCCGAAAGCTGTGCCACTAAGAGCCTGTGTGTTCTTGAGCCAGGGTGATGTTGCCCATGGGCCCATCCACACCCCGAGTGGAACCAGGAGAATGACTCATGAGAACAAGGGAGGAATCAGTGCCCTAGGATCTACATAAAAATAATAGATCCACATAAAATCCAAACCCAAAATGTTGAGATCATCAGCACCACAGTCTTTCCAACAAAATGTCTCTGTTGTGCCTGAATTGATTCATTCAACAAGCACTTTGACCTCATACTGCCTGCCAGACCGTATACTGGGGACCATGGATACAAAAGCGAAGCTGCTAATTGTGCACCCAGCTAATCCTGTAGGGGAGTGTGAGTGAACGGCACACGTGTGCAGCCCTGGGTGTAGGGATGACAACCGTCACCCCAAAGGAAGAAGGGTGCAGGAAGGGCCTCATGGGAGAGGGTGCTCCTGGCGGAATGGCAACCACACTGAGAAGGGGCAGCTGAAGAGAGGTGCGGGCAGTGAGAAGGGGGCCAACAAGGCCCTAGTGGTAGTGGGCAGCCCCTAGGTCCCTGGGTCCAAAGGACCAGGTGGTTGGCAGGGAAGTCAGGTGCACAGAACTCACGGGTGCTGTAGCTGTGAAGACAGAAGCTTGCAGGACTAGGAGGGCTCAGGAAGGGGAGTATGATCACCCCCAAATCACAGCAGAGCATGGGAGGCGGACATCCTAGCCTTCTCTTTGCCCTCCCTCTGAGCTCCTGTTAGCGCAGGGTTCGTGAGAAATCTAACTGAAATGCAGACAGCAATGGACTAGGTGATGGCATCCAGGGCAAAGGAGAAGGGGAGGATGGATATAGAGGAGCAAAGACAATTGCCCACTGGTGGTGGTTTGGGAGCTGGACCGGGATGAGCTGAACAAGACGAGGTTGAAGAAATCAAGGAGGTGGGCAGTGGCCGGATGTCGGGAGCATGGGGAACAGTGATCTCCATGTCTGGGGTTCAGATGAGATGTGGAGGTGAGGGGGGGCGGGCAGCGGACGTAGAGGAGGTAAGAAGCTGAAGCGAGGGGCTTAGGATTGCCAGGGGTCGGGGATGCTGAGTAGGACGCTAAGAGGAGCACTTCCCCTAGTTGCAGTGGAAGCCACGGAAGTTCTGTTTTCATTTTTGAAATTGGGGTTGTGGCATGATTGGATCTTTGTCCTAAAAAGCATATCTGACTCCACTGTGGAGGGGAACCAAAGGAGAAGAGATGAGAAGACCAATGAGGGCATCACTGCTGTCACTGCAGTGGCAGGAAAGCGAGGCTGGAGAGAAAGACGAGAGAGAAACCACCGCAGCATGGACAGACCAAGACTGGGAAAGCAGACGGGAGGGAGGGAGACTGCCATTCTCGGCACTCTTGTTTGGGACAGGGCATTCCAACTCCCCTACAAAATAGTTGGGAGAATAATGCTGTCCTTGCTGGCTTCCCTTCCGGCTCAAATAGCACAAGTGCTTTGAAAAAGTAAAGGGAGAGACATGAAAGTGGAGTGGGGTCCCTTTCAAGATTATAGCAGAGCCCCCGTGGTGAGGACAATTCTGCCGACACCATGAAGCTGTAACCAACACGCTTTCTGGGGTCTGGGTGAGGTGGGGTATTCACACTGAACACTATCCTCCCACCTTCTTAAGTCCCCTTCTCCTGACTTGGATATCCTAGTGGGTTTGATCCCTGTGCTGGCCAATTAAAATGTAAGTGGTCTCTCTTTTCTCAGTAGCCATCCTTTCTGCTATGGACTGTGAGGGCAGGTGGTTGCAATATGGCATGTGCCCACCAGGTGGCACCCACGGCCCGTGTTTGAGATACAGCGTTGTCTCCAGCCTGTCATGGGAAACTTTCTGCTCAAAATCCTGTCCAGAAGAACCAGAGAAGATCCTGCAGCATTTACGATTTGTTCTCTATGGGACACAAGTCTGTGGTGACAGAACAAGGGCAGAGGGCCTAAGACTACATCTATCATGACAGATGGAACTGAGACAAAAATAAGAACATTCCAGTCTTGATAAGTGCTTGACTGCAGAGTGATGACCTTCATCTGTAGAGGACTTTCAAAAGAATGGCCTCTTGGCAGTCTGGAGGCTGTAAGCCTAGATGGAGAGGGAAGATGGGAAAGCCACCCTCTCCAGAAATCTGCCATTGCTTCCAGCCTGGAACGCACATTTTTGAGAATGTGAAGATTGGCCTATTGTTGTAATTTTATAGCTCCATCTTCAAGCTATAAAGTTTGGGTCACTCTGGCTGTGTAGCTTGGGAGTTTTAGAAAAGAAGAGAAAAAATGTGGACGAAAGAACCCCATGAAATTGTACACAACATTCTTTTCATCTAATAAATATAGTTGAATTTGATTGAGCATTTAGCAAGCATATGCAAAGCATTTTTCAGGGCAGGGTATGACTTAATCATCACAATCACTCAATGAGGCAGAGACTTCTCATCTTCATTATACAGATGGGGAAGATAAGGCTCAGAACAGTAACATGGTGAGCAGAGGGAAGGGCCAGGACTTCTACCCAGATCTGATAGATTTCCAGGTTCAGATTCATACCAACTATGGTAGCTCCCAAGAGTGTGCTGCCAGTGGGGGCTGGGGGGAGGGGCTGGGCATCAAGAGTGATGGGACATAGTCCTTGCCTTAGGGAATATTCAGAGATACAGACACGAGTGAAATACAAAGGGCCAAACCTAATATACAGGTGTGGTTTTTTTTTAAAAGACTTTATTTACTTATTTGACAGAGAGAGATCACAAGTAGGCAGAAAAGCAGGCAGAGAGAGAAGGAAGCAGGCTCCCTGCTGAACACAGAGCCTGATGTGGGACTCGATCCCAGGACTCCAGGATCATGACCTGAGCCAAAGGCAGTTGCTTAACCAACTGAGCCACCCAGGCACCCTACAGGTGTGTACAAGTGCTATAACAGCCCAGAAAATAGACCAATTAGCCCGTGAGGTCTTCAAGGAGGGTTTTGAAAACTTAGAGGTGCAGAAGGGCATCCCAGCACAGAGACGAGACTGTGCAAAGGCACAGAAGCATGAACTTGCACAATGCCCAGTAAGAACAGTGAGCATAGAGGGAGGGGAGGAAATTAAAACCCTCACGTAGGCCTGGCACTGAAAGGTGTATACAGCACGACATAGTGATTGAAGATGGTTTGGGCCAGAGTTTGAGTAAGCAGGTTGGAGAGGTGCCTCTCAGAGACCAATGGTGTCCTTGTCCACTGGCTACACAGTTTTGAGTGTTTTTCATGCTCCCATGGTGGACTCAAGGAAGTCCTTGGTATTTTAGTCCAGGAAAGGGAAATGACAGCTTCCGTCATTGGCAAGGAAAACTCAGAAACTGGAATATCACCTAGAAAACCTACTGGGGATATCCAGCTCACCTGTTGAGGTACCCAAAGGACAAAGACCCTTCAAGGGCAGGGAGTGTCAGACACAGCAAACATTTGAGAGGAGCCAGTGGGAATTGGAGATGGTGGCCAGAACTGTGATTTTTAGGGACGTTACAGTCATCTCTTCCCATCAGTCTCCTTTGCGGCAAATAGCCCCATCCTGAGTCAGGAGCTGGAGTTCTCAGCTTATTTTGCCATCCCTGTGGATCAAGAGTTATCTTGCCTGTGCTGGGGCATGCTTCCTTTTCATGGAATGGCAGCTGTGCTAACTAACGTATCTTTTATCTTTTATTTTCTCTAGGCTACTCCTTAACTTAAACAACTTCAGAACCCTGACATAGTGCCTGAAAGTAGGCAGAAAGGCCAATCATTAAATGTCGGGAACCAATGGACCCAAAGGAAAATGCAGTGACAATGTTCTTTTCTCTGATCTCCTTTCCCTGTTCCCTAGGTAGGAAATTCTTAGTACCCAGATGGTCCTTCTGGACATGACCTCAGTGACTTTGAAACAAGCAGCCTGACCTTTCAACAGGCACTCGACCTGCTTTCACTCCCATGCTCCCTGCATTGGCGTGAAGCGAGACTTATCTGGCTTCCTCTCCAGGCTGTTACAGCAGAGTGAGCTTATCCCTCATGCCTTTATCTTGCTTAAGAAGATAGATTTGGCAGTACTAAAAATCAAAACATTTCTCTGGCCATGTCTTGCTGACCAGAACACAATTATCTCTGACCCACTGAGAATAGTAAATGGCTCTCATTATTATAGAAATAATTGCATGTTGAGGATCTTAGAAAAAAAAGACTTACATTTCAGACAGGCAGGAAATGAGGAAATTTTCCCTCCTCTACCTTCCAGAGACAATCACTCTCACCAGTGTGTGTGTTCTGTTTTCCTTGGGTTTATCATTGTAGCATAAAATAAAATGTCTATGTCTCTATTCCTTGATATGTCAAAATTTGACAGAAAGCATTGTCTACCAACTGTCACAGTGAGGTATTTATTGAATTTCACAACCACATACTTTCCCTTTCCCATCTGTCTCCTGATTTTCATTAGTTATACTATTTTTGTTTTTTCCCTTAGTAATTATTGTGACCCAGATGATATGCTTAAAATGATTTAAAATTTAAGATATACTTTCAAATATACTTAGAATTATTATTTTAAGATAAGCACTTACTATGAATATCCCTACGATTTGAATTTTAGTATTTACTCAAGTTCAGACAAAATCTGCTAGTCCCTTTCTATGAAGGATGAGGAATTTGATGTGTTTATTCCTCCTTTCGCCTTTTCTTCATCCCTCAAAATCCCAATTGGTGGTGTTATCATTCTTTCAATGCCAAGATTACGGCAGTCATATTCATGCCAAGACATACCTTCTGTC
The DNA here is from genome assembly GCA_004024625.1 of Mellivora capensis. Lineage (NCBI taxonomy): Eukaryota > Metazoa > Chordata > Mammalia > Carnivora > Mustelidae > Mellivora > Mellivora capensis. The sequence continues at coordinate 28,967 of PISX010001256.1, forward strand.
TGCGATTTTAATCTTAGTAAGACCCTGGTTTTTCGTTCTCAGTGTAATAACTTGTTCTCATGTTAATAACTATTCTACAATGGAAAATCCCCAAACAAGTCAATGCCTCCCTTGCTTCAACACCTCTACTTCCCACCTCGATAAGTGAAAGGCCAAAACTTCCAGATCAGCCTCTAACACCACAGGAAACCCTAAGTAGAGAGATCACAACCATGGATGCAGAAGGAAGGGGACACGCTCCCACCTCCTCTTCCTCAAGGAGGCCATCCGTTACAGTTTCCCTGTGTTCCTCTGTCACCTGGCAGTGTCTGCTTGCCCTGGCAAGCCCAAGAGAAGTCAGAGAGTGGGGATGGGGAGAGCCATCAGCTCCAATAGCTGACAATGGAGTCTAGAATTTACGCTCCCACATGGTGTGGACCTCCTCTCACCTTGGAGAGAAAATGGATATTCTGAGTCTCTAGCTGTTAGTTCAGCCTCAGTAGAACTCCATAGAAAAGTCTGGAATGACAAAGGTTCACTCTACTATTCCAATTAAGGATTTCTTTGTCTGGGAAGGAATCTTGAAATGGTACACAGTCTGGGACTTTTAGGGAAGGGGATACCGTGAGCTAAGCTCTTGCAAGCTTCCATCTCAACATAGAAATGTTAAATAAAATAAATTTCAGAAATTAGGCAGATGGGCTCACAAGAAAGAAAGGAAAATCCATAGATGTCTGAAATAATGATGGAAATGAGAGCCATAATAATAATATTCTCTCCTGCAACAGCCCTGGGAGAGAGGGCAAAGACTCAGAGTCTGAGTCTTCTGAAATGGACATTGACAGCCAGAGGCTTTGTTAGTAGACACAGAACAGGAAATACCGCCTTGAGGAGAAGCATCTGAGAACCTTATGCGAAGCTGTGATCCCCAGGGGAAAAAGAAACTATAATATCTCTGCCTCATTCACGAAGGGCAAAAACCTCAGTAAAACATGAGTATAAAATCTCTCCCCCCTACCCCTCCCTTCCTTCTGGCAAGGAAGCTTGTCTCTACCCAGAGTTGTGAGCGGTAAAAGACTCCCATGAGAAACCAAAAATCTCAAGGCTGTGTTGAGCATGGGTATGGTGTCCAAAAATACACTATGCACATGATGGGGAACATCAATATAGAAACTGGTCCTGGGCCATCGTACCCACACTGTGGCCTCTCGTAGAAGGAAAGTCTGTGCAGATCAACAGGGACCCTTCAGCCAAGTGGCCTAGGATTTCCTCTTAAACAATTCTGGTAAAGATGAGCTCACACTAAAATCCTTCAAACCACCTTGAGAAATAGCTTGAATGAGAAGCAGCTTTGCTGAAACCTGTTAGATACTTAGCATAAAAATTTAAGATATACAAACTAGATACCATAAAAAAGCTATGAAATTACCTCATCCAGACCTGATTTCTCTTGAGTAAGGCTATCCCCTAGACATCTCAGGAGAGAAAAGTCAGAAAGTCAGAAGGGACCATGCATCCTCTTACCCAGCTCCATCCCTAGTCTTACAGAGGTGGACACTGAAACCCAGGCAGCTCTTGGCCAGGTGTGAGACTACTGAAGGTGGTGGGGCAGCAGCTAGCCAAGGAGTAATACTACCTCTTTTTTAGAGGAGAGGCCATGGTTGCACTAATCATCTCCTCACTGAGTTGCCTGACCCTGCCCCCCATCTTTTCAGCTCTTGGGACGTCTAAATGTGTCTCTTTTACATTGCAAAGGCTGATTCTCTGCTAAGGAAGGCAAGAGAGGGAACATGAGGTACTATGTTTTGCTGGGATCCAAAGTGGAGCACCTGGTGTGGTTCTGGCTGCATTTGCCTGGTTCAATGCAGTGCCATTCTCCTTGGTTATCATATGACCTTTAAAGGAGAAGCTTTCTCTAAATTGGGGTCTCCCACATCTTTGTCTTCTGGAAGGCTTATTGAAACTCCTGGAGTTTTTAATGCAACAGGTCTGGGGAAGGGCCTGAGAATGTGTTTCTAGCAAGCTTCTGATATCAATGCTGCTGGTCCATGGACCACACCACTGAGGTAACACAGTACTTCTCAAACTTTCATGGCATAAAAGTCACTTGAGTATCTTGCTATAGGTCGAATTCTAATTCAGTGTGTCTGAGGTGGGGCCTGAGGTTTTATAAGTTTAATAAGTCCCCAAATGACACTGAAACTGCTGGTTAGGGACCACATTTTGAGGGGCAAGGCTGTTATTTTTCTATTCTACTTCTTGCTACCTATACCTACCATAGACAGATATGGAAAAGAGAGAAGAGTCAAGACAGTTCTCCTTAAAGGCTCTTTTCCTTCCAGAGAAGCTGTCCAGTGCACCCTCTGTCACTTGTAATGATGAGCACGTTAGTGAGCACGTTAGTGAGGCCAGCACTGAGCTCATTGCATCTGTTCTGGAAGCTGAGGTCTTCTGTAGAGCGGCCTTGATAATATTACCACCCTTCAGGTGGGGTGGGTGATACTGGGGGAACGTGTGGAAGGAGAAGTCGAGAACTGAGAGCTGAGGTACAGGAATGGTGGAGGGGAGAGGAAATGGCCACAGTCGGAGAAGACTCAGGAGTACCTAAGCATGAGACCAGCGCGGAATGTCCTGCACTGGCATCAGTTTGCCTAGAAAAAAAGAAAGAAAGAAAGCTGTTCTAAAATTGGCCTTTCTTCTCTTGGGAAAGTCAGATTCTTTCCCAACCGCCACCAGTCTGAGGAAGATTGGGGAAGGGGGAGGGGAGGCAAATCCTTCCACACACCATTACCTTCTATGATGGAAGACTTCTCCCTTGAGGCTGCACTTAAAGCCAGGGCTCCGAGTCTTGGCTCAGGTCCAGGCTGTCTGGGAGCCTGGGCTGCCATGTCTGATAGAGAGGGCACCAGGAACCAGAGCTGTGTTGGGTTCCCAGCTCCAGCTGTAGTTTTCTAATTATAATCATCTCTTACTCTTGCTTCTCAAAACGCTTCATTCACTCATTAATTCCTTTCATCAACAAATATTTATTGGGTATGTACAACATGCATTATACCCTTTAAGAAGGATATGAGAACCTAAAAGCCATATTGATCATTAGACTACAGGATAGAGGAAAATGCTGCCTTGGTATTCAGGTCTCCTACAGTGCTCATTCCTCATGAAAACTTGTTATGTAGGGAGGCTCAAGGGAAGTGCCTTTCCTAGCCCAGGGAGGGGCATCCTGGTTCACAGGGCATGAACAGTCAGCCCCAGAGCCAGGGCTGCAACTCAAGGCTATCCCATCCAAGCACTCCATGCCCTATATCAACTAGTGTAGCTTCATGCATGGGCTGCCCTATACCTTCTCTCAGACCTAACAAGAGGAAACAGGTTCAGAAGAGAAGTTTTACACCCAAAATGAGACAAAATAAGAACCTACCATGGAGGGCTTGGAGACGCCAGCAGATCCACACACAGATTCCCAGTACTGCTGACTTGGAGTGGTTTTCATGACCAACCGCCCAGAGTGTTTGGAAATTACCATGACAAGGCAGAGAAGAGGTGAGACGACTTTTTATACAGCCCTGCAACCTCAGCTGTTTTGACAATCTTGGGCCAGAATAGAGAACCAGGGTTCTCTAAATAGGGGGAGCCATTTTCTCCTGGCAGAAGCTTAATCCAGAAGTGCTTACTGAAATGAGAACGAAGTCCCTTGGTAAAAGGCTGACATCAGATCAGGACCTTGTTGAGAGGCTCTGCAGTGTAGACTTTTCAACTGGGTAGACAGATAGCAGCTGTTCTTATGACATCTCATCTGACCCACGTGGGGTCAGAATCATCATGGAGCTTTCAGAAAAAGACTTACCTGGGCTTCCTCTTCTGAGATTCTAACTTTATTTATAAATCTGAATGGGGGCTTGAGTATCATTGGTTTTCCTGATAGTGTAGTCAAAACAGAACCATGAGTGGGGGTGACAGGCATGGAATACCTCTTTGTGGCCAGATTTTTCCTCATCTTTATCCCCTTACTCTAGGCTTTTAAAAAATGTTTTCATCTATGGGGCGCCTGGGTGGCTCAGTGGGTGAAGCATCTGTCTTCAGCTGAGGTCATGATGCCAGAGTCCTGGAATGGAGTCCCACATCAGGCCCCCTGCTCAGCGGAGAGCCTGTTTCTTCCTCTGTCCCTCCCCCCTGCTCTCTCTCTCTCTCTCACTCTCTCTGTCTCTCTCTCTCTCTCAAATAAATAAATAAAAGCTTTAAAAAAAGTTTTGGTCTATTATGGAATCTTCAAGTATTCAAAAAATAATCAATGTACCTACTGCCATAATGTACATAAGATTTTATGTACCTTGACACATTTGCTCTGGATGTTTTTGTTCAGAAATAAAATTACAAATAAACCTATAAGTAAAGAAATAGGCTTTGCTATCTGAATACCCCATCTTACTCTCTGCCTTCCCTTCCAAGAAGAAATCATTCCCATGATTTCTTCCCATGCATGGGTTCCATTTTTCTACAAATGGGCATGCTTGGTTAAAAAGTTTGCATGAAAAAAAAAGTTTGCATGAATGATGTCCTAGTGCATGTATCCTTTCGCACCTTGTATTTTTCACTCGACATTACACTTCAGGGTGTATCAACATTGATCCATATTACTCTACTTCATTTATCTTAACTTCTCTTGACAGAGTACCAATACCCTGGACCTGGACCAGTGGCTGAGGTCTGGGTGACTTGCCTCATTACCCTGGAGTCTTTCTCCTGGGGGGCTTGGATTGGACACTTGAGATCAGGCACTTACAGACTCATGGGTTCCAGAGTTCCACTAGAGTTGGCCCACACCCAGGGTTGCTGTTGCCATGGCGTCCATACTGTTCACCCATGAAAGCATGTCAGGAGAGCAGCCCACCCTGCAGCCATCACAGCAGCGTGGATCCTCTTACAGGGCAATTAGAAAATTCCAGGCCTGGGGTGTCTGAGTGGCTCTACTGGTTAAGCATCCCATTTTTTTTAATTTTTAAAGATTTTATTTATTTATCTGAGAGGGAGAGAATGAGAGAGAGAGAGAGAGCACAAGAGAAGGAAAGTCAGAGGGAGAAGCAGACTCCATGCAAGCAGGGAGCCCGATGCAGGACTCGATCCCGGGACCCCAGGATCATGACTTGAGCTGAGGCAGTCACTTAGCCAACTGAGCCACTCAGGTGCTCAAGCATCCCATTCTTTATTTCGGCTCAGGTTGTGATCTCAGGGATGTGAGATCAAGCCCCGTGTCAGGTTCCAGACTCAGTGCAGGATCTGCTTGGGATTCTCTCTCTCCTTCTTCCTCTGCCCCTCCTCCCACTCATGCTAAATAAATAAATAAATAAATATCTTTAAAAAAAGATTTCAGACTGAACTTTCAGGGGTCCTCTTGTTTCCTTTCTATAAACTTGAGAAAGGAAGGATCACTGACATCAGCAGGAGCAAGGGCACTGCCAGGACGTGGCTCTCATTTCATGTAGCGATGGAATTTTCATTCTGACTTTTCACTTTTCTGCGAAGTAAGGATCAGACACACAGACTGAGTGCTCTGTTTACTCCCACAGCCTTTCAGAATGGGCAAAGACTGATCCAAGCAAACCTCTGAGTTTGTACCTTACCTGCAGACTCACAGCATCAGTTGCATGGGACCCGTACTTAACGTTTGGGTTTCCCATTTCTAAATTCCATCCCCCCTTAGTGTGCCTATTGCTTAGGACATGGTTAAGAGTACAAGGTCTTCATTAGTGCTTTCTAGAAAGCCATGTCAGCCGCTGTTACAAGCAGGGAAGAAGGGAAATGAAAAAGTAACCAGGCCCAACATGTAAAGCCAGGTGTAAAGATCCTCTCTTCACCATCTATAAAGGTTGATTGATTGACTGATTGATTTAGAATGAGCACCTGAGGAGGGGCAGAGGGAAAGGGAGAGAGAATCTCAAGCAGATTCCCCAGTAGGCATGCAGCCTGATGTGGGGCTCCATCTCAGAACCCTGAGATCATGACCTGAGCTGAAATCAAGAGTCAGATGCTCAATCGACTGAGCCACCCAGATGCCCCTCTATTCACCATTTATAATGTGGACAAAGGCTGAGTGTGCTCCATGTGAGGAAGGCAGCAGTGAAAGAACACAGAGAGGCAGGATGCACCTGAGACTTGTAGGTCAAAGAAGAGCCCAGACCACAGGGTTGACCATGACCCAGATGAGGAGAGGTAGTCCCACAACACACTGTAGGCAATATTTCTGATCCTTCTGTGTTCTGCTTGTGGCAGGATTGTGGCTGAAACTCACTCCAGGAGCAGGGGAAGATATTTTCTGCATTTCCAAAGGAGAACCCAACAAAATTGGAAGAGATTTGGGAGATCCTTGAAATTCAGTAATAATTGTATTTTACCTGTGCTTTCATCAACATGGACTCATTAGATTCACAAAAAACTCTGGGATTTAAGCCATACAGTTACTGTCACTACTTTTTTATAGAAACTGTTCCCAGAGACGTTCGAGTCCGTTCTCTGATAAGCCAGGGATACAGTTCCCATCTTCTGATTACAAATCCAGTGGAGTTCCCACCGTGCCATAACGGCCTGTCTCACAGATATTGTGCAAGGGACAAATCCTGACAGCAGTGTGGTCAGAGGAATCAGCTCAGGGATTTGACAAGCATTCCTCTTCCTTGTAAACGAGCACTTCCAACAACCAGGCGAGAGGGTGAGGAAGAAGGCACATTTGAAAGAGAGTATCTCCACGATTAGAGAACAATACCACATTTAGATGCATTTTTCTCAAGCAACAGAGGGGTCATAAAGAAATCATGTGACAATGAACAATCCAAGAGTGTGTGGAGAGATAGTTGGGTGTAGGGAATCTCGGAAGCAAGAAGAATCGAAAGAAGGTCCCATGGAATGCCTCATTAGAGGTTGACCTCGGTCTAAACTAAGTCACCCCCCTTCCTCACCATCTCCTGACCCTTTGCTTGTCATGCACTCTGATCATGTTTTGTCTCAACTATGGATGCTGGCCAAAGTTCTAGCAAGCCCTATGTCCCTAATGGAAGCTTGCACTTCTCTGTGATGTATCCTTTGGGGGCATTTTTGGCTATATTAAGTCTCTGAACGCTATCTGTTGCCATCTTAAAATATTTTTCTAAACCCCAAATAATTTTATTTTTACTCCTAAGGTAGCCATTCTCTTGATTTCAGGAAATAGAAAAATGGAATCATTTGCATTTTGGCTTGCTTTGATGTTATAAAGTTGATCCAAAAGTCCTCAAGTACCTTGCAGATAGTAGAATGACAACGCAAAAGGAGTCCCGGGAGCCCCGCCCATCTTCTGCCTTCTGCACCTTCTTTGACTCCTCGTTCAAGTTTGTAGCATAATGAGCAGCTAAGTAAGCATCTTGTCCTTGGGTCATCTGTGGCCCTATTTGCCCCTACCCCCACCTGCCTCCATCCCACCTCAGAGGAGGAGAGTGTGCTCATTCCCCTCCATGAACTGGAGAGGGTTCCTCTGAACAACTTTGCATTTCCCATTCCTGGAATGAAATAGTTGGAAGTAGTCTATAGAGGGACGGGGAAAGGCAGATAGTGGCATGGTATGAACCAGAACTCTGGCTCTGGGGATAGCTGCCTGGGACGATAAGTCATAATATCAGGCACTCTGTAGATAAAATCCCCTCCATGGTCTTCCCCCAGGGTAATCACACTAGGAAATACTGCCATCTGGTGGGAATCTTCCAGCTTTTCTCCTTTTCCTGGTTTCATGCCAAGGAATGGGGATTGTTTCAAAATGGCCAAAGGGCTAGGCCCTAGAGTTCCAAGGTCTCCTAGATGTACCAAGGCTTGCTGTCATTAAAACCTGTACCTCCTTAGGGTAGGAGAATCCAGGGTTATTGCCTCAGGTACTGTGCATTGCGATCAAGTCTCTCTCATGCCAACTTGCCCTTACACCATAATGTACACCTTCTCTGTGTCTTCCCCGAAGTTGTGCCTTTGTCTGGATGCTCTCTCTTCTGTGGGCATAGATCCCTCAGGACCAGCTCATTGTCTTACTGTGTCATGGCCTCCAGTTTGACTTCCCTAGTCTTTACACATTGGATAAGTCATTTTATATTTCCATGCCCTCTCCACTCACCTGGCACATTTCCCTGCATTTAGAAGATGGCCCAATACACGGCTGTTGACTGATATCCAGCTTATATCCTTCCAGTTATAATAAGCACATTTCTTGAATTGGGGATCTGGTTGCACCCAATCCTTAGAAACAGAGGAGAAACCAGAGACTCCCTTCAATTCCATTTTTACAGATAAGACTATAAAGCAGAAGATACTGTTTGTGGACCTATGGAAGCTGACCATTATGAATGCAGAGGTCTTAGGCATTCATTTCTATAGATTATTCCAGGTGGATGGGGGTGGGGCAAAGTGGGGAATATTAAAATATGATGACCCTAAAGGATACCCAGCTGTGTGGTAACATAGAAAGATTTTGAGTCTTGAATCTATTTATTGAACACTCATATTAAACTCTTATTATCAAACACTGAATCTTTGTTCCCTAATCTAAGCAATGCAATTAATAATTCAAGATACACTTGACCAGAAACAATTTCTTGAGCCCAACACCTATCTCCAATCACATAGTCAAGACTCAATAAATATTTGTTGAGAGAGAAAAAATACCTAGCTTAGTGGTGTTGTGGAGGATAAGATGAGAAAACACACAAGCAATGTAGAAACTGAAATTCCATACAGAGTAGGGTCTGCAGTAGGGATGAACGGGACTTTCAGCATCCACTTCTTCCTCCTCCTTTTCCTCCATAATGAGATTCCCCATATTATTGTTCTGGGTTTTTCTCTGTCTGCCTGTCTGTCTTTGTTTGTCTGCCTCTCTGTGTCCACCATCATGGGCTTCTACTTGGATGATAAACTATGAAAGGCATGAAGAGCCCAGAGATATGATGAACAACACTCAGACATTAGTCCCTCTTTGTTAGGGTCAACCTCAGCAAATTTGTATTCTGGGAAGCAGGTCACAGTGGATCTAGCCCTTGCAACAGCAAACTGCATGATGGTGGTTCCTTGTATTTTGCTTTTGTAAGTAGGTCTCTGCTGCCAGGATCTCTCAAGGCCCTACTTCTGATGCTTCCTTGGGCCAATGCCACATGGATTCTCCAGCACTCTCTCTCTCTGCGCTCCAGTGAGCAGCCCAGAGCAACTCAGAGCAGGCTGGTTTGCAAAGCTGCTGTTGTATGAGGAGCACAAGGGTGATGGTGGGACAAGCAGAGCTGCCTGGGAGCTGAGTCCAGCCGGGAGATGTAGGCAACCTTGTTCTAGCCCCAGAGAGACCCCAGCTATCACTCAAGTTTACCTCTCTGGTGTTCAGTTTCCTCTACTGTAAAATGAAAGGCGTGGATTTGAAGATTTCCAAGCCCTTGCCCAGCCCTATAGTATTAGGAGAGACTTGGCAACACAGACAGGCTGATGTCTGTCCCCTGATAACCTTCACTTTCCAAGAGGGAAAGTGAGTATCTGCCCCCTGAGCTCCTTACAGTGAACACGGAGCTCTGCAGATCAAGGACTTACCACGTGTCAGGCATTGCAGTAACTGCTTTACATACACTTAATTTGAGCCTTCAAAAAGCATATTAGGCCAGTATTATCATTCCTGTTTGAATTAAAGGGACAGAGATTCTGTTCTTTAACATGGTTAGCCTAGTTAGAAGGAGGGAGAATTATTTTTAAATGCAACACATTCTGACTCTGAAGCCCTGCTGATAGCAGGTTGACAGGTTGCCAGGGAGCACCCTATAAAAGGGAATCTTGCCTGTATTAGTCAGGATTCTCTAGGGAAAGGGAACCAATAAGATTCTTATAGATATAAACATGAGGGGATTTGTTACAGGAATTGGCTCACACAGTAAAGGAGGCCGAAAATTCCCACGATCTGCCATTTGCAAACTGGTAGAGCAGGAAAGCCAGTGGTATAAATCAGTCTGAGTCCCAAGAATTGGAAGGGTGGTGGGGAGAAGGCTGATGATGTAAGTTCCAGTCTGTGTCCAAACACCCAAAAACAGAGCAAGGAAGTCCTAGGGAAAGTAGAGACAGAGGTCTCAGTTCAAGCAGAGAAAGTGAATGCACACTTCCTCCACCTCTGTGTTCTACTGGGGCCTCGAATGGATCGGATGAGGCCCACCGTGTTGGTAAGGGTGATCTCCTCTACTAAGTCTACTGATTCAATGCTAATCTCTTCCAGAGACACCTTCATAGACACCACCAGAAATAATGTTTTATGAGATGTGTAGCCATCTTTTAGCCCAATCATGTTGACACATGAAATTCACCATCACAGTACCCTATAGACATGACAGCATGTTTGGTTAATCACACACGAATAAGCTTCATAATGATACTCATGTTTATCCAACCAGTTTTCAGTCCTTCCATTTATTCTGTGTTGTCTCATTTCATAGTCATAAGAACCCATGGGGAATGTGGGATTACCCCTGCTGAGAAATGGGGGAGGGTGGGAAAGAGGCTGCAGAAAACTGACTTGCTGACAGTCACCCAGCTGGTAAATAAGGGAGCCACGAGCTCGTGCCTTGGTGGTCTGACTTCAAGTCAGGCTTTCTGCTGTTAGGCCAATTTGGAAAAGATGGGGCAGTAAGTACCCCTTGCCCTCCCTGTCCCCAATTTCCCAGTTCACAGCCAGGATAATGAAAGTATGAAGAGTCTGCATCATGACCATTCCAGAATAAAGATGGTATATGTCAGCACAGAAGCCAACTTCTCTCCTGCTTCTAGCCGCAGTTCTTCCCTTTGCTAGAGTCAAATTCCTTCCCCTGGCCCACGAAGTCCTGTTTCCAACCTACTTTGGCCTCATGCTTGGACTTGTATCTGAAAGAAAGAAAAGTTTACATTTTTAAAAAAGATTTATTTATTTATTTATTTATTTATTTATTTATTTTAGAGAGAGTGCATGAGGATTTGGGGAGAGGGGCAAAAGGAGAGGTGGCTGAGCCCGGTGGCTCAGCGGGTTAAAGCCTCTGCCTTCAGCTCAGGTCATGAACCCAGGGTCCTGGGATCGAGCCCAACATTGGGCTCTCTGCTCAAGGGTGAACCTGTTTCCCCCTCTCTCTGTCTCTGCCTGCCTCTCTGCCTACTTGTGATCTCTATCAAATAAATAAATAAAGTCTTTTAAAAAAAAAAAAGGAGAGAAAGAATGGAATCCCAAGCAGACTCCCTGCTGGGCATGGAGCCCAAGGACACAGGGCTCCATCTCACAAGCCTGAAATCATGACCTGCGCTGAAATCAAGAGTCGGTCTTTTAATCCACTGAACCACCTAGGCGCTCCAAGGCTTGCCATTTTTAAGTGTGTTTTTCGGTCTGATAGATTAAAAAGTGATCATTAGTCAAACAATAACATTATTATTACAATCTATTATTAACACCGTATTAAAAGAATAACTATGCATTCTATAAATGCACTACAAAAACACAAGTCCTTTGTTCCAGCTGCTCTAAGGGTCTGGATTAGGGGCTCAAATCTCTCGTCCCATTGGCTCTGTTATCTAGGTTTCAACATCAGCCCCTGGCTTCTTGACATCAGTCTTTCTGTCTCCTCCAGAATTTACCTTGGCCACTGCAGCCCCTGTGCTCCTGAGACAAGACCAGAGGTTGGGGAAGGCTAGTCAGAAGAATCATACTGCAGGTAGGTGCTCAGAGATGCAGCCTCTGCCTTGTCTCCTCACACGTGTCACAATCAGCGGAAGGGCCCTGAGGCCAACCGCCAATACAGCCCCTTCTTGGAAACTGTCACTCCACACTTTCGTCCATCTGAATCTCTTTCCTTTCAGAGCTCCTCCCCAGAGGCCCATAGATTCAAAGCTATGATTACAAAAGCAATAAGATTAGGAAAATACTTGAGAGTTTATGGAGACTTTCATGGAGACGCCTTGATTTGGTCCGCACCACATCTCTCTAAGTAAAGTGCAGCAGGGTTATGAGAGGCTCCCCCAGCTTCACTTTGGAGTCAGCAATCTGAAGCTCAGAGCGTTTTAAGAATGTGTATTCAGGTGACAGAGATGGGACTGGAGCCCAGACATTTTCCTCTAAATTTAAAGTCACATGATTTCCATAATAGCAGTGAGAATCACCAAATTTCCATAGTTTCTTCCTTTTTAAAAAAAAATATATATTTATTTATTTATTTATTTGACGGAGAGAAACACAGTGAGAGAGGGAACACAAACACGGGGAGTGGGAGAGGGAGAACAGACTTCCTGCCGGGCAGGGAGCCCAATGTGGGGCTCAATCCCAGGATGCTGGGATCATGACCTGAGCCAAAGGCAGAGGTTAATGACTGAGCCACTCAGGCGCCCCCATAGTTTCTTCCTTTGAAAGACCTCAGAGATTTCAATTCATATATATATATATATATATATATATATATGATATGCTCTGAGCTTCAGATTGCTGAAGACACACACACACACACACACACATATATATATATGTCTTCCTACCAGCCTTGGTCACTGGAGAAGGCCATATCTCCACATTTTATAAACAAAGAAAACTAAGGGGGGGGGGGAAAGGATCTGACCAATCTAAGACTCATGCAAATTTACAGACAACTCATTAAAAACGTCTTCTTGGCATTTGCTTTGCCCACCTTTCAGCCACCATGGCATCTATCTTTAACTGGGTTTTGTGGGAGGATTTTCAGTGCACCATGCCCATTTTCTCACCTTTGAGTCTGAGTATTTAAAATCCAGTGTTAAGGGGTGATTTGTTGCCCAAACTTCCAGGGAAATGGACGTGAAGAAAAGTTTTCTTTGACCCTCTTCAGGTCCCTGGCTGGGTCTGAAAATTGAACTGAACAAAGACAGATGAACAGGAGAAAAAGAATATAAATTCATTGAATATATATATATATATATATGTGTATATATATATATATATATATATATATATATATATACATACATACATACCTGGGAACCTTCACAAAATCATGAAGACCTAGGAAATGACCAGAATAGGAAGTTTTTAGACAAAGAAACAATAGATTTGTGAAGAACGGCAAGATGGAAGGGTCTGGGCGGGGGTAGTCAACGTGAAGAAGTAATAGGAAAGATAAGGGTTAGTTTAATGAGGTTGGTTTATATGGGCTTCTTGGCCCCAAATTCCATCTCTGTGGTAAGAATGTCTTCCATCTTCCTGGTACAGGAAGGGTACCTTTCACATAGGTGATTTATGCTCTGTTTCAGGGAAGAAGGGTGGGGTGGAGGAGGCCACGTGAACCTCCTGCCTCTGCCTTTTCTCAGGCTCTTTCATTTTAAGACATTCAATATGCTAGGGTCCCACCTTTGTAGGTAGTGTGTCCTGATCCCCTTCTGAAGCAAATCAAGAACCATACATTGGAAAGTGCACACTCTCTGCCACCATTCAAACGGGTACTTGTCAAAATGCAAGCAGAAAACCATGAAATGGCTTGAAGAAGCATAGAAGGATGAACTTGATATGACCTCCCAGGGACTTCCTCTATATTAAAAGTATCTGTCAATGCCGCAGCTTCTATAACTCCTCCTCCTATTACTGTGGCTACCATCTACAGAATGGCAGGAACTCTACTATGACTGAGCATTTTGCTTATAACTCATGGGTCCTCACAACAAGCTCATCAGTTAGGGATTTTTATCACCACTTTACAGATAAAGATACATATTATTATGTATATTGTATACATTTATATGTATATTTGTACATACACACATATACATACACACACATATACATATATATACATATACTTATATGTATGATTGTATACAAGTATAGTGTATATATTATAATGTAAGAATACACAAGCTGATAGAGGGTAAATAGCCCGCCCAGGCTCACACACCTCAGATATGGCAGGATGTGGCATTCAGACCAGATCCACGTGACTGTGGGTATCAGACTCCTGGGACTCTCTGAGGAATGTTCTCGGGGGCTATGACTTCAATTCGATGATGTCCAAATATAACAGTATTTTCAGGAATGATTTATGATCCACTTGTGAGCACAGCACCTTTTCTGAGTAACAGAAAGCAAATAAAGGTGTTTATGCCATGAAACTGAGCCTAAGAAACTCGTGAATTTTTGGAGGTAAAAATGTTGAGAAAGAAGACAGATCTCTAATACTGTGGGAAGTGTGTCTCCATTGGAGCCAGATGGGCCCATGTTAAGGCCTGATTCATCCATTTATTGGCAACTGGTCTCTACTCTTAGCCTCAGTTTGCTCAACCATAAAATGGTATGAATAATATCTACCCTTTGAGGTGGCTCTGAGGACAAGATAAATCGCGTAAGCACCTAGCATAGTCTGTGGCCAGAGTAAACAACCATTCCTGTCAGAAATTTTACTGAGGGCCTGGGAGCTGGGAATACAGTGATGGACTGAATGAAAATGGTCTCTGCTCTCATTGAGTTCATTGTTTAGTGTGAGATAAATAGTTGTTTATGTTGTTTATGTTTAAGTTGTTTATGCTCACCAAGGAACACAGTGTTGGAACGCATGACTAAAGGACAGAGGGCTGCTCTTCACCTAAAACCCCAAGGAACAGCCTCTCTCATGTAAGCTCAACGGGCTGACCAGAGTCCTAGCAAATTAATTTATGAATAGTTTAGGAAATAAGCCACTCCATTAGGAGTGAAGCTAAAACTCTGGGTATCCTGGTCTCTGTGAGCAGACATTCCTTTATTTGATAAAAGAAGTAATACAGATGAATCCTGTGAGATGAGACAGTCATATCAGTAAAAATAACATCAGAGCTGGCACAATATGCAAACATTTGGTTCTGGCAAAGGAGCTAAAAGAAACATGGCGCAGAAGCAAGTAACCTAGACTTAAATAGGAGAACTGGACTCGGGACTCAGACCAGTGCCTAAATGGCTGTGTGATTAGGAGAGAGCCCTTAGCCCCTCTGGGTCTGTTCCCAGCTGTGAAACTGGCACAGAGCCCTGAGTGTCATCCACTTCTGCCATTCAGTGGTTCAGTAAATACAAAATAGATAAATATTTAAGGTTAGTTTTCACAGCAATGAAACTAGCTCCAGTGAACAATTTGGGAATCTAGTAAAATTAGAGACTAGATCACACCTTGACATCATTTCAGAAGGTGGATTTTCTAAACAGGGTTCATCACCGGGGGATTCCTGCCTTACTCCACAGTAGTAGATAACGTTGGCCTTCAGTTACCGCCTGGGGCAGTGATTCCGTTTCCAAGTATTTTTGGCTCTCTTCCTTCTGGGCAGAATTGTTCTTTCTGGGCCAGCTGTGCTTCTGCTGTAGTCGTGTGACTAGTTCTGGCCAATGCGTGGGACTGAAAGAACTGCACCCCATTTCCAGGTAAGAGCATTAACTACGGGTGCAAGACTCCTCAGAGCTCACCTTCCCTCCAGTATGGTGACTCACAGTGTTCAAGCTGGCGGCTGCTTGTCACCTTTTGTCTCTGAGTGACTAGAAGACACAAAGCTCCCTGCTATCCCATGACGGATACATAATAAGGAAAGAGCAAACCTCTGTGTTTTACCCGACTGAGATTTGGGAATTATTTTGTTATGGGAGCATAATCTAATATTTTCTCACTGATGCATTACTTCATATTAATGTTTTGTTGATTTAATAGCTTCGTGAGTATACACTAGAATTGCTCAGTAAAGTCCTTTTCATTTAAATATGACTTCCTTCCACCTGATTCGACACCAATGCATTGCCACCACAAGGGACACCGTTTGCCATGCTCCTGCAAGGGCCATTCACTTGGAGTGCAATGTGAGAAGCAGGTCTGAACTTGTAACAGTATAGGGGAAATTAACTATCCCACTCACTGTTTTTACTTCATTGATATTCAGGTTAACGGAACTAAGCCTTTTCACTTGCAAAGTATTTTGTAGTTTTAAAAAGCTCTTGAATTCAAAATGTATTACGTCATTTATGAAATAGTCATAACCCTATAAGGTAGATAGTATTAGCCCCATTTTACAATCAAGGAACTTGAAATACAGCTTAAGACACTGCATGAGGGGGGCGCCTGGGTGGCTCAGGGGGTTAAGCTTCTGTCTTCAGCTGAGGTCATGATCTCAGGGTCCTGGGATCAAGCCCGGCATCAGGCTCCCTGCTGAGCAGAGAGCCTGATTCCCCCCTCTCTCTGCCTGCCTCTCTGCTTACTTGTAATCTCTGTCTGTCAAATAAATAAATAAAAATCTTTTAAAAATTTTTAAAAAGACACTGCATGAGGTTGCTAGTTAATAAATGGCAATGCTGGGACTTGAACTCTTATCTCCTAACTCCATGTGTGGGACTAACTCAACTGCCACCTTTCTTTTAGTGTCTTTACTCTGAACAGAAGTCTCTCTTTATTTCCAACTATGCTAATCAGGTTTCCCTTAAGTGGGGAAATATTAAACCAATCGGTTCCTCATCATTATTAGTCTTTTGCAACTTGGTTGTTCGAAAGAAATTGTGACTGGCAGAAACCTTCAACCATGTACTCTCAGGGCCATGGAGTCACTCTGGCTGTGGGACTAGAAGAAAATGCCATCACCAGGCCTCTTACACCGGAGGCTGGCCCTCTAGTCAGTCTAGAACTCCTGGCCCTGATCTTGAAGAAGCTGACAGTCTGTGACTCAGAATCTCACACTCTGGACTTGTCATGACAGCTTGCCTCTGAAGTGTGGGGACAGGGAGCACGAGAGGGCGGAAGCCTGTGGTATGGCCCCATTACTCCCCCAGAGAGTCTGAGCTAGTCGCCTCCTCGCGCACTGCCATCTCCCTTTTCTTTCCTTCTGTGTTTTCCCTTTTGGTAAGGTTTTGGTTTGGGTCTATCAGCTTCCTTTCCTTAACTGGCTTTACGTGCATGAAACCACCCCATTTTCTGCATCACTGACACCAGTGTCAGTCAGGCTGGGGCACACGGACTCAAAGATCCGGGCAGGAAAGCCCCACCATCAAGGGTCTTCAGAGGTGACTGACAGAGAATCCCTCTCTGTCCTCTCTCTGACTAATGCCCAGTGGTACAAAACTTCAGAAATCACCTGTGTGGTCCCTGAGTCTAAAGCTCTCCGGTGGAGGTGTGTGGCAACACTGACACCAATCTTCGGAGGCGATGTGACATCAGAGGGCCTGTGTTGTCCTCACTGTGCCACAGAAAGCACACCAGGCACAGCATACCAGCACAGCATCCTCTCTAGGATCTGGCCCTTGGACCCTAGCTCCCACAGAGTGTCCATCCTCCTCTCCCCTGAGGTCTGCGTGCCTGACACCAGTTTCTCTCCCAGAAGAGTGAATGTGGATGATTCTTTTCAAGAACTTTCTTCCTCCAAGGAGAGTCTGATGCTGAGTTCTCCGTACTGGGAAGGTAAACTTTCAGGCTGACTGCTAGGAGGCCCAGCTGCCTCCCCCTCTCAAGGGCTTAGCTCAGGGCTGGAAAAAGCAGGAAACAGAGGAAAGTAGAGAAGCTGCCTAGAGGAGGCATAGCACTCTACCGCTTCTTCTCCTCTCCTCCCAACCCAAGGCTCCCAGAGCTGGGGTTAGGTCACAGGGTAATTAGCAGGTAAAGGCACAAAAAGGCTTGCAGAACCCTGTCACGGGGCGTTTCCCCATTTCAGACGTCCATTTCATACCTACGAGACCAGCAAATGCATCTTATTGTGCATTTTCATCTCTTCCTGTGCTTTTTGCTTTTTCACAGAAGCAATTTCACACAGATTTGTAGGGTTATTTGATCTGTGTCTTTCTCCCTCAATTGACTCACTACATAAAGTCAGAGACCATACAGTTCTCCCTAGTCTAGAAAAGACTAGGCACTCAATAAATATTTGTTGAATGGATGAATTAATCTTCACTGCTGACATAGCAAGAGAGAATAAGCTTAAACTACAGCAAGAAGGATTAGCTCAGCACTGCTCGGGAGGCCACTGCCTGGTTTTAAATCCTGGCTCTGCAACTTACTTCCTATGAGCCCTGGGCAAATATTGCTGCCTTACCTCATTTTATAGTTCTCAATGGTGGTAACAGACTGCTAGTATTGCTCCATAGGGTTGTTCTGAGGATTGGAAAAGTTGGTATATGCACCACTCTTCAGACAGTCTCTGGGCAGTATAACTGCTCTGTAGCTATTAGCCAGCTATAGCTTGCTTGCAGATGAAGGGTAGCTGAAGGAGAAGTTTATGATTTTGCAGGAGGAAATGTGTAATATACTTACCCAAGGAGGTAGTTTTGAGATTTAAGCAAAAAAAGATTATTTAACTATAATTTTTCAACGAAGACACTGGACACATCTAGAAGTAGTATCCCTATAATAATGTGGTTCTGATTATTATACTAGGCAATGTCATTGTTGAAGGAATCAGGATGTAAACCATGGAAATCTTTGGCAGTAGATAACTGATCATAAGTACCTAAGACCAAAAAAGACTAAGTGGGCATCCCAATAAAAGTTTATCCAAAGGAGAGTCCAGGTGAAGTACAGTGGTTAGAAGAGCACAGATTTTGGAACCCGAATCCCTAAGCTCACATCCCAGGTAACCCATTACTTGCTATGTATCTTGGTTCCTAAACCTCTATGGGTTTCAACTTCCTCATCTGTAAAATAGAAATGTTAATAGGACATCAGTTTTCCAAAGATATTACAAGGATTGAATTTATAATATCACACAGTAAATACTGCATTTAATGTTAGGTTTAACTAAAATGTTTTTTATAAATAACCTTCCTGTAAAAAAAGCCTGTTCATAGCCACTGGGCAAATGATCACTCATTTTTCCTAGAAGGGGAGATAATCTGAAGTAAAGGTCTACGTAAAGTCATAGGAGGTAGACAGCAGTTTGGCTCCACAGTTAAGGACATGGAAGGGCCAAAATCAGAAGACTGGTGACAAGGAAGTTCAGGAAAAAGGCTTGAGGAGAGAATGAGATCCAAAATGAGTGAATGCCACCACAAAACCCCTTGTGTGGAGCTGATGCTTAATAGGTTGACCAGGTGACCTTCTCTGGATGTCATTCCACTTCCTTCTTTGTATTACCGGTCTTCTGCCTGCTCTGCTTCCCTTGGCTCCACGTACCACACATATCCTTTCTATAACCTATTTTCCTCCTTAAATCAAACAAGATGAAGTTCCTATTGCTTATGATGAAGAGTTCCAGCTGATAATGCAAACTCCCCAGACCTACTGAGAATCTAGATTTTTGGAAGCACCCCAGAGGAGTCTTATACCTACTGAAATTTGAGAGCCTTACCCAGTTTGGACTCTGAGATACCTTCCAGGTTTGATACTCTTCTGATTCTATGGTTGTCTGGTTGTATGAACTCCTGGGCCCACTCCTTGTTGCCAGATCCACTGGGCACTGTTTTCAGAGGCTGAAGACATCTTTCTGATGTGGAGTGAACCGTGGAGGAGAGACCCTCCTCTTTTCCCTTCCCCTCACATACCTGTACATCACACTTACATCTGCCATAGGTGTGTCACCTGAGCCTAACCAGGGAACTGACACATTCTTAGTAAAAGTAACTCTTTTTCCAGGATCCTTGACCACATTGCAGGGCCAAAAAAAAAATTGTGATATTCTATTTGTTCCTCATGGACAACTTTTCAGCAACTTTCCAGCAAAAGTCAAGAATGATGTTATGGAATATTTGATGTTAGTCTCCTGTTTAAAACAAGAGGCACCATCTTCCCATCTTTCCCCAATGGGATAAGGGAAATAAATAAGTTCTACAACATCCCAGTTATTTCTCAAATGACCAATGGCATTTTTGAGCAAAATAGCAAAAGCTGTGTAACCCCTTGCGATGGTAATGCATCAGCAGGCTTCCCTCAGGCTAAGAGGATCTGCTGAGGCCCAGCATGGCCAGGAAACTTTAGACATAGTGGTGGTGCCCTGGCCTGAGGGAATCAGACCACAGGCCTAGCAGGAGCTGGGCACAGCATGTAGGAAGGGCAGAACTGTGTTGGCTATTTTGGGAGGACATGAGCAGCTGTGCTGAAATGGAGGTAAGCAGAAAGGAAAATGGTTCTCAGACAGAACAGAACCTGGGAACATTCTGATGCCTCTTTCCTGGCTGAACCTCACTGCTGGTTTCCCTGCCCCGGATCTCCCACATACCCTCCTAATCTCTCTCCTTAAAATATCACTTTTTTTTTCAGGTTTATTCCCCATTCTTGAAAACCTGCACATCAGCCCTCGTCTATGGTATAGAATGAGTCCAAAACTCCTGAATCAGCTATTCAAAGCCCACCACAGCCTGCCTCAACTTGTCTTCTCAAATTGGCTCCTACAATTCCCACGAACCTTCTCAAATACTCACATGCCTTCTGCTCAAGCAAAGTGAACCCCTACTCTCTTCTCAGTACATTTCCCACATACTTACTTCCAGGCTTTTGCTGTCATGATTTCCGCTCCTGCTACTGAGCTCTGCTCTTCCCTGACCTGACCTTTCCTTTCCAACTTTTCAAATCCTGTGCTTGCCTGAAGGTAGATCTTCATTGCTCTATCTTGACCACCTACCAACATGGATATTTTCTCCTTCATGGTCAGCCCTTAACAGCTACCTGGGTGGAAAGAGACACACAATCTGGAGTCAGAGATCATGGGTTCAAATGTCGTGGTTCCAGTTGTTAGCTCTGTGATTTCTCTAAACTTTTTTGGCTCTACAACTTAGGAAGTTTTTCCTATGATTGTGGGTAATGCACATAACATGTCTGCCATGAAGCACGGCACGAAGTAGCTGCACAGTACGTGGTGGCTAGTAGTGTCAGTAGTATCTACCCCCTGAACTCCTAAATCTCCTCTGTGGAGGAGCTGACTCCCAGTTTGGCTCTTGGTGTCTTCACTGTAAGACAGTGAAGACGGCCACCCCACCATGGTGGCTCACTTCCCAGTTCTTAGAATGGACTCAGAAGATATTTTCTGGGGTCTCTGGGTATTTTTGCTATAATTTCATTGATTTTTCTTAAGTAAATTGAAAGTGATGAATTCTGAGACCAGCTTTGTACTCAACCAATAAGCCGACCTCACAAAGCCTGGAGACAAATCCATATACCAGTCTTAGGATAAAGTCAATGTGTCCTTCTGAGAAGGAAAGCCCTTGAGAGTTACAATCTTGATCAGAGCTTTCTCTGCAGAGCTGCCTGAGAACACCAGTGGCTTGCTAAAGAAACCATTTGGTTGTCAAAACACATCCCGGCTTCTCCTGTCAGAGGTGTCGTCAACATCTTAGAAAATGGCAGAGCAAGCTCTTGGGAGTTCAAAGCTGATAAATGATTTGTAAATGCCACATAGACCCTAGGGGAGGATGCCAGTATAGATGGAAGTCACCTCTATTTCAAAGCAACGGAAAATTGTGAAATTTCCAGCTTTCTTCTATAAGTTCATGAATCATATTTTTAAATTTATGAATAGTAAAGAATTACTATAAATCCACTTGTCCTTACCACACCACAAAAATAAAACCTTCCCTTACATGGCAAACGATTTCCTATTCTTTTTTTTGTCTTCAAGACCAATAATCTTATGACTTCCTTTACCCCATCCAGGTATGCTTTCTCTCTTGTTGCTACTGACTCAACCAATCAACCAACAAGTATTTATCATGAGCCACTGTGTGTCAGGGGCCAAGGAAGGTAACAGAAGAAAACATGGCTTCTGTCCCCCAGGAACAGTTTAAAATCAAGTTGTCCTTCAAATCTGCATTACCCAAGACATTCTGCTGGCCGTCATTCAGCAGTTGGTCAGCCAAGAAATGTTTATTAAACATTGCTGTGTGCCTGGGTTACGGAGGGTGAATGAGCCAGACAAGGTCCTGGTTCTCATATAGCTTACATTCCAGTAGGAGAAAGAGTCAGTGAGCAAGTAGACAAGTATTATAAGTTCAGAAATGGTAGGTGTTCTCAAAACTTAGATAAAGGACAGGTATATAGGGTTGGAGGGGCTGGAGGTGAGAGAAAGTCTTTCTGAACATGTGGAATGATTAATTTGTCAAAAGAGCTAAGATAGAAAAGAGATGTTTAGAAAGCCCTTCCAGTAGAGGGGCCTGTCTATAAACCCTGGAGAAGCACAGAGGATACAAGAATGAATTCAAGGCCTCTTGGTCAAGCGCTCTACTTTATTCATAGCATTAAGCACGGTTCCTGATACATAGAAGATGTCAAATGACAGTGATGTGTAGCATTATTCACAATCTACTACATGACAGGCAGTGGACTGGGAACCCGCCATGAGCTCTTCATTCAGTTCTCACAACCACCATATGAGGAAGATACTGCTATCCCTACATGACAGACACAAATAAGTTTTCACAGAAAATAAGCTAGAGCGACATTGCAAATCCCAGCAGTCCATTTCAAGACCAGCTGCAGTCCATTTCAAGATCAGTTGGTCTCCTACACTGTGATGCTTGTACGCATGAGTGAATGAATGATCGATCACCCACGTGATCTTTGAACTCATTAATTTCTAGGAGGGATACAGAGGTGGAGGCTACATGTGTCAGGCTTTGGATTCTTGGAATCCTTATAGTAAATTGCACCTGGCTCATAGCTACACCCCAATGTTTACACGTTTCCCGATATCCAACGAAATAGCCACTTGTCTGAAATGAGAGGCAGTCTGAGAGAGGTTTCATATCTGAGGCTGGGCAAATCTATCAGTAAAAGAAATGACTTTTCTTTCCTTTTAGGTAGCTCATCCGTTCACAAGAGATTTTGTGAAGTGGTAGATCAAAAAAAATTTTTATCACTCTACACTAATCACAGTATTGAAAAATAATGCATAGTGCCTCGTGATGGGCAGGAAAGAGCCCAGTTCTCAGATCTGTGCTGGAAAGAAAGCTGAGATAAGGTGAGAGCCTCTCACCCATTTAGGGCTTCACATACACTGCACCAGGACAGCATTATTCCTGATGGTCCACCCATGGTCCCAGGTGTTCTACCTCCGTACCTCTGCTTCCATGCAGGCTTCCTCATGGATCCCCTGCCATTTCCCCCACCTGGGTAGATCCCCGCCATCCTTCACCTCAATTCCAAACAGCTGATTCGTTTGTCTGTTTTTGTCATTTGTGCTCTTAGTCTGGGCCGCTTCATAGATTGCGGGCAAATAATTTCTTCTGATTCCTCTTTTTATACTGTATGGCTCCACCCGACATGGGAGATAGTAGTGCTTACTAAACATTGCTGAAATGAATTTGATGTTGCTCCCGCCTGGCCAAGGCAGGGCTTGTTCTAAGCTCCCTCCTGGCATTTTACAGGTCAGTAACAACAAAAACTGACCCTTGCTGAGGGCTTACTGCCTAACAAACACCTGTGGTGTTTATTGTATTTGCCTATGACAACTAAAAGAAGGTCATATTGTTATTCCTAGTTTACTGTTGGAAAAGACTGCAAGCTACTTAGAAAGGGATCACTTGCATTTGGTCACATATTGACAAAACTAGGATTCCAGCTCAGATCTACCGGCCTCTAAACCTCTCACTTAACCAAATGCTTGACTGCCTCCTTGCCTCCCTGTGGCTCCTTTTTATGCCTTCCTGATCCTCTTCCACCTGCAGCCCCTATATCCCAGCCCTCTGCTTTTCCACCTCCTGGGTTACAATGTACTCCCCGGCTGCTCTCTGGATGCCCTAAGTTCTCCATTTCCCCACAATTCTTTAATCCATTCTGCCATCCAGCATTCCACTGGTAGGCTCTGCCTCCCTTCATACAACCTTCCACTTAAACTTCCATTTTCTAGGCTGTGAGATTGTAGTTAAATTGTGTTTGACTTAACTAGTTCATACTAAAGTGTGAGTGACTGCTAGCCACTTAAAGTTCAGTAGAAATTTGACACTTGACACAAGGATATCTATCAACTCAAAGAATTGAGTCTGAATGTGTTTCTAAAAGAGAACTGCAAAATGTCTTGAACAATGACAACATTTCCTAATTACACACATAGCCAAGATGACTTTTTTGAACATTTATTATTTGGAAATCAGAAGGTTTGTATATATACATTTGCTTTAGAAAACTCTAATGAGTTCATAGTCAGACCTCATTCATATACTTTGTATCAAACAATTCAACACTTTTCATCATGGTCCCATCACTGTTCCTTTTTCCAGGTTTGTCTCTCAAATTCAGTGTCCACACTATACATCCCCTCTGCTTCCCACAGTATGAGGGTGATCTAGGCCCAGCATCAAAAAGGGGGTGATCACTAATTCACAGCAGAGACTTAATCCTCAGCTTTGCCCTCTTGGAGTTTTCCCAGAAAAGACCTAACAAACCCTGCCTTACTGGGGGTGGCATCAGAGAACCCCTTCAAAGCTGCAGAACAAAGACCTGTGGTTGGCTCTGGGAAATTCCATGCTCCACTCAGATTCAGGTCTGGTTTGGTGGCCTCCAGCTGTCAACATCTGGAATCCATTTCCTACTTGGAAAAGCCACCCAGACAGAACTGCTATACCCATAATTGGGCCCACTGATGTGGCCAAGAGAGCATGGGGATGCCCTGAGGGCTGGGAGGGGATTGGATCACTGCCGGATTGTCCGAGGAGTTAACCTGAGCTGAGGGCACTGACTCAACAGGGGACATAAAAAAATTTTTAAAATAACGCTTGATACTTCAGTGAAAGCATCAAGGAAAATATTAGAACTTTTGGGAACTTTCTTAAATTTATGTTTTGGTTAGTATTGTTTTTATTTTGAATTACATATGGGGCAGTACCATATTATTTTCAGTGCTGAAGACTTCTTAAGATTTTACCCAGTCCTGGGCCAGGGATTAGACAACTACATGTATTGGACTGGGGTTGAGGACATGGATTAAATGCCACACAGCACACCCAATGTCTTATATGTACCTAAATCCCAGCACCTAGCACAGCACAGCTCAGAAAATATGTGAAGACCTGACTGCATTTGGCCCTGTAGGCACTATTGCTACCGTATGACAGTCAACCAACCTGGCAGTCCAAGGCTTCACATGAAAATGACAGTGGAGGTTGATGGGAAAAGAGACGGTCACCCCTCCTTCCACCTCCCACTTCCACTTGGGCAATCATTCAATTCATCTTCCAACCTGGGAAGTTTTGGGAGTAAAGGAGATGGAGTGTTGGAAATAATGTTCCATTGATCAACAGCAGGTATACATTGGTTGTCCTTGGCATATCTGCTATATAATCACTCTCACCAGCATGTTTTTACCCATGGTGACGTTTCTGGTCTTTCGCCTCTGTCCCTTAGCCCATCCTCTCATCCATTCCCACCCTATGGCTCTTCCCTAGCTCTGAAACACTCCCTTGGATCCTCATCCAAAGAGTGCTCCATTGTTCCAGTTCTAGGAGCTCCAGCTCACACTGAATGCCTTCATGTAGCTGGTATATACACATGGTGAGTGAAAGCAGAACAAAGACAACAGAAAATGCAACCATTCTCCCACAGCTTCCTAGACACCAAAAAATGTATCAGTGACTGCTCTACAACATTCAGTGTGAGAGGCCGAGAGGGACTATATTTTATTGCATTACAAAATAGTTTGCCAAGGGCTTACCCCAGCTCCTTAACCATAGCAGGTTCCTCATCACCACATCACATATGGAGATTATGATGAAGCTCATTTATATGTGCAGTGTCCTGGGGGCTTGGAACCTACTTCTAGGGTACATGCAAGATGTCAGAAGAGGAGTCAATTCAGTCCAGAAAGCCATATTACTGAGTACCCTGTATTGTATTCCAGGCTAATTCTAGGCACTGAGATGAATCAGAAGATAGTGGCCAGTTCCTGCTCCGAAGGAAGGGTTTGAGCCTGGGTAGAAGAGAGGTAGGTAAACACGTGCTGAGGTTGGGCCAAATGTATTTACAATAGGAACACCAAAGAAAGGAAATGGCTGTGGGCTGGAGGAACTGAGGATGGTTCCTTTAGGGGGAAGATATTTGCACAGTTCATTGAAGTAGGAAGAGAATTTCAACAGATAAAAGTAAGAGTCAGGTATTCCAACCAAGAGGATGACTGATGGGAAGGCATGCTGCTGGGTATTGGCTGGGGGCATGATTTTATCCACTTTGGCTACAAAATGTGTCTTTGGATGTACATAATGTAGAGAAAGAAAAGGCTGCAAAGGAAGATCTAGTATCACATTATGGAAGACTTCCAAGTCAGGCTAAAGGGACTGGAATTATTCTGTTTAACAGTCCTGAAATGACTTGATTATAGGCACTGTCCTCCAGAGAGATTAATTTGAAAGTCACAAGTAGGTGGACTGGAGGCAGACATGAAAGGCAAAATGTAAGACCACAGGGAGACTACTACGGCCATTCCAGACTCCATTTTAAAACTCATGTCCAAATGACATGGAATTTATAGGTGATTTTTCTACAACCAAAGAAGAATGAAAAAACAACGAGAATATAATAATAATGTGTGTACTATATATAGAGAGAACAGTAGAGGAACAGAAGCATTAACAACTGTAGGTTGTCCAAACTAGATATTCTGTGAGAAATACAGTTGACCCTTGAACAATGTGGAGGTTAGGGGCACCAATCTCCCATGCAGCTGAAAATCTGCATATAACTTTTGACTCCCCCAAAACTTAATTATTAATAGCCTACTATTGACCAGAAGTCTTACCAATAACATAAACTGTGGATTAATACATAACTTGTATTTGTATTAAATGCTATATTCTTACAATAAAGTAAACTAGAGAAAATGAAATGTTGGTAAGAAATTCCTAAGGATGAGAAAATACATTTACAGTCCTACACTGTGTTTATATATATAAAAAAAAAATCTGTGTATAAATCGACCCTCACAGTTTAAGTCCATGTTGTTCAGGGTCAACTGTACTTCCTTGAAATTAGATGCCTTGGCCCCCTAAAAAGAAGGGATATGCTTGGGACTGCTTGGTTCAATTTCCCACATGACATCCATTTTAAAAAATGCAGATTATTGCAGTAATAGAAAGTTTAATCAGCTGGGGAAGAAAGCAAGCATGTTTCCTATGACTGGCATGGATTACTAAGAGGTACCGATTCAGGTCTTAGTGATCTCAGTTGTTTATAATACATGCCAAAGGGACAGATGTTTGTACTACTTGGGGTAAAGCTGTCGTATTAATCTTCAGTTTTGTTTTTGTAGTAATCTGTAAAATTACAATAAATATTACATTGCAGTGGTGTCATGTTATAGGCATTCAGAAGTTCCAAAAGAGCAGGACTTGGATTGGAACACAATTTATACATCACCAAAAAACAAAACCAAAGACTCTTAAAAGTAGTAGTCTTCAGATGTTTCAGAAGACTGATCACTATAAAACTGAAAACAAGAGAAAAAGAAGGGCAAAGCTCATTCTTTTTATGTAAAAGTGAACGTTTGGCAGACTATTATAGATCTCTTGCTGTATTAGAGTATATGGCTTGTTGTACACAAAGGCCATGTGCAAGGAGCTGAGAGCCATGGCCAGACACAGGATGTCATGAGGAGGGCAGCTTGCAACCTGACAGAGTAGACTGGACACAAAGGATAGAGTTACATGTGATGTGACAGGACTGTGGGACTTGGCAGGAGGGCTCATGGGGCAGGAGAACTGGGGTGACTTACACATTACTCATACTTAACAAGCACTAAATCTATGTCCTTTCCCTCATACTGCTTCTGAATATCAGTTCTTCTAGAAATCCTGGCTCAAATAACTCCAGTGGACTTTGATCAATTACCCAAACCTGTAAGTGCAATCTTCGTTCTCAACGGCCTTTTTAGTTGATTCTTTGGTTTTCTTTAGTTGTTGTTGTTGTTGTTATGACTTTTGTAGGTATCTCCTCACGTTCAGGCAGGTGTAGCCTGCCCATGTGAGTATCTGAGTTTCCCAAGGGCAGAATTGGGTTTATTTCTGTCTCCCATACAGTACCCAGGGATGATGGCTTGTGCCAGCAGATGTGAGATACCTGTGCGAGGCAGAAGTGACTTCTGGCTACTGAGGCCATGCATGAGAGAGGGTACAGAGAACTGTGGTTCTCTGGGACCAGTGGACTGGACTTTGATGGACAGTGCTTGTCTACAGTTCCTCCAGCGTCCACACCTCTCCACTTCTCCCAAAGGAGGGTTCTCACACACAGAAAAGAGACCAGATGCCTCCCAGAAGGAGGAAAGAGTGTAGAGAGCCTTGAAGGGGAAACCCCACTTTCCTTCAGAGCCCTTCCATCCTGGAAGAACCACAGAGGAGCATGCTCATGGACATCAAAGCCAAGTTCACTGTCCAGGCGCCAGTGTGGCTGTCCTTCTGAACGTCCAGGCAATTGCATGCTTTGCACACGGAAGTCTGTCTTTCCCACCATGCTCTCTTCTGGACCCTGCCACATTCCCTCTTAGGTTTTGCCATCACTGTCCCTGGTCTTTGAATAGTTATGAGGAACTATAGGTGTTTTAAGGCTTCTTGGCACCCTGCTCCCCACCTCTTATGTGGGGCTGGCCTTAGTCCACAGCCTCAGATTGCTCACACCTGCTTTTTAGCACAGACTCAAAAATCCGCTGGGGTATCCTGTTAGTTGACCAAACAATTAAGGGAGTATCTGACGACCTTTGCCTACTCTGCTCCCACCAACTTTTAAAACTCGCATCTGAACCCATCACTGGCCATCCAGTAGCAATTGGTGTTGTGCTTCCCTTGAGGAGATGATCCCGCTGCATTTCTTTTGGATGTACTGCCTGGAACGTCAGGGCCATGTTCCTGCTCCTTGGTGGTCAATGGCCGTAGGTGGTGTTGGGATTGGTAATCCTGCCTGGAGCTGTCCGGTGGGCCTTCACTTTCCCTGGCACTCAGCTCCACCTGATGTCTATAGCCCCGTACTTCTGCAGGAAAACAGACACTCTCTCCCAGAGTCCCCACATCCCTGTCCCCCTCTCTTCACCCTATTTCATGCCTTCTCATGTTTCTCCTACATGTCACTCTTCTCAAACCATGCTTCTCTCTCTAGTCATAGCAATGCTCACTTTCCCCATGGCCCTCAATTTCAAAATGATGTAGCAAAATATTCATTTGCTTAATTGATTGTTGATTCTCCCTACTAGACTGGAAAACCAATCAGGGAAGATCCCTTGCCATTTATTCCCAGAGCCTAACATGGTGCTGCTTCAGAGTAAATAATAAGTGAATATTTGTTGAATTAATGAGTGAATAAGTGAATGAATGAACAATAGTATCAGGGACACTGGATGATAAATGTTTCAGTTTCCCCCCCTAAGCAGTGAGATTCTTATCCAAAGGAGCCTGTTCACTGTAGTGCTCTACCTCCATTGCCAATACAGGCTTGACATTTGCAATAAATGCAGATTGCATTGGGCAAAATCAAATCGCAGGAAACAAATAAAGGTTTCAAAAGCATGAGTGGTTACCTAGGAGGCAACTCTCACAGGCAGACAGGGTAGACATAAACTGATGTGGCAGGGGTATGCCCAGGGGGGTGGGTAGGGGGGCAGCTTGAGAAGCAGAGTGGAACACAAGGAGAAATCCAGCCTATGAGTCGGGGAAAACAATTCCAGTCCTACTTTACGTTAGCAATGGGTGTGACCTCAGGGAAACCACCTCTTCTCTCTGGGTCTCAGTTTGCTCATTTGTCATGAGTGGGACAGACGAGATTACTTCTAAGATTCCTTCCAGTTGAAACATTTGCATGGTGCAAAGCTTGACTTCAGAAAATGAATACCAGTTAAAAGGGTAGGTTACAAAAATCTGGTTTTGTCTGGAGGCCTGTGTCTGGAGCTGCTTCACTTCAACTTCAGGCTGGGCCACACCTCCCCCACCATGTACACTCATATATATATATATGGAGTGTATATATATATATATATATATATATATATATATATGCACGCCATAGGCACACCATGCACACACAAAGGACACGCAAGCCTACAGTCCATCTCTATAGCCAGAGAAAAGCCAGGCGAAGAGGGGTGGGGAAGTGTATCCTGATGACTCCTTGTGTGATGTCATGTCCAGGAAAAGACTAAGGACCAGAAGGAGAAGGAAGCCCAATCTCCAGCACTATGGGCCCGCTTCCACCAACAACTCAGGGAAAATCCACTGCTCACAGTCCTAGGCAGAAATTCCAATTTGGCATTTTCCTCCTCCTCCCTAGAAATGGAGCGGCCTGTCCCACAGCCACTAGCACAGTCTAATTTTTCATGAGGAGGTAGAAGTAACATCTTTTTCATAAGGCTTTGCCCGGTCTAGGAAATCCTAGCATGAGAGCCCTTTCCCAAGCCAGGGGTCAGCATTTGCAAGAAATACAAATTCAATGGGGTAAAATCAAATCAGGGAGCCAGGTCAGGCATGACTGGATGCCCAGAGGCACCGTCCGCGAGACAGATAAGCCAATCTGACAGGGATGTGTAGCCCTTGAGGTGAGGCTGGTTTTGACATTTTTCAGTGACTGCATTTCAGATGGTTATAGGAGTACCCACAGTGCAGTTTCCATTTGCTTCTTGACCTACAAAGCCTATAATATTTACTATCTGGCTCTTTTCTGAGCTTTTGCCAACCTCTGCCCTGCACAACTGCTAAGTGTCCCTGCCAGTGTCAAAACTGGGACTCCTACTATAGTCCTGGGAGCAGCACCAGCCTTGACTTCTGGACACCACATGGAATGATGGTGATGAGGACAGAGCTGTCACTGTCTAGTCCGCTACTCTCATCTCCCTCATCCTCAATTCCCTCCTCTCTTCCCAGCCACCTCTCAGGTCTCCAGAAGCTTCTCTTTCCTACCCTATGCTTCCCCACCTTCCCACGACTGACCCATAACCCTTCATTTTGAAACTCCCTCCGAGACATGTGATCACATGCTGTCTTGCATGACTTGCTTTTGTTTTACAGGGATTGCTTCCCTAGAGGGACTGGAAGCGTGAAAAGACAGGGACCACATCCTAACATTTGTCCCAGTATTCCCCATCCCCAGCACAATGAGGAGTGCTGGGCCTGGAGCAGTGGGGAGTAGTCATGAGCTGCTGAGGTCCAACAGCAGAGGGTACTTGAACATCACCCAGGCTCACCCTCCACCGTGCACAAGCCTGCCATTTCTGGAAGGACACTTGGAGCAAGGTGTCCCTGCTCCAAGAGAAACACTTTGTGCAGTCGGGTCCAAGCCCAGAAGTGTACCTATTGTTAACATTAACCCTAGAATCACTCAAAGGCCAGCTCTGTGCAAAGATTCCCTAGGGCTGATACTCTGTTTCATTTTCCCCTCCAGGGAGTCTCCCAGCCAGGCAGGGCAAATCAAGGAGCTGCGTTCTTAAAGCATGTGAAAAGGTCTGTTTTTTGAATCTGTCATTGCTTAGGGTTCAGGAAGAGTGTGGACAGAAGAAACCAGTAAGTAGAGAAAAAGAGGCGGCCAGTTGCTTTGCAACAGAGAAGCTGTCCTTCCACAAGAGCATGACACAGAAAGCCATTCTGCTGTCTGAGTTGGGGGGCCCAGAGCTGGGAGATTATGAGCCCAGTGCTGGTTTCCTGCTGTGGGAGCCAAGACACAACATCTGGACAAACAGCTTGGCTGGGGCCACTTGATCTAATCTCCTCAGGAAAGCAAAGGCTATGGAAAATCCATGACAGCAGAGAAGGGGAGGCTGGGAGAGGATGAAGGAGCCCCTTATCTCAGAGCCTGTCATTCAGGCTCTGGAGCCTTGACATTCAGGCTCCTTTTTTTTTGCTAATCACGTGAATAGGAAGATCAGGATGGCTGGAGTGAAACCATGCAGCCTTTTTCGGGAATCATGGCAAAAATTGTCCTGAGAGGATGGAGAGATTGAAATTCTTATACTGTCTAGTGGGTGCCCACCCAGTGCCCTCAGGCAGATACCATGACACTGAACTCTGGGATGCAAGGCAGCAGCAGGGTACTAGGGTACACAACCCGCCTCTAGAATGACCCTCATCCCCTTTGGAAACCTGCTTTGCAGGATCCCTTTCTCCCATGCAAAATATGGAAACTCTCTCTCTTTTCCTCCCCCCTCTCCCTGAGGATTTGTATTAAGACTGAAGCCACTTACTGGACATTTCAGTGAAGCAGTCTGTTCTATTTGGACCAACCTCTGTTAGGCCACTGGACACATCTAAGCCCCCTGTGTTGGTCTCTCTTTGAGCCTAAAGGAACTGATTTTCATCCAGGTGGTGACATCTCTTTTGTCTCTAAGGAAGGGGGGTGCCGGAAGGAGGATCCGCTTCCAGTCACCAGGTGCATGCTGAGCTACACACATTAGCTTGAAAGCCAAAGAGGGCTTGGAGGTGAGACAGTGGAGTTGAGCTCTGGCAAGACGCCCTGCTTTTATTCAGATTGTAAATTATAAATAAATAGTCTCTGTTCTTCTTTTGCTTCAGCATGGAATGAAAAACAACAGAGCCCTGCCTGCACGGTCCTTCTGTTTCCGCCTCAGATTTGCTGTTAACAGTTCCTGACTGGAAATGACTCCAAGCAGTCACAGACACTGGCTTTTATTGTTGTGCCGGTGTCTTATTTAAACCCACAGTCCCAGACGTCAATTTAGCAAAGCCCCCCTCACCCCACGGAGATGGGCATGCACCCCTCAGAACCAACCATGAGGCTCCCTGTTGCTGTGGGGGGTGTGGCGTGGGTCACCAGCCCACCCGGGTGGCGATACAAGACAACATGTCTTTGGTTAGTTAGACTATTTAGCAGCAAAAGCCAGAGCAGGAACCCAGAGCCCCGGAAGGTAGCTAATCCCAGAGAGAAATTACAGCCAGTGTTATGT
The DNA here is from genome assembly GCA_004024625.1 of Mellivora capensis. Taxonomy (NCBI): domain Eukaryota; kingdom Metazoa; phylum Chordata; class Mammalia; order Carnivora; family Mustelidae; genus Mellivora; species Mellivora capensis. The sequence continues at coordinate 61,727 of PISX010001256.1, forward strand.
TCTACTGGGATGTTCACCACTACCATCCATGGAACAGAGAGATTGTTCCGAGTTTGGTGATTTACTCAGCACAAGGCCACCATCTGTAGAAACTAGGCTTTAACGTGGATAAGCAAATCCTTTTGCTTGGCTTCTTTCTGCCTCTGTCCACCAGGAAGTCAGTGCATTCTCCTCTGCCACACCGTGGTCCAGAGGGAGAGTTTAACAACCAAGCACTGTTCCCTCCCTCCTCTGTGACTTTCACACCAGGGCTGCACTTCTGTGGACAGCCTTCATGCCTGGGAGAATCCGGCTTTGCTTCACTGAGCTGCTGAGAGCCCTGGGAAGCAGGGCTTAAAGCCTACAGACAAGGGAGAATTCAGAAACGCAGCCCCAAGAGATGGCAGTGGGGCTGTGGGGGGAGGGGGGTGTCTGATCTCCTCTTGTCTTTTAGCTGCATCTGCACACAGGGCTGAGAGTTGCATCTGATACCACACCATCGGGCAGCATGTCAGAAACAGCCCGAGACACACAGAGGTCACTCTGTGCATCACAGAGGGGGCCCAGCAAAGAAGGAGTGGACGATCAAATCATTACTTTTCCAAGTAATCTACCCCCGTCAAGGTGGTGTTTGCTCTAACTTCAAAACTAGAAATAGCAAGCAACAGACTCCTTTTTAGAATTTCATACAACAACAACAACAACAAACAAACAAAAGAACAACTAACAACTTGCCTCAACAGTGTAACATTTTATTTCCTGGGATAAAAATAGAGAATGAATTATCAGAAGTCTTTCTTCAACATCATTAAAATGCTTTTCAAAGAAAGTTATAAGAATTGTTTAAGGCGCACAGAAAAATTCAGTCTTGCCTTTCTTCCAGAACATTCCCTGCCCTAGACGCAAAACACTGATACCACCTCCCAAAAAAGAGAGGCTTACAGACACAGGAACCAGAACAGCCATAACCAGGGTCTCTGGCTCTAATATAAGCATCACAGAAAAAAAAAAAAAAAAAAAACCAAAACACAATAACTCTCTCTTCCATAAATACAGCATTCCTGAAAAATGTATCCAAAATATCTCCATCTGAACTACAGTACAAAAATCCCCTATACGCAAATAAAATCATATGTAAAGCAAATTTGGAACACATGGAGGGGGTTACAAAATCTCTTGGGATCTGAGCTATTTAAAGTCATTTTTGTTTGGGTTATCCCTCTGCTGGGTATAGGGAACTGGCTACAAATACATCCATTTCGCAGGGCTCACCATTTCAACAGCTCCTGCGTCATGGAATGTGGTACTTTTTAAAAATAGGCGACCCTTGGTGTCATGGAAAGAAGAGGAAAGATGGGGGATCAAGGGGGAGGGAGAAGAAGTGAAAGAAGAGTGACAGACTTCAAGGTGGGCTTGAAATACTCTGTGGTATAAAGTAGATACCCAAGCTCAGGAGGCCTCCGCTATCCCTACCCCACTACCACCAATCTTACGAATCGGTGGCTCCCCCTTACAAATCCGTTTCCCGGCTCGTGTCCAGGCAGAGGGCATAGAGGGACCTCCGCAAGTCCACATTGCTTTTGGCCTTGAGGTTACACTTCTCCAGGGGGCAGCTGCCCCTTCGGGCTCCGTCTGCATTCTCCAGGGACATCCCAGCCTTGCAGAGGGACCCCTTGCTCCAGCTGGCCTTCCGAGGGCCTCCGCTGTCCAGTCCTGTCCCATGGCTCTGGCTGCCCTGATCTTCCTTAAGAGCTGCCTGCTCCTCATGGTCCGTCTCCCGGTGGTAGAAGTAGTTGAAGTTGGAGACAATGACAGGCACAGGCAGGGCGATGGTGAGGACCCCAGCAATTGCACACAGTGAGCCCACGATCTTGCCCCCCACAGTGACAGGTCTCATGTCCCCATAGCCTACCGTGGTCATAGTGACTACGGCCCACCAGAAAGCATCCGGGATGCTGGAAAAGTGGGTCTCCTGGTTGTCAGCCTCTGCGAAGTAGACGGCACTGGAGAAGAGGATGACTCCGATGAAGAGGAAGAAGATGAGCAGGCCCAGCTCCCGCATGGAGGCCTGCAAGGTCTTGCCCAGGATCTGCAGCCCCTTGGAGTGGCGGGACAGCTTGAAGATGCGGAACACCCGGACCAGGCGGATCACTCTGAGGATGGCCAGGGACATAGCCTGCTGCCCATTCTGGCCGCCCCCTCCACCTCCTGGCTGTTCTGCCAGCTCAGTGCCCAAGGTGATGAAGTAGGGGAAGATGGCCACCACATCAATGATGTTCATGATGTTCCGAGAGAACTCTGCTTTGCTGGGGCAGGCGAAGAAGCGTACCAGCAGCTCGAAAGTGAACCAGATGACACACGTGGTCTCTACAATGAAGAAGGGGTCGGCCAGAGTCCTAGGCAGGAGAGGTGCCACCGTAGGGCCAGAGGGAGGCGCCAGAGGCCCGCTGCCATTGGCCCCCCTGGAGGGTCCAAGAGGCTGGTGAGGCACTGGGGGATGGCGGAGAAGCTCCCGTTCATCCCTGAACTCAGGCAAGGTCTCCAAGCAGAAGGTGATGATGGAGATGAGAATGACCAAGACGGAGACGATGGCGATGCCCCTTGCGGACCCCGAGCTTTCTGGATATTCAAAGATAAGCCACACCTGGCGTTGGAACTCGTTTCGGGGCAGGGGCTTCTCCTCTTCTTTAATGAAACCCTCGTCCTCCCGGAAGCGTTCCATGGCCTCGTCCCCCAGCTGGTAGAAGCGGATCTCATCTGCGAACACGTCCAAGGAGACGTTGACCGGCCTTCGCAGGCGGCCCCCGGACTGGTAGTAGTAGAGGATGCCATCGAAGCTGGGCCGGTTGCGGTCGAAGAAGTACTCGTTCCTCAAGGGGTCGAAGTAGCGCAGGCGCTTGGCCGGGTCCCCCAGGAGGGTATTAGGGAACTGCGCCAGGGTGCCCAGCTGCGTCTCGAAGCGCAGCCCGGAGATGTTGATCAGGACGCGCTGATGGTGCAGGGACCCCGCGCCCAGTCCCTGGTCCTCCGCCATGCCCAGGGCGGGGTCGCCTTCTCCCTCCTCGTCCTCCGGAGGCAGCCTTCGAGGCTGCGGAGGCTCCTGGGGCAGCGGTGGCAAAGGCCGCCCTCCCGGGTCCACTCCCCTCTGCGTGCCGCACGCCCTTGGCGCCGGCTCTTTGGGTCCATCGCTGAGCCCAGCCGTCGGGGGACACTGGAGCTCTCCCCCTATGGTCTGGCCACAACCTGTCCCTGTCTCACCTCCTCCTCTGACAGTCATGGCACCGCCGTTCTCCAGGGGCACCAGGGCGATCTCCATGGCCAGGAGGCAGGGGGCATGCTGCGCCCCTGCTGCCCTGCGTCCGAGCCCCCCCACTCACGCCCCGCTGGGCGCCTTCCCTCTGGCTCTTCTACAGCCGACGGCCGGCCCCCCTGTGGGACGGCCTGGGGCTGCTGGCGCGATCCCCTGGCTCGGTCCTGACGTCAAGAAGCTGCTGCCCTGCTCTCTGCCTCGCTCTCCGTTCTGGCAGCCCGTTACCAAGCAGCCAAAAGCCTCCTTCCCGCAGATGCAACCTTCAGTCGCCCCTCTCTGGCTGCGGGGCGGTGCTCGGCCTCCACCCTGCGCGGTTCCCCCGCCTCTTTCCTCCCTCCGCCCCGTCCCCTCCCCTCCTCCGCCTCCCGCCTTCCCTCCTGGGTATCTAGGCAGCGGGTGTGTCCCCAGAGGGCACAGCTGCGGCCCCGGGGCGAGGGGAGGAAGGGGGGCTAAGGGAGCAGGCTTGCGGAGGGAGGGAGGAGGGAGGGAGGGAATGGAGAGGCTGGAGGAACAGGTTGTACCGAGAGCAGCGGAAACTCCCAGGCCAACCAGATGAGAATAGCTGTGGATTTCAGTTCACCTGGGAACCCGCTGAGCGCCAAGCGGACTCCAGGGGAAATGAATTGCCTTGGGTTGGACGGGGGAGGCATGAGATAACAGCAGTGCCTTTACAATCCTCCTTTGGAGGAGTAACTGTTGTCTCTTCTTTGGGAAGGATTACAGACAGGAAGGGGCTGGGCAGAGCTATGGGCCTTGGGGATCTAGAAATCTAGAGATACAGAGAGCTGGAGATACCTCCAGATCAATGGTAGAGAAGCCCCTCTCTTCCCGTCTTCCTACACACACACCAAAAGGTAACAGGCTGAGAGCTGAGAGCAACCCCCTGCCCTTGCCCTGGGACAACCCTGGTTCTCAGTGCAGAAAAGTCCTGGATTATGGGACAAATTCATTGTCTGGTCTCCTATCCTCGAAAACAGACAACTTCTAGCTCTCAAGTCCCAGTTGTAAAAACCTGTCAGGGAGAAGGGGAGGAGGAAGAAAGAGATCCCAGGGAGAGTTGTTCCTTACTGGTGAAGCTCGGAACTGGCAACTGCAGCTTTGTGTAGGGGGTTCGTGTAGGGAGCAGGGGTAGGGGTCAGGGAGGCCGGAATCCCATGGCCAGAGAACTCCCAGGAGCGGAATAAGAAGCAATACTTACTTTGCTCCTATGATGTACCGGGAGCATTCTCAGCACTTTACAAATGCTGACTGCTGCATTCCTACAGCAATGTATCTGCTCAATACTATTACTATCTCCATTTCTTAGGTGAGCAAAATGAGACACAGAGTGACTAAATTGCCCATGGGCATGTGGGTAGAAAGTGGTGAGGCTGGGGTTCAGACCCAAGTGAGCAGAAGTTAGCCCTTGCTTCCTCCACTCCAGTCCTCTCTGGAAATGCCTAACCCCCTTTCCAGGTGCAAGTGCACCCTCCCCACAGCATCTAGGCTGAGAGCTTCAGTTTCCTTCCACAGGAGGCAGCAGGATGGCTGAGTAACAGCTAAGTCTTTCACGGTCAGAAAATGGGCCTCAGCCCCTGTGGGGTTTTAAAGGGCATCCGTGGCCAAGGGAAATATCTTTCAAGGCACATCTGCCAGTTCCAGACACACCTTCCTGGTATTTGTTGGTTCTAAGCTACCATAAAGTCTCTGTTTTTGAATGTTCCAAGTTCTTTCAAACTTTTGAATGTGTGTCTATTTTTGTTCTTGAATGTTGTTTACTCTTTATATATGTGGATGTCAGAGCCTCTTGTCTGTGAATATGTCTGCACAGGAGGGAGGTTTTGGAAACATGTTATGCAGTGCACAGGCCTTTTGTTGGAATAGCAACGTGTGCACACACAAGCTTATGTCAGGGCTGAAGAAAGAGATGTGAGTGGGCCTTTTTGTGTGTTGCATGAAGGTGGTTGTGAATTGGGTATATGTAACTGTTTTCATTGTGTGTGACTCTGTGCATGAGGTTGGCTATCCTTGCAGATGTACACGAGTGAGGAAGGGACTGGAAGGGGAAAAATCAGTATGTGGGAGCATCATTGTAACCACAGGGCCTTCCTTTTCTCCCCTCCCCAGACCTCTGCCTACCCTGCTCCATATGCCCTGGGTTTTTATTCTTCTCTGCTTCTGGGAACCTAGGGCCTACGGAGCTTGTAGAGGGTAAGCTCAGAGACCCGCAGCAACTGAGTCTTGTTTACTGTCTCACCCATCTTGTAAATACAGGGATGCCATCTTGGTTCACAGGAGCTCTGCTTGAGCTCCCTATGTGAGAGAATTCTCTGGACCTTGTCTTTAAGGGGCCCTTAGAGAGTCTGTTCCCTGAAGAACAAGAGCAGAACATAAACAGTGCTGGAGAAGCACACACCAGGCCTCCTTGATGTGGTATTTTCTCTCTGCTTTCCATACATTTACCAGCTTTGATAGGTTTCTTGCAAAATTAGCTTCAGATGTTACATGTGGCAGCCAGGGGACTATACTGGGAGGATATCCTTTAAAGATATCCTTTAAAGATAAGCTGAAATTGCTTTTCAGCTTCCAGGAGTGCAATTAGCTGAGAGCTTCTGGTCGTTGGTAGCTTCAGGGACTTCCTGGGCAGCCCTCTCCCAATGACGGAGCACCACAGGCTTAGAGGGTCCTGGCCATTTCTGCCCAAGGCAGAACTCTTCTGCTGTGCCATCTTTGCTCTGAATCTCTCCTGTTGGATTGACTATGATTTTGTATGAAATACGTTGCAGTCTGAGACTGTTCACCCTCTTCCTCCACTTTTTCTTTTCACGGGCGTCCTTGGGTCAGCATCACGAGATGAAGTCTTTCCCTGCTGGCTTCCATAGGTTCTTTTCTCTTTCTTCTCTTTCTTCCCAATAGACTTTTTCCACTCCAACACTAACGGAAAAATCCTCTAACTGAAAGTTACCCTTTGCTCTACGTGACTAATCCTAGGAGATAAGCCCCTCTAGAGCAGAACTTCATGTGCACCATCACTTGAGGATCTGGTTCCAACACAGACTCTGACGTAGGGTGAGCTTAGAACACAATTCACTCTCCACAGCTACGCTGATGCTCCTGCCCAAAGATCACACTTGTGAGTCACCTCCTCACAGACAAACCCCAGATAGGGTCTTTGAAGGAATTATGTCCTAGATTATGTCCCCCAGAATGAGCTATACAGAAGAGACAAATAGGAAGTCTTCCCTTAATGCATAGGACTGGGCCCAGCAGACCACAGGAGGACTGGTAAGGTGTGCAGAACCAAGAAGAAATGATTATTAGGAGAAGTAAGGCATTGATGGGAAGGAGGGCTGGGCTCAAAGAGGAAGGAGAGAGAGAAGAGGAGGAGGAGGAGGAGAACAAATACCAAATACTACCTTTATTAATCCACTACAAAATAATTCATTGAGTATCTACTAGGTACTAGGCAATTTTCCAGGTTCTGGGAGTATACTGATGACTGAGGCATACATATTTCTTAACCTCTGTGGAGTTCTATCTTGGGGAAGGCAAAAGCCACCAAGCGTCTAATTTTACACTGGTTGTTTAATCACAATTTTAAGAGGCACTATCTAGAATTTAGGGTGTTGTGATAATAGTGGGGAGCCTGACCCCATCTAGGACCCGAGGAAGCTTTCCTGAAGTGGTAATGGGGAAGACAACTATTCCAGGTGGTTGGAAGAGTGTGTTCCAAGGCCCTAAGGCTGGTTTGAGGAGCTGAAAGTTAGGGTGGTTGATGGGGGGCTCAGAAAGAGTTCTGTGAGTTGGGGCTAGAGTGGTAGAGGAGATCCAGATTATGAAGAGTTTACTAAGTCATGTTTTCATGATCTCCCCAGCAAGACACCATAATACTTCCTTTCTTCCATGCTCAGATACTTTGCTTGTGTCTATTAAAGCAAATGTCCTGGGGCACCTGGGTGGCTCAGTTGGTTAAACATCTGCCTTCGGCTCAGGTCATGATCCCAGGGTCCTGGGATTGAGTCCCGCATCGGGCTTCCTGCTCAGTGGGGAGTCTACTTTTCCCTCTACCTCCCCTCTGCTTGTGATCGCTCTCTCTCAGATAAATAAATAAAATCTTTTTAAAAAATTAATCAAATGGGGGCGTCTGGGTGGCTCAGTGGGTTAAAGCCTCTGCCTTCGGCTCAGGTCATGATCCCAGGGTCCTGGGATTGAGTCCCGCATCGGGCTCTCTGCTTAGCAGGGAGTCTGATTCCTCCTCTCTCTCTCTGCCTGCCTCTCTGCCTACTTGTAATCTCTGTCAAATAAATAAATAAAATATTTTTTAAAAATTAAACAAATGTGCCAATAAACTTCTAGTTTTTTACTTGTTTTAGCCTTTTCTCCCCTCCACTTGCACCAGAATATATCTTAACTTTATCTCAATTGTGTATATGTCTATCTACCTATCTTCTTTCCTCCTTCCTTCCTTCCTTCCTTCCTTCCTTCCTTCCTCCCTTCCTTCCTTCCTTCCTCTCTCTCTCTCTCTTTCTTTCTTCTCTCTATCATCTATCTATCCATAATATGTAGGCAAGTAAGCAGGTAGATGGATAGCTAAATAATTGAGAGAAATAGAGAGACCTTGAAATCAAAGATCATACTTTACTCATCTCCAATTTTCCTTGCACCATCAAACATCCATCTTATGAATTTCAATAAGTATATGTTAATTGTAATCAAACCAAGAGAAAGGAGTTCAGCCAAGGAGCAGGAAGGGAAGCAAAAGAGGGATAAGAATTGAATGTGAGTTCTGAGATTAACTAAATACTCAAAGGGATTGTGGACGTGAAACCCAATCAGGAAAATCTAAGACTCATTTGGGTGACCAGATAGAGGGAGTGAATTAAATCTACTTCGGTCCTTTGTTCAGATTATATGCATTATTTATTACTACACAACCCACCTCAACTTTGTGTATAAAAACAACTTTGTAGCTAAAAACCGTTGAATATATTGGACTGTGCAATTTTTTTTAAGATTTTATTTGTTTATTTGACAGAGAGAGATCACAAATAGGCAGAGAGGCAGGCAGAGAGAGAGAGAGGGAACCAGGCTCCCTGCTGAGCAGAGAGCCCAATGCGGGACTCAGTCCCAGGGCCCTGAGATCATGACCTGAGCCAAAGGCAGAGGCTTAACCCACTGAGCCACCCAGGCGCCTGGACTGTGCAATTTAGTTCCCAAGCTGAAAGAGCCTTTGAGACCTAAAGTTACTGTAATTCTGTTTATTTTATAACACTAAACCATGGAGCATAAAAATCCACTGAATTTTCATCTGGATCAAGGGAAAAGCTTCCACCATTGGGCAAAATTGAAAGGAACAGGAAGAGGTGAAAATAAAATCCTGTTCTCTGTATGGCACTAGTCATTCCTGGTAAACATCAGTTTTGCTTCTCTACCTTGGATGGGGTTACAGACATGGGAACCTCACAAAAAATGTAATGAGAGGGCCCTAGCACGAGGCCAGGCTGACAAGTCAGTAAAAGTAGTAACCAGTGGGTCCAGGGCTCAGGGCTCAGCTACTTCTGTTCCTCCCTTTGGAGGGCGAGGGGTTCTGCTTCTGCCAAAGGGACCAAGGGACCACATCTCTAAGCATCCCAGGCACTTTGCACGGCTGGGAGATCTTAGATTTCTTAGGGAAAAGAGGTGCACTCTGAGTCATTTCCCCATTCCCCCTCCTATCACTCTGGTGAGCCAGTTATGTTGAATTTCTGTCATCACACCTGAATATCCTCTTTGTTAGAAAGGGAAATTGAACAAAACCATCTCCTCCATGACAGAAGCCATCACCCTCAGACTGGGAAAGATTATCTTCCACTAACCTCCCCACAACTCCTTGGTCAGCATCTTTCTAAGGAAACATGGAGGTACTGGGAGTCAGGAGAGAGGGACTCAGGGCTCCTTAGGCTGGACCAGGGAGAACCAAATAGGAGGCAGCATAGTTAACATAAACCAAAATATATTGTTTTAAAAAAAAAAAAACTAAGAAGAAAACTTGATTAATGGGCTCTTGATAGGCTAGGTCTCCCTGCTAAATGTTACAAAGTATATAATTCAATGGTTCATTATTATTAAATAACATATCATAAGAGCATATTATCAAACAATAATTGGTAATAGAGTATTAATCAGTGAAAGGGTAAAACCATCTCTCACCTAATCCTCTCTCCCAGATGCATTCTGCTTCTAGATCTGTAGTGAAAAACATCTTAATGAAGGGAACAGCTGTTCTTCCTTCCCTCCTCTTCCCCTCTCACTTGCCTCTCAATCCAACACCTTGGGAAGGAAGCCTTGGAAATGACCTTCCTTTCCCGTTTGATGGGAGGAACTGAGGTGGAGTCAAGAAAGCAAACGTACAAAACAAATGAGTGTGTGTCTGTGGGGTGTGGGGGAGAGAGGATGTATCTGCTGTGTTAAGAGATGGAAGCAGGAGAAGACAGTGAATGGCAGAGAGGCAGAGATTATGCCTAAACTGACCCAGATCCTGAGAGAGACCTCGGGCCTAGTGCTAGGATTTCCTGTTTGCAGGGATTAAGATGAGAGGCCCTTCACAAATCAAGGCTCACATCTGGAGCTTGGCTTTTTTCCCTCCCTCCCTCCCTCCCTCCCTCCCTCCGTCCCCACATTTAATCCAGGAATAAATTCATTAACGGGTCCACTGCATTTTCAGGGACCAAACATAGAAAGGAAAGTGACCTAGATGCACAGGGGCTGGGAGGTTCAAGGGAGGGCTCGCACCGGTGAATAATAATTTCCTTCCCTCCCCCTGACCCCCTTCACTGAGGAGCTGGTGGGTTATATAGGTGCATGCTTGACTATTTTTCTCACTCTCTCTTTTTTACCTTCAACACACCCCACTATGGTATTCACTCATACAACATGAAAACTTTCTGACTTTGAAACTATGAACCAGTAGCTTCATGTGTTGTGAGGGTCAGAAATATTTAAATTGTTTTTTACTTCTTCAATACTACCTGCAACTTTCCTTTCCTCGGTCTCTGCCTGGGCATCCAGATCAGGAGGCATTAGTTGAGAATCTTATATTCAGTGGCTTTTCTAGCTTAATTACTATTCACGACACATAGAAGTATGTTATAAATTTAGATTATGTATCAAGATGTATAAAAAAAGTACTTTATTTTAAAAAATGCTAAGCAAAGGTAAGACAATTTTGTTAATATGGAAGGAGCATCCTAAGTCTGGAAAAATGTGTGATCACTTTGGAATTCATGCAGGCCAGACAGCACCCATTTTTTCTCAATTTCCTTATCAAAATAAATCCTCCCTATTCCGATTTGACAAAAAGGTGGTTTAGTCATGAAACAGGATTGGGGCTCAGCCACAATTTCAAATGCAGCTGGTCCTGGAGGTTGGGGCCGAGATAGGATGGCTTCCAGAGGCTTGCTACTCAAAGATCAGCTCATGGACCAGCCGTATCAAGGTCATCTGGGAGCTTCAGAGACATATTACTGAATCAGAGTATCTGGAGACAGAACCCAGGAATCTGCATTTTAACAAGCTCTCTAGGTGATCCTGATGCTACCAAAGTTTGAGAACTGGTGTCCTAGAGGGACTGTCTCACTCAGGAGTCTGATCCTTTTATTAGATACACTGTTGCATAAGGAATTCAGGGGCTGGAACGTTCCCCTGGATGAGAGCTTGGGATCTGGATTGAGGTAGATCCCAGCAACACCTCTTCCTCATTATGACGTTCAACCTCTCCAGGCCTCAGCCACTTTGTCTGTCAAATGAAGACACGAAAACTGCCTACGTCCTATACTTGTTTTAAGCATTAAAATGTCTGGAAAATCATAAGCATTCAATTAATATTAGTTCATATTTTAATGTTAGCTAGCCAGTGTAATCTGACAGGTGCCAAATGCATGCACAGGTCCTAAGTCATCTGTACTAGTTGCCTGGAGTGACTAGTGGTATCATTATATTAGTGGCCTTTCTCAGTTAACCCAGTCACGGAGCTACGGGCTCCCAGGTCAGTGGGAAGTGAAACCACCTCAGCACTGCAGATGCCCCAAGTGGTGGATGTGGGGGTAAGCCAGTCATCATCTGGCTCCTGGCCTTCCTGTTGCTACTAGTTACCTATCGTTGCTCTAACAAACTACCCCAACTTTAAAAAATACAAATTTTTAAAAAAATACAAATTTATTATCTTATAATTCAGGAGGTTAGAAGTACAAAATACATCTTTTGGGGCTAAAATGCAGGTGTCATTTGGGCTGGTTGCTTCTGGAGGCTCCAGGGAGAATTCGTTAGGGTCCACCTGTATCCCTTGGCTGATAGCCCCTTCCTTCACCCTCAAAGCCAGCATAATGGCAACCTTCTAATTCTGCTTCCTTTGTCATATCTCCTTCCCTTTTCTTCCATCTTTTAAGGACCTAGTGATTATGCTGGTTTCCTATTTTGCGACCCTTGATCTAATCATATTTGCAAAGTCCTCTCTGCCATATAAGGTAACGTGTTCACAGGTTCCAGGGTTGAGGACCTGGACATCTTTGCAGGACCATTATACAGTCTGCCACTCTGTCTCCCAGGGAGACTCGGAGGATGGAGCTTGGACTGTTAAGTGCTGAGTGGAACCCACGCGCTTAGCTAGTCAAGTCCTCTCACTATACTGGTAACAAATACCTGGAGGTTTGTCCCAGAGAAGAAGCAGAGACTGAGCAACCAAAGATCCCAGTTTCTAAACCAGGTCTGCAGAGTCCAGGTTCAGTGGTTTCTCCAGCAGACAGTCTCTCCGCAGCAGGGAAAAAACCCATCAGTGGCCAGTCATATCAAATCATAATTCTTCAGACCCAGACTTGCTGGAAGATGAAGGGTGGCTCTAAACGTTGAGTCATCCCATGAGTATCTCAGTCTCCCTGTCTGTGGAAGAAGAGTTGATCGTGTTTTCTGCTCCAAGAGCTATATCTCCACTCCTGAAAGTCCTCATGCATGGATGACATATTTGTGAATTTGAAGCCTCATCCCTCCTTAATCACTGCCACTGCTCATGTAGTGAGAGGCAGCGTGATTTCTCACACACAGCCATCACTTCTTTCTCTGTTAAAGACAGTAATCTGGGGAAGGGCAATTATCTCAGCAGAATTACCAACCTTGCAGCATGACATTATCGACTGTTTGAAATTACATGGTATTCATTTGCTGCTATTTTAATGTCTGTTGCCTTCTATTTCCCCTTCCCCAGCCCGATGCCAAGCCCCCACCTCCCAGCCTCTTCCTTTCTTTTTTTTATTAATCTTGGGAAATAACTTCCTTATTTTTAGCAGGCTGGTGCCACCAGTAGGAATATGATGATGAAGATCATAATAAGGACTTTCACACTTTCGGCGGGGACTCGGCCACCACCCATTGGATTTTTCAACCAAGCTCCAGAGCCTTTGTCTCTTCCAACAAAGAAATGGCTGGCAGACACCCCCACGACTGACCCTGTGAACTGCCTGGCTACTCTCCACTCCTCAGTGTTAGTGTGGGACACTGGGTGGTGTGAAGGCCAATTACCACGTTGTAAGGATGGCTTTCCTGGAGCTCAGGGATGAGTGGAAGCAACTAGCAGTGAGTGAGTGAGTGACTGAGTAAGCGTTTGTGTTGGCTGAGGTGGAAGTAGGAGGAGACAGCCAACACTGGGATACTGGAAGATAGGCAACAAAGACTTTGGGCCTCACTCTGTACCTCTATTAGCTCCTGGCTTGGGCAAGTAATTTAGCTTCCCTAAATATTTTTCGACACGTTTGCCAGTAAAATGGGAAATAAACATGGACTCCATAGGTTATAATTGGGTTCATGTAAAATAGCAAGTTGCATTTAAGCTGGTGTCTATTATGTAATCAAAATAGTTAACACATCTTGAGTTCTTATTAGGTGCTCAATCTTGAACTACATATATGATTCTTTTATATACATATGGCATTTTATCCTCAGTCACAACCCTATGAGATAGACGTTAGTATTAACCTTACTTCACAGATAGGGAATCTGAGAGTCGCAGTTAAGCAAATTATCAAAGGTTTACTGAGAAGTAAATGTAGAGGCCTGGTAACTGATGGTTATTGTTATGTCATTTTTAGGACATCTGCAAGGGAATAGCAGAAGGAATTTTTCACTGGGTGTCTCTTCCTAACTTTCTATACTCCGTGCCCACTCTGCCTTTGGCCATGTCAAGTCCCTGTTAAGTCCTGTTGGGGAAAAGCCAGTGACAAATGTGTGAATAATTAATAGCCCTGAAGAGTTTCAGGTTATTGCTTGTTAGCACGTAAGAAACTCTGAAAAAGTTGGGATGTCCAGCATCTTGTCAAAACCAAGGGACTCCAAGAGGGAGAGATTTTGTACCTGGTGTTATGTGACTTCCCAGGTTAGGACAGCCAGATTGCTTACTCAGAGGAGACACTGCCCCAGTTCGGCTCCCCCCTCTACTTGCACCAGTCTGACCTGTGTGGCTTGGCTGAGACCAGAGGGCCTGAGGGCGAAAAGGAAGCTCTGGAGAGGAAGGCTAATACCACCAAGGCTAGATACTGGGTTTTCAAACTCAAAAGAAGGAGTCTACTTAGAGGTCATTAGCACTGAGCAAACATTGGAAATAAAGACGGGCCTGCTTTTTGAAACAGAACTAATAATCACTGGGAGCTACAGCTGGACCATACCAACTGTCCCCTTATGATGGATATTTGTAAAGACTTGAGCTTTTCCAGAAACTTTCTTTTGGGGAACTCCAAGCCCTTGACTCCATCATCCTCTCAGTACTCATGGGAAATAGTTAAGGGAAAGATTAGGATGAGAAATCCAAATCTCCGAAGGAAGGGGTGTTGCACTGCCTATAATAAACGAAAAACCTGGCTCTATAAAACTTACAGGCTGTGTGACCTTGAGCCAGTCACTTAACTTCTCTGTGCTTTAGTTTCTTTATCTGTAAAAGAAGAGTAATAATAATAATAATGGTGCTTAAAAAAAAATAATGGTGCTTAACCTCATGGGCTTGCCATAAAGATTAAATGAGTTAATATTTGTAAACGGCTCAGACCAGTGCCTGGCGCATGGCAGGCATTATATAAGTGTTTATTAATAAATGAAATTTTAAAGATGCCCAACATTCCCAGTGAGGTGCAGTCAATGCCAGGAAGAGAGACCAGCACATTCCTCTTTAGAAAGACTATAATTAGAGCCAACCAAAGGATGCAGGAATTTCCTGTGAATTAGGGAGCTGTGGTGGCCAGCCATGGGGCGGTATGGAAAAGTCACAGGCTTTGGAATTAGACAAATCTGGATTTAAATCCCACTCCGTCACTTACTCTCTGAAATCTTGAACAAGCTACTGGGCCTCTCTGAGCCTCACTGTTCTCTGTAAAGTGGGGCCATCAATGCCCGGCTTGCAGAGTTGTCACCTGGATTGATGATATATAGAAAGGAAGCTGAATCCAGCATGTGTCCCATCCGGGTCATCTCTATTGTCATCGTGGCCCTTGTCGTCATCTTCATTTTCATCATCATCAGTCTGCTATGTAGGAAGAATCAAGAAAACAGGGTCGTCTTAAAGTCAGTGATTCTCAGCTTGGAGAGTCTAGGGGAGTATGTCAACATTGAAGGTGTGCAAGGCCGTTATGAAGGCTGGAAATTACATTCGATAAAATGTCATTTAGTATTTGGAAGGTAAAAAATAACACTATTGTTTTCATAGCACAGACCAAATAGAGTGAGATTCAACACATCTCACTGGAGGAAGTTGACAAATTCTCCAGAAAAATTGCCGCGCTGGAGAAAGAGGGTTGGGGATGGGATGGGAAGACTTTATTTCTCTAGCTGGTGCTTATAAAGACCAGACACTCATATATATGATGGCTGTGAACTTTTGAGAGCCTCACAGTGAACTAATATATGCAAAATGTTAATTTTTAAAACACTGCTGCTCACTAAGTTTGCTTTTTAATATTGAAGCTCCAAATGTAGCAGCAGCATTGATGAGAAGTGGGCATCCTCTTCTGGACCTAGATATGTCTAGAGCTCACATTCTTGCTCTAAAATAGTCATTTTGCTTCTAGTTCTTGGGCATGTCTCCTCCACCCTGGCAATCCATGGAGACACAGCTGCATCCTCAACCAATTGGGAGGATTGGTTTACCCATGTGGGAGGTTTACCAATGTCACCTCTGATGTGTTTCCCTTCTTTTAGCTCAGAAACTCTCTGTAGCCTCACCAGGGCTCTCACTCCAGCCTTCTTAACTTTTTCTTTCTAGTTGTGGGAATGGGGCATGAGAATGTTGAGTTGCCCTCCTTGTAGGATTATACAGATTTAGCAAATAAAAATATAGGACATTCAGTTACATTTGAATTTCAGAGAAATAATGAATAAGTATGCATAGGATTGCATATTGCAATATTTCATAGGATATGTTTATGCTAAAAATTATTCATAGTTTTTCTGAAATTCAAGTATAACCGGACATCCTATATTTTATTTAGCAACCCTACCTCCTGGGTTAGTGCAAAGTCATGAGAAACTCAAGAAGCTGTCTCCAGCCCTCCTCAGCATAGGCAGACCATACCATCACCTGACCTCAAGGCTGCTACACGTTGTTAAGCACAGGAGACTTCTTTATGTGCAAATAAAGGAAGCCCAGCCAAAGGTGAACAAGCAAAACTTGTGATAGCAGAGAATCAACCATCATCACTTGCATTTTGGCAGAGACTCAAAGGCAGACAGGCAGGAAACCTTGATGGTGGGAAGGAAAGTCTTCAAGGTGTGCCCTGATTGGAGGCTGTCGGTGCAGGGAAGCTCTGGGTGTGCTAACTAGAAACAAGGCGCCCTCTGTAATAGGTCAAGAGTGCATACTTAGTTTTTTTGGTTGGTCCTAAGTTGGAAACAGGGATAAAAATTAGAGAAGCTGTCAGTTTTTAAGTCCTAGTGTTTGGGGTGATTATTATAGAGGTGATTGTTAGCTTCCTAGACCAGTTGGTAGAGATAGTGGTCTTACTTCCTGCCAGTCTGACTTGTAAATAGCAGACTGATTTCCTGGGCTGGGCACTACCAGTAGTGGGTTGGTTTCCTGGGTTGGATCTGAGCTCTTCTTTTATGTACAATCTCACCATTGTCCATTCATATATCCAGTGTCGAATCTGCAAGACTTGTCACATCCCTTGACTTCAGCAAGGTCTCTCCTTGCTCACATCTCCAAACAACACAGGATCTCTACACTCACATCTAACTGCACTGAATAATCTCCAACTATTCTCTCCCCCCTTGGTTTTATCCAATGCGGTGAAGGGAGAGGAGGAAAAATAAGGAACAAAAAAAAGAGAGAAAAAAAAAAAAAGAGCCCTGCTCAATCACTTATATATTTTCCAAACTTCCCCCATATATGAATTGTGACTTTTCACTTTAAAAGCCAAGAACTTCAGTTTGCTGTTCTCAGATGATTTGATCGATAATCCTAAAGCAATGAATGTCTCCTTATCTATCTGTCCTAATGAAGAAAGGTAAGCAGTACCTCTGTCTTCAGACAGCCCCAGGTTGCCCAGGGTTGGGGGTGAAGTTCACAATCCTGGCGCTGGAGGGTGCTCTGGGTTCTCCCAGGAAGCACGCACTTTGCAATAGCCGCTGGGTCCGTCTCCTTTGCTTACTCAGTTCTTAACAGGGTACAAATACCATTGAAAGGCAACTTCTCTCCATTTTTAATTCAAGGTTCTCTGTGACTTTGTGGAGCTGTATACGCTGCGGGGCAACGATATCAGTCCGGGTTTGATCAAAGAAGTTAACCACTAGGAGGTCTGTATGGTAAGGAATTAGTCAGAGGGATTTGACCCTACACAATGTGGGAGTTGGGGAAACAGTCTCTGGAAGGCTGTTGTCTTCAGATCTGGTGCTGGAGCTTCTAAAACCATACCTGTGTTCTCTTTTTTTTGCTCCTAGAGAATCTGAAGACTGCAGATAGCTTTCTTCCCCTTCTTCTTTTTAAAAATAGTCTGTTTTAAACAATTTTTTCCTCTGTGTCTTTCCCTTCTCCCACTCTTTTCATCCTGATATCCTACTTGACATTTTGTAACCAGTAAGCTAAATGGTAAATATAATCACCACAGAAGTACTCTATGTTTGAAATAAGAGATAAGAAAGAAGGCACAGGATGTTGGAGAGAGTGGCACGCAGAAGACTGATGTCAGTTTTTCCAGTAGCATGAGCTACCAGCTGGGACTCAAGATCTGGGATATCTAAACTGCCCTGTTCACAGGAATATATTCCTCTCATGTTGACCCTGACCTAGAGGACGCAGAGCCTAGGACAGGGAGCTGAGAAGCTGAGGCCCTAGTTGTAACTCCCTTGTTATACAGATTCAGGGCAAAGTCTTTTCATCTCTTTCTTCACCTCTCAAATATGTCCTTAAATACCAAGGTCACTGGAAAGGAGACAAAGCTGTAGTTCAATAATCACTACCATTCACAACTAATCAATCCACTTTTGTTCTACACGTAAAGCTTGTTAGGAAGCCTGACCCTTATATTCTCATTTCAAAAAGCCTTTGCTAGGAAGCAAAAATTAGTACATGGTCTGGGCAAAAGTTAGCTCTTGGACATGGATAATTCTTATTTTTTTTTAAGATTTTATTTATTTATTTGGCAGACAGAGATCACAAGTAGGCTGAGAGACAGGCAGAAAGAGAGAGAGAGAGGGAGGCAGGCTCCCTGCTGAGCAGAGAGCCCGATGCGGGGCTTGATCCCAGGACCCTGGGATCATGACCTTAGCCGAAGGCAGAGGCCTTAACCCACTGAGCCACCCAGGCGCCCCGGACATGAATAATTTTTAAAATGTATCATATTTGATTAATTTTTAAAAGATTTATTCATTTATTTATTGACATAGAGAGACAGCGAGAGAAGGAATGCAAACAGGGGGAGTGGGAGAGGGAGAGGGAGAGCAGGCTCCCTGCTGAGGGGCTCTATCCCAGGACCCTGGGATCATGACCTGAGCTGAAGGCAGACGCTCAACCAACTGAGCCACCCAGGCATCCCATATTTGGTTAATTTTTTAATCAAACCAGATTTACATTTGGATGCCTCACTTCTAACGTTCTGGAAACGGTCTTCACACCAAGGAGTGGAGTTGCAGGGGAAGATTAGTTTCAGAAGGGTGGGAGTCAGCCCCATTTTCACATTTGACACTAAGTATAAATCTTTGTTCAAAATCCTCTTTCACCACCACCCTTGGACAAAACTGGCTTTCTTCCTAACTTGCCCTGGATCAGTGGAAGTGGCCAAAGGTTTAGCTTTTTAAGTATTCTCAGGGTCCTTTCAGTGCAAATCATATCTGTTGTGTGTCAGATTCCCTAACATGGAGCTCAGCACTAGGGCACAGTAAGCCCTCCATATTTGTATGTTGCATGACCAGGAGATCAGTAGTGGGGTCAACTATGCTGCCCATATCAATAATGAAGATCTGATGAGCAGATCGAATACTTGCATAATTATCAGAAATAAGAACAGCCTAGCTGTCCTAAATTTGCCATAATAGTAAAATTTTTATAATTAAAAAAAGAATAGGCATCGCAGAAAACAGGAAAATACAAAGAAATTCAAAACATCCACAATTTCACCATCTAGGAAAGATCATTGTTAACATTTTTATGTTCATAGTTTACATGTAATTCTTTGTGAAATTGGGATGCTCTTACATTTTTATTTAATATTGTATTGCTAAGTTATTAAATATTTTTTAAAGAAGGGTTATTTTGTGGTCATATTTTATTTTTCCATCTCCACCAGAGTCTATTTTTTAGAGATGAGAACAACCCCTACCTGAACTCTATACATGAAAGAAAAAGACCCTAGAAGATGATGTGAACTGCCCACATCCTCTAGGCAGTGAGAGGGCAAAGGCAGACTCTGAGCTCAGCTATTGCTTCTGAGGATCCAGGGCTGCAACCCCCGTGAATGCTGTCCAGCGTGGGTCCCCACCCTCATGATGCTCTGTGCGGACTGTTGGGAATGGATCGTCCCTTGTTTTATTCATGAGCCCTTGTCCTCCCTCTCCCTGTGAATATACAGATCCTTCCAGTCAAGGTCCTCTACTTCTTTGGTGGTTTATTCCCTCTTCTTCCCTCCAGTGTCTACAGGACCAGCTTGCTGTCTACCTAAAGCTTACAAATCCATGAGATCATAGATCCTGATTGGGAGGGCTTAAATTCCAAAAACCCTAATTAAAGTCCACCTTTGTGGCAGATGTTTTACCCTAAGACCACCCAGGTCTTCTTTTAGAAGGGTTCCTCCACTCACACAGAGAACCCCAAGAAAGGGCAAAAGGGAGGGTGATGGAAGAGAAACAGGGCTTTCCTCCTAATTTCTGGCTCCAGACACCTGTCCAGGCCCAGCAGCACCCACATGCAGGTTCAGCTGAGTGCACCATGGAATGTGTGTGGCAGCTGGCAGCGAGGGGAGTGGTCACTGGATTCTGAGCTGGAAGATGACCACGAAGCTCCTCCATCTTGGGTGGGTTTTATTCCTTCTGTTAGATGTACACTGATTTATGGGGTGATAGCCAGGAACCCAGACCTCCAACTTCTGTGCCCTCGTGTCAGATGTAGGACCGGCCCCTCACTTCTGTCTCTGGGACTGTCCCACTGGCCCCTCTGGGCCTCCCTGTCTTGGCACACGGCCACTCTCTGGGGTACAGCTCAGCCCATATATTTAAAATGCTGTATATTTTAAAATGCAATATATTTAAAATTTATTTTAAAATATTTAATATGGGGGCGCCTGGGTGGCTCAGTGGGTTAAAGCCTCTGCTTTCGGCTCAGGTCATGATCCCAGGGTCCTGGGATTGAGCCCCACATCGGGCTCTCTGCTCTGCGGAGAGCCTGCTTCCTCCTCTCTCTCCCTGCCTGCCTCTCTTGCCTACTTATAATCTCTATCTGTCAAATAAATAAATAAAATCTTTAAAAAAATAAATAAAAATAAAAAATAAAACATTTAATATGTATTCATATATTTAATAGAATATTATAGAATATAGAATATTCTATATTAGAAGAATATAGAATATTCTATATTAGAATAATATAGAATAAAATAGAAATTTTAAAATGCAATATATGTACATTTAAAAATATAAATATATATTATATATTAATATCATATATTATATTAATATGTGTCAATTATATAATTAAGTCATATAATTATAATAAAAATATATTTTATAATTAAATATTATAAATCATATAATCTAATTATATATAAATATATAATTTAATTTTATAATTTATAATTATTTATAGTTATAAATTATCATTTATAATAATTTATACATAAATAATATATATTTTATAATAATGAATAATTTATAAAACATAATTAAAAATAATATGATTATATATTATATTATTAATATATAATTATATATTAATATATTATATATGTATATAATATATATGTACATATACACAGTAATATACATATTGATATATGTACATTAATATATTATATATAATTAATATCTATAAATATAATACATTAATATATTAGTTATATATCATCTATAATATATATTATATATATATTTAAAAATGCAACCTAGCACCCTTGCTTATCATTATCTTTAAAAATTCATGGAAGTAAACTATGATATTAATTATGGATTTGGCTATGTTTTGACAAATACAAATAACTTTGTGTTTTATAATATTCACACAATCTTTCTACACTGATAAGCAGTGCTGCACAGTACTCCTGAACCAGGTAGAGTCATTATAACACAGTGCAGGTTAAAGGAAGGAAGGGCACCTTCAGCTCACCAAGGATTTTTCCCTAACCCTCTCTACCACGATGCCTGACACCAGGCTCTCCCCAGCCAGAACCTTACTTCATTCAGAGGTGACCTGGGACATATCACTTCCTCCTGTGCTGCTTAATCAGGCAGAAGCGGCTACAAAGATCTGGATGAACATTAGCTCTGAACTCTGGAATGATGATTTTTTTTCCTTTATCTTGGCTGCTAAGCAAATGAACAGACTTTACTCTTATGTGTTCAAGGAAAAAAAAAAAAAGAAATGTTTGCCTTAAAATAGGCACCCACCTCCGAAGGCACTCAACCTGGGTATGGAAAAGTGTGTGGGATGTGTTCACATCCTGCATAACTTAGAGGAAATTTTCTTGGAATATACCGTCCACAGGATGCAGCCCTGCCTGGCCTTGAGTTAATCAACCAGAGTGCCTGATGGATAAATAGTCCACAAATAGCACTGCTTCAGCTTCAACCATTCGTGAATGTTCTTTACTGGTGAGGCATGGCAAAATAAGGACTTCCTTGGGGTAGGAAAAGAGCTAAGGAGAGAGATTATAAAGGAAAAACAAGCATCCTGGAAGCACGGAGACAGCTCCCAGGCCAGCTGCTCCCCAGAGATTCTCCACTCCTAGTTTTAAATGGCTCAGCAAATGTTTGTTTCTGCCATACTATGGGATCTCAGCCATGTGTTCCCTTTTGATGGCTCTTAGTTTCCCTCTCTGTGAAGTGGATGGCTGTATTCAGTTTTCCCATTTCTCCTTTTCTCACATCCTCCGGCGAGGCCCTTAGTGAAACATGTGTTCAGAGATTTGTCAATGAACTCCCATGTGTCCCATTGCAGACAGAAGTATTAAGTATTTTTTTAAAAGATGTTATTTATTTATTTGACGGACAGAGATCACAAGTAGGCAGAGGCAGGCAGAGAGAGAGGAGGAAGCAGGCCCCCTGCTGAGCAGAGAGCTGAATGTGGAGCTCGATCCCAGGACCCCGAGATCATGACCTGAGCCGAAGGCAGAGGCTCAACCCCCTGAGCCACCCAGGCACCCCAGTATTAAGTATTGATCCCAATTTGGCTTCTATTACCATGTGGCGCTTACAGAGACTTATAGAAGAGACAAGCAAACAACACAGAGAAAAACTCAAAGGGATCAAGCATGTATATGTAAAAGCAAATATTTAGACATAAACACAGAGCCCATTCCACCAGCCCATTCACACACAAAGAATCATACAACTATATAACTACAAGTGCAGGTAGTAGTGAACAGACTAGAAGAGACACAGGGAAAATGTTCACACAGCCACTCTAGAAACCAAACAGACCCACACTCACCCTTGGACATTCTTGTAATCATTTCCCATGGCAAGGTGAGCTATCAAGCCAGCCTTGACTTCTGGCATGTTACCAGCCTTGATCCTCACCAGAGGTCATGACTGCCAGTGGTGGACTACAAGGACCCAAATGCACATTTCCTGAGGCACTATGTCCCGTGTGGGGAACCTTGAGAAGAAGACAGCCCCCCCCACCCCGGGCCACTGCAGTGAGGGCTCACATCCAGTAAAGGAAGGAGAAGTACAAACAGTTATAAATCCATGTGAAAAGTGCTATAACGGAAGTGAGTTTAGGAAACTTGGTCCATTTCTGTCCTCCCGAACTCTGGGGGAAAAAGGGGCGGGGACAATTCTCCTTCACCCCTCATAGAATGAAATGCAGGCCCAGGGGCATCTGTTCGGCACAGGTGGGCTGTGGCGCACGCGGTCTTCTGGCAACTCTCTGTGGGGACAGCTCTGCTAGTCTCAGTCCTTGGGTCCAGCCCCGTTCAGTCTGCCTCTCCTGCTCGCTCTTCAGGTATGTCTGGTGGTAGCAGTTGAGGAAAAAGCCGATGACACTGAAGGTGTGCAGGAGGACTGCCATGTCGAGCTCATCAGGGAAGGGGCACTCAGTGAAGAGATTGTAGGAGAGGGCAGCAGTGGCCACAAACAGACCCTGGTGAAAAAGAGCATGAGAGAAAATAAAACAGGAGAGCACTGAGCAGCAGGGTTGAGGAACTGGAAAGATGTTGCCCTTGACCCCTCCTGCCTTCACCTCCCTGTCTGCCAGCAGGGGACAGGCGTCCTCCACTCAGGAAGAGAAAAACCAGGAGGCCGAGTGAAGCACTGCCCCCGTTTTCTCCTGACTTATGATCCAAAGAGTCTTCCTGACCCCTCTCCTGGCTCTGGTGTCCAATTTACTCCAACCCGGCCATGTCCTGTGGACATGAATGATGAACTCAATCCATCCCAAGCCCATGAGGCCCACCTTAGGTTGCCACCATCACCTGGCAATGATGATGTCACCTGGAGGATCACTCAGAGATCTCAGGCTCTCAGGATATTAGTGCTTTGAGGTCGTACAGCCCAGGACCTTCACTTCACAGATGCGACGCAGGCCTGAAGTGTGGAAGTCACTTGCTCCAGGTCCCACATCATGTCAGTGAGCTAAGGTTGGTTCTACTATTAACAAGATGAAAGCCTTCCAAGATGAGAAACTATAGAAGACCCAGTAATGAGATTGGCTTTTGTTCATGGTCAGATACCTCATCATAGGTTCAGACAAGGTCCCTGGAGCTGATGGGTCTTCCTTATCTGCTGAAGGATGGTTAAATGTCATTTCCACTATGGGTATAGCTGCACAAGGCCCTGGGCTGGCCAGTCCATGTGTGAAGACATGGACCAAAGCTTCAGCATCTTGATGAAGGAGGCTACAGAGTAGGGAGGGGAGATACAGGGAAATAGTGGAGCTGGACCTAGTGGTTTGGGTTTTTTTTTTTTTTTTTCATGTTCTCATCTTCTATGCTGCAGAGAGCATCTCTGCACACCCTACAGAAAAAAAAAATCCCTAGGAAGGTCCTATCATTAGGAAGTTTGGCATGAGCTATCCGAGGTCATGACTGTGGGTTGGGGTTGATGGGGTGCCAAATGAGAGTGCTTATAAGTCCCTCTGTACTGTCTGGGCAAATGGCCCCAAGAATCTCCAACAGTCCCCTCCCCCATACCAGAGAGGGTGTCTAGGAAGCTCTGATGAACAACGGAGAAAAAATGGGAGCAGAGGTCTGGTCTCATGACCAGAAAAAAAGGGGAACCTTAGAACCGAACCCTTGTTTATAGGGATGCACACCTCACAAGCTGGGAACTCAGCCCAGCAGAGAGGGGCCTGCCTTACAAGGGCCTAGGGCAGGGCTTCCTGCAGCTGTATCACTTGCCTTGACCCTGTGGCACATATCTGACTCCAGCCCATGGTCTGAAGAACATGGCAGACCTGCAGGAAGGTGATCTGCTCTGGCTTCTTACGGAATATGAAGAAGACCTGGAGAGGAAGAAAAGATGGTGTCAATTCTGGGGATCTTCTTTCTCCACTCTTCTCCTGGGACCTCAGCTGCCAAGGACAGGGTGATTCTGCCTGTTTTACTGAAGGGGAAATTAAACTCAAGGGGGAATAACACTAGTCGAAGACCTGTGTCATAGTATGTACAGTGTGCCAGATACTTGGCATGTTTAAAGTATGATATAAACACTCCTAATAGTATATGCTTTACACTTATCCCCATCTTATAGATGGGAAAACTGAGGCACAGGGAAGTTGAACAACTTGCCCTAGGTTATTTGGACACAGTCTAGCTTCAGATACTGTGCTTCAATCAATATCCTATCCCACTTCCCAGAGCACTGGGAAGAGAACTCAGGTATTAAACACCCAGCCTAGGACCCACGCAACCATAAGACAAATCTCATGTTCTCTGCTCAGACTTCTTTTGGCAAGTTTTTGATAGGAAGAAGTCCCGTCCCTTTCATCACTCCCCCCAAATTATGACCCTAGCCCCAATCCCACACAATCCCACAAGGTTTCTGGATTCACAAGCAAGGTTTCTTCTCAATTAACAGCTAAGAATGGCTCTTGCTGCCTGATGATCCTTGTCACATAATATCAGGGTTTTAAATTTGTCTTTCCATTATCATTTAGATTAGAATCTGATTGCTCATGGAGGCAAATGCATACATTTATGCAGGTGCATGAATGAAGGGGGTGTTGTGTGGGAGTCTGTGGTGAGGGGTCACTACCATGAGCGTCCTTCTTCTGTCAGGTAATGGGACAAAGGTTTTGCTCTGAGATCAGCCTCAGACATGGCCACCTGAGCAAACCCCAAGAGCATTCAACCAAAAGGGTGGTGGGGGGAAGAGTTTGAACAGAGCACTTCAAAAACCACCTCAGATACAGCTAACGGAGGTAACTCCATACAAGTGTGTAAGATCCAAAGAGACCTTAACACTTGGGCAATTCAATGACCTTGGAGAGGCAGCACCAGCACAGTCTCGCCATCTGCTGGACAGCAGAGGGAAGTTCAGTCAGACCCCTGCTGGCGCGGGTGGTGCAGCTGTCCGGATGGCTGGCTTCAGCCCCAGTCACTGCCGTTCCTCTGTGCCCCCTGCTCCCACAGTGCCCACCTGTCCGCACAAAGAAGCTGTTAGCACAGGAAAGGGGGGAGAAGCTACTGGGAATGTTAACAGAAGGACTCTCCAAAGGTGCTCCGGCTGTAGCCATGCAATCCTAATGAGCGCACAGATTTTCTGGTCATCATGTTTGTTGGAATGCAGATCCTTACTCAGTGCACCGGGGGTGGGACAGGAGAGTCGTCTTTTTCAAAAATTTCCCAGGGGGACTGATGCTGCTGGTCTGGGGACCACACTCTGAATAGCAAGACGTCAGCCCATCATTCAACACCCCTTAATTCAGGTACAAATCACTACCCGGTGACTTGTTGAGCCTCTGCTAGATTTTTTTTTTTCTACCAGAAAGCTCTTTGTTCTGCTTCCATTTGAACAGAGAACAGCTAAAGATAAGGATATATCCACCACTGAGCTACCACTCAGTGTGTGCCAGGCCCAGAACTAAACACTTTCCTACGTTATCTACTTCAATCATCTTCCAGTTGTTTCCTTTTATAAAGTAGGTATTACTACCCCCATTTTATAGGTTAAAAAATTGAGGCCCACACAAGGTAAGTAAGCTGCCCTTGGTCACACGGCCAGCAACTGGCGGGGCTGAGATTCAGACTGAGGTCTTCCGGCCCCTGTGGAATCAGTCAGTTCACTGGCTCCCATCAGAAGTTGGCACCTCCCTGACCAAGCTCCAGTTTTTACGAAGTGCATCCTATCAATCCTCTCTCCAGGCCCAACACTGCCATGCCCTGCCATCCCCTTATCCTGAGCCCACTCGGATGCTCCTCGCCTGGCTGGTGGATGTAGCCATAGTTAGCCAGGAGTGAGGTGGCCATGAGCCAGGAGGAAGAAGAGAGAACGAAAGACCATGTTCCCCCATGAGACCCACCTGGCTTAGGGTCTGCGAGGCTAAAGTCTCCTCCAGTCATGTTCTGGGCATCACTGTCCCGCCCTAACCCTCACTGAGACTTGGAGAGTGACTGCTAATCAGCCAACTCCATGGAGCGGCTTGAACGGAGGCTGGGACTTGCATACATTTTGCTGGCCTCTCAATTTTTTTAATGTGCACAACTATGGACCACACAGCCACAATGGGCACCCACTATGTGTGAGACTCTAAGCTAGCTGCTGGAGTATTAGAGGGACACCAAGCTGTACACACAGCAGCCCTGACCTCAAGGAGCTCAAAGGTTCAAGGAGATGTTGGAAACAATCCTTACTGGGATGAAGAGTAGGAACCAGGAGGTGTTCCTGAAGTTGGTAGCAGACTGGAGAATGAGGATGCCCCGGGCAAACAGAGAGGGAGGAGAGGAAGCTTCATGCTAGGGGAGGAGTGCCTGGACCTCTCTCAACTCCAAAGGATCAGGGGGAATGCAATGGAGGCTTCTAGGAGGGAAGGAGCACAGATGCGGAGAGAGATCAGATTTGGTTAATGAGGGGTCTTGAAGACTGTTTTAAGGAGCTTGAAATGTATCACTTAATGTTCATATGACAATGACAAGTTGAATAGTACTAAGCACTTCCCCATGCTAGATGCTGTTTTGAGCACCAAGCCACCTCCCTAAAACAAAACAGACAAAAATCCCTACCTTGCAGGACTTCCCATTCTGGTCATATAGGCCAAGGGAGCTATGGAGGGCTTCTGAGTAAGAGGCAGCCATGGGCATGGCAGATTCTCAAAGCATTATGGTAGCAGCAGAGTAATTTGTTGCCACAATTAAATGACAAGCTCTCTGGGGCATGTCTCCTGTCTCACAAGTTATCTGTACCTTCCACATGGTGCCAGACAGTATGCTGGGTCTGATTTTTCAAAGAGAAGTAAAACGTGGCCCTGCTTTGAAGCACTTGCCTCTGGGAGGGGAGGCCAACGAATCTGCAAATCATGAGACAGCAGAGTGTTGGTAAATGCTTAACAGGCTCTCAGGGTTGGAGAGGGCAGGCAGATCTGTAGTGTTGGCCAGCTCAGTGTAAATGCTCCCACCACAGCAGATTCCGAGATACGGGGAAGTCACTGAGCATGGAGTTGGGGAGAGATGCTGCACAGGGATACAGCCCTAGTACCCCGCAGAGAGCAAGAGGCAGGCGGAAACCCAAGGTGGGAAACGAAGGACCTGGCCTGAGCAAGCTGAGGAAGACTTCAGGAGAAGCCCGAGTCTGCAGGATGTGCAGGAATTTGTCGGGGCACCTGGGAGAGGCATTTCTGGCAGGAAGTAGTTTTATGCCAAGACCTGGAGCCCACGGGGCTAGGTTGTGGGCTGGGAGCAGTGAGGCATTGGGGGAGGCAGGAGTGCAGGCTGCCGGGGCAATGGAAGGAGGTGGGGTGGGGCGGGAAAGCAAGGCTGAGCCAAGAGGACTGTGGGAGGCTTCTACGCCCACAGAGTCACATTGCCCCTGCTTCAGGGAAGCCTTCAGAGGGCCATGAGTTCCCTTTGGTGGGTAGGGTCTGGGAGGATCATTCTGTCAGCAGCGCAGAGGACGGGCAGGAGGTGGGCATTAATGAGGTAGGGAGACCAATGCGGGGAGGAGGCCAGGCAGAGGTGTGGCTGTCAGGACCTGCTTCTCAGGCTGGACTGCTGGCTTCTTCCCTTCCCAGCTGGTGCTGGCAGAGTCAGAGGGGCTGGAGGTGGGGCGGCAGGCTCTGTGACTAGAGCACCTCACCCCTGCTAGGTTACTTGACCTCTCTGTTCCTCCAGGCGGTGCTGGTATGAGCAAGTGAGCAGGTCCTCAGAAAGCGCTTAGAGCAGTGTCTCACCATAATAAGCACCTTAAAATGCCAGTGATGATGACCACTTTCTCCAGAGAGCTTTTCCTGACACACTACCGCTGGGGCTCTGTCCCTCCTCCCTGTCCCTGGCACACACATTGTGGCCCAGCCCGCCCTGAGCTGTAATCACCCATTTCCACGGCTGACTCCCTACCTGGAGCGGGAGCTCCTGGAGGGTGGTCGTGCCTTCTCCAGCCGCGACTCTGCGGGTCCTCACAGGCCTGGAAGCCAGAACATGCCCAGCGCACATGCTGGCCAGCAACCTGCTGAGAGAGAGCAAAGTGTCTGGAAGGAACCCCAGTGTTTGGGGCTCAGAACACTGGGCAGAGATTCACAGAGCCCAGGTAGAAACAGTTGTTGGGAGTAGGTTCAGGCAAGAAGGGGGGAATAATGAATTTTATCTTGTTTGCACTGACATCTACTTTTCCTTTTAAAGAAAAGGAAAATGGGAGGTGGGATTTGCGTCTCTACAAGGAAGGCAGGGTCACCAGAGATGGAACAGAACCCCAGCTCCTACATGCGTCCCCTCCAAGGCTTTCTGTAGAGGCAAATCATGGTCTCTTGCACACCACCAAAAGAAGGAGACCTCTGAACTCTGCCAGATTCCACTGGCCTTACCTCACAAAATAGGTCCCTGAGAGAGCCACTAGCCCTGGGTTGTGGATGGTAAGGGGTCCTGCCAACCTCAGAGGCTCCCATCCAGGTGTGAAGCAAGGACTTGACACCACCAGAAAAGAGAAGACAAAAAGAAGGGGGACAGGGAGTAGCGAGTGTACTAGAACCGGGACTCTGTCCTCAGGTCTAGCAAAGCAAAGGGGCAGGGAGATAGCCGAGCTGGCCACCATGCCCACCTGCCCCGAGCCCTCCCCTCAGCCAGTTCCCAAAGCCTTGCTTGTCCCCTTCTCTTGTCCCTCAAGATGTCTGGCATCAGAAGGGGGTGGAAAAACAAACAAAGGTTCCCATTAAATGACACTATCCTGTACCTCTGTTTCAAAGGCCCAGGTTATTTATTCAGAGCTTCTCCAGGGCACTGGCCATTGTGAACACCTGTACGTAAGAACAGCGTTTATTTCTTGTCCAAACCATCCACTTTGCTCACTCTCTCCCTCCCCCACCACACAGCCAGCTGAGAGTCTACAAGTTTCCTCAACCCCCTCCCCCTGCCCGCCATGACCACTGACTGCGGGCCTCCCCACTGTTCCTGCCTTTGGGCATTGGATGACCACCCACCATGCACCTTTGAAGAGACTCCACTGGCCATCACTTTGCTCTAATCCTCACATCCTTTGCTGTTCCACTTGGGATCAGCTGTCTCTGCAGGGCCTCCCAGATTGCAAGGCCCAAGGGTAAGGTATGTGACCATTGTACAGAGAGCAAGGGGGAGGGGCACGAAAGCTCTGCTGCTCCCTCTTCTCTGGCATTATGGCGCCTGCTCTTTCTGAGAGCCCGGACTTCCCCTGCCCCTCCCTGAGCCCAGCCACACCCAGTCCCTCTGGGGCTTAACTTACTGCTGTGGCTTCTGCGCTTCTCTGGTCAGTGACGGAGTCTGCTCTGGCTGGCGGTGGGTTCGAGTGACAGGTCCTCAGGGCTTCAGGGTATAGGGTGTGCAGGTGGTCTTACCCTCAGAAGCTCTCTGTACTCCTGTGCTCTGACCTGCGAAAGAGCCCCAGCCCCAACCCTGACACACACACTCACACTCACGCACTCACTGAGAATCTGGAACTGAGGATGATGTCCATGTCCTGGCCGGGCACCCTGCCCCTATCACAGGCTCAGGAGAAAAAGGACAAGAGGCATACCAGGTAGAAGGAAGATGCTCAGAGGGCGAAACACAGAGCTGTGGCTTAGAGAAGGTGGGCAGAAACTCAAGGATGGACAGTGCCCACATGGAGACCAACTGTTAGCCTGCTGGTCCCCTTCACATCCTAATGACCCGTGCCTTGGACTCTTCATTCTTAGCACAAGCAGTCCTCTTGGAGAAGGAGTTTGTGGGACATCATGCCTCCTCCAGGGGTGGCCATGCCTTCTAGGCTTGGGTTCATTTCCTTGCTCCCTCTGTTCCACGTAGGTCCATGGAAGAGGATTAAGTGTACACCCTTCTTAGCCTGCTCTCTGCACACCAGTAGGCTGAAGAAGCAGTGGGAAATTGGAGTTCCCACCCCACCTCTATCAACCTGTGCCTAAAAGAAGCAACTGGGTACACCCTTTCCTCCTTTCTTGATCAGACAGGGGAAAGGACCAAGTTTAGAAGCCAGATTCCTGAATGAGGGGCCAGCAGCCCATGCCTCAAGCCCCACTGCACTGTGATCCCGGGGGTGCTCCTACAACTAGGCTTTTTAGAACATTGAGCCTTAGTTTCTCCTCTGGCAAGATGGTACACTTGCAAAGGCTTGTGAAAAATCATGTCTGTGTAAGCCCTGGAGCATCCATGCTCAGGGCCCAGAGGATTAAGGGACTTTAAGAACCAGAGAAAGTAACACAAAAATTCCACGAGGAAGATTTGGTTTAGAGACCTGGCTGGCCACACACGCTCCACTGTATGTCTGTATGTTCACACGACCTGCTACAGACCCTCTTGCGGTCCCTGCCCTTCTCTCCATCTGGGACTGTCTCCTAGCTGGGTTCCAGACAGAAGACAAGCCCTTCTTGGTCATACATCACATGGCATTTCTTACAGAATCAAGGCAAAAGGAGCCAGCTGGGACTTCCAGGTTGCCCCTACTGGACACTCCCATCCTCAGCTCTCTGTGCTACTTCTGGGGCACCATCAATCTTGTCTCCTCACTCTCCCTGGTGTACCCACACCCATTTCCTTCTCTGAGGTGGCCACGCTTGGTCCACCTCCATCCTCCTGTTTGTAGCAGGCCCCTCCTCTGCCCCAGAAGCCCCCTCTATGCTCCTCCTGCCCATGACAGGCACTGTCTGTACCATGGAGGTTAACCTGTGAGTTTGGTGGTCCAGAATAAATGGTAAGTTCCCTGTAGGAAATGACTCCCTACTACATTTAACAGGCTGATGGGAGCCCCAGAGGTGATGTCAGGAAGGTGGAAACAGGGGACCTAAAGGTCGTGGTTATCACTCTGCTGATAGTTCACACCTTGAGCCTTCCTTAATAATGCCAACCACTACACATGGACCTCCTTACAGTGGTTGGGGAAGACCCTTGGAAAATCCCCTATATAAGATCTGAGACATCATGACACTACCTTATCTCTGGGAAATAGTGGCATTAAGGGAATGAAACCAAGAATTTTAGGCAAAACACACTACAGTCTAGTGCCTTTTTGGAGCTCAGCATAAATCTGCTATGAAGGAGGCGTCCACTGGTCACCCACCATGGCCTCCTTCTTTAATGCCTCTTGGGTTTATATATCATAAAGACAGGCAAGGCTTGTCTTTCCATATCTCACAATGGTCAAATAAGATTGTGACTAGATGTCCACACAGACTTCTTCTGTGCCAAGCCAAACAATAAAGGGCAGAATACCTTCTTGCTCCTTCCTCAACCTATTACCCATCTTGCTCAGAGAGCCCTGGCTGCCCCGAGTGCTGATCGAGCTGAGCCACCTCGGGGGCTGTGAGGTGAGACAGGATGTCTGCCTGATGTCTGCCTGATGGCAGAGGGCTAGAAATTGTGCACGTGGGACCCAGCATTTGCAGGGAATGGTAGACGTATACACCTATATCATAACAATGGCTACTACTAAGCCATTACCCTATGCCAGCCACTGTTCTAAATGCCACACACACCAGCAGTTATAACCCTCGAGACCCCATGAAGTACGTGCCATTGACACTGCCTCTTACTAATGAGGAAACTAAGGCACAGAGAGGGTAAGTAACTTGCCCAGTATCACACAACTCCTATGTAGCAGGGTCAGGGTTTAATCCAGGCAGCTTGACTCCAGAGCCCACACACGCAACAAGCACAATATAGGGTCCCTTCAGTGTCCTGGTGTATCACAGCTTGGTTTATTGGGATGGGAAGAATCAACGTGTGGCCTCAAGAAAAGGAAGTCCCAATTTATCAGACTTAAATACAAATTTTCCTATTCATTCTCACAATAATCCTATGTAAGTAGCAATAAAAGCATCCTCCCCCTGCCCCCCACCTTCCTTCCCTCCTGATCCCATCCATTCATGGAGATCGGACCAGGGGCTTCCAGGCTCTTGGAATTCAAATGAAGGGCACTTCAGCCACCTCTGTGTGGGGAAAGGGAGACTCTGGAAAAATGGCCATGTCCTCTTCATTTTGAGCCAAAGAAGTATCTTTCCTCTCTTCTGTCAATCTCTCTCCCCCTCTCCCAACTTCTCCTCCTCCCTCTCTTCCTCTTTCTTGTCCCCCACCCCCCAGGGGGAGCTGGCACAAGATTTTATTGGAATAGAAGAGCACCACTGTTTTTTATAAAACATAGAAAATGACCACCATAGATCATGGGAATTTTACCCTCAGTTCCAGCTGGATAACTTGGACCATGATACTTTGTTGCTTGTGCTGATAGGAGCACTGGCATCATCCCACCCCCATCTTCTGTGAGGGACACCCCCGGAAGCAGTCACAGGACCTTTTCTTTCTCCACTGCAGGGACACTATGTAAGGCACCATTGTCTGCCTCCACCCGCCATCCCTACCGGGACCCCCAGTGACACCTCCTCACTATCACCCCCCGCGAAGAGCCAAATTTCAGCCATGGAAGAGAAATTCCCAGGTGCTGGTCTTGGCTCTGACTTTCTTATAATCTTCACATGCCATGCTCCTCTCACAATAATGTAGTTTACCCTTTTGTTTCATTAATACCATTGTTAAGTTGCCATGACATTTCTAGAGGGGCATGCAGGAGGCTGCTAAAATAAATAACGAGGCATGCAAGCCATTTTTGAGCACCTGTTACCTACTGCCGTGGGTGTGGTGGCCAGAGTCAGGCCAGTGCGCCTCCACCATCACCCATGCAGCCTCCGCCACCCGGCTCGTCTGGTTCTGCCAACTTCACGAAGGGCCCATGACGGCATACACACCTGGCTGAGCTACATTTCTCCATCGTAACTCAGAGAGATTAGTTCCAAACCTAAAGACCTCACCCCTAAATGGAATACGCCTAAAGACAAGAAGAGGGGCGATGTGTGCGTGTGCACGCACACGCATGTGCCCACACAGTGTATTAAACATGGCGTGAGCCAAGTCACTTTATTTCTGCCCGTATTTGCCTTGCGAGCAATCACGGGGTTGCCCCAACCATACCCATTTCTTTCCACTTTCCTTCGGCTGCTCTCCCTTGCTTCCCTTGCAAGGGAAGTCGAGGAAATCTGGAGAGTGCAGTACTGGGAACGAGGGTAGGGAAAGGAACGGAAGCCCCACACCACGGACAAAGTGGGGAGAGGAAAGGGAGGTGCGCGGTGGGCATCATGGGAGGATGCACATTTAGGGGGCCCCAACATGGGTGGAAATGCCGATGCCCACCAGCCAGCTGAGCATCTTCCTGGACCTCGGGGAGCCTGACATGTCAGCACAGTCCTTCAGCCTGTCCCTTTCCCAGGTGCTGACAAGAAGCAGCCCCTCGGGCTTTGCAGGTCAACATTGGCACACACTGCTGCACTCTGGCCTGGTTTCTCACATTGCCCCTAGATATCTCCAGCTCTGATGCATGTTGGCGGGGGCGGGGCGAGTACAGGCTGTGGCTGCACCCATGGCCTTGGGCAGCTTCCCCTCTGCAGTTGAGTTGGAGCTGAGAGAGCTCATTGTAACATCGCACACAGGTGCCTTGGCAGGGCATTCCTGCCAGCCTCACAGATGCGGTAATAGGTCCTCGTACAGTGTGGGCCATCACCAACAAGGATAACTAAATCATTCATTTCACTAACAACAGGGTTTGGCAGATAATTGTGCACAAGGCAATTATCAGTCATGCACATTCCAGGAAGGAGTGCGGTGGGCTGATTTTCTACAGAGCTTCCAGGAGACGTATGAGACAAGCTTGAAACCACCCCTGAGTGCTCCCCCACAGGAATGAACTGCCGTTGTCAGCCTGTGGCTTTATGGCTTCATGGTCAGAGCTGGAGAGAGAGAGAGAGAGTTCAGGTTTGCTCCTTGCACAGAGATTCCTTGGGTGACCTTGGCCTTTCTCTCCTCTTTAGTAGAATAAGCTCCAAATTCCACCATGCCCAGTTCTGCCTCACTGCACACTGGTTTTCACCGCCCACCCTCCCACCACAGACATCTTCCAAAATCAGTGATTTTGTCACGTTAGCAGCCTGCTCAGGAAATAGAAGTTACTCATTGTCTGCAGGTTTTAAGCTCAGCTCAGATTAGTACTAAAATCCTCCTGAGTGCATCAGCTGATGAATAGATAAATGAAATGGGGTAGGGATAGGCACGTCGTGGAATATTA
Source organism: Mellivora capensis (assembly GCA_004024625.1). NCBI lineage: Eukaryota > Metazoa > Chordata > Mammalia > Carnivora > Mustelidae > Mellivora > Mellivora capensis. The sequence continues at coordinate 96,429 of PISX010001256.1, forward strand.
TTCAGCCATAAAAAGGGACGAAGTACGGGGGCGCCTGGGTGGCTCAGTCATTAAGCGTCTGCCTTCGGCTCAGGTCATGATCCCAGGATCCTGGGATCGAGCCCCGCATCAGGCTCCCTGCTCAGTGGGAAGCCTGCTTCTCCCTCTCCCACTCCCTCTGCTTGTATTCCCTCTCTTAAAAAAAAAAAAAAAAAAAAAGGGACGAAGTACGGATTCAGCCTACAACACAGATAAGCCCTGAAAGCATCATCGAGTGAAAGAAGACAGTCACAAAAGGCCACTTTGTGTGTGATTCCACTTATACGAAGTGTCCAAAATAGGCAGATCTAGAGAGACAGAAAGTAGATTCATGGTCTCCAGAGGCTACGCGGCAGAAGAAAGGGCAAGACTGAGGGTAACAACTGGTGGGGATGAGGTTTCTTTTTGGGGTGGTGAAAATGTTCTGGGATTCAGTCGTGATGGTGGGCTCATAACTCTAAACATACTCAAAACTGCCGAATTGTATGTTATTAAACAGGTGAATTTTACAGCATTTGATTTCCAAAATAAAAAAAATCTCCCCTGACCCCAGGGCATAGGGTCAGGCAGGGGCCGCCAAGTGCTGGCTTGCAGGGCCAGGGACATCATGCCCTGGCACAGTCCTGGGAACAGGGACAGACACGCCATGGATGTTTGTGTGTCATGCTCCCTTCAAAGGGTTCTTTGGGTGACCCCGTTCACAAAGCTAGTGCCTGAAATGGCTTAGGATTACAAAGAAAGCACTCATTCTTTCTAACGTTTCTCTTGCTGGACAGATGCCAAATTAGCTCCAAATTCTGAAATCCTCTTCTTCCCCCCCAATCTATTCTAATTTGCAAACGTAGTTTCTGGGGCATTCCAAGGTGTTGTAATGTGGACCAGCAGACTTGCCCTTCCCATGTCCAACAAGATATTTTTTTACTTGTTACCAGAACTCATTCCTTTATCTTCAAATCCTGCCATCCTACCTGATAAATCACTTACTTATCCAGAATTGAGACTTTCTCAGGGACAGATTCTTATGTCCAAATTTTTCAACTTGACAAGGGCATGTAAATGTTATTTGACTATTTCTGAAACTACTACTATGGTCCTTTTTCTCAGGGAGTGTGAGATCAAAGAATGAAGATATCATATGAAGATATTAGGAATTTATGGAATTGATGAAGAAAGAAAACCAATGTTGGTGACTCTTGTGAACAGGATAATATGGAACTGTGTGTGTAGTTTTAGATCTATTTGCTAAATAATTGGTTATATTTCTTCACAGTCACTCCTTGGGTGCCTCTCTGATTCTGCTTCTCCATCTGGAAAATGAGTGGAAAACACGCACGGGCCTAGAATTCTTATAGGATATTCTTCCCTTATTCCACAACTGACTATTCACTCTTGAGAAAAACTCTCAACAGCTACTTTCTTCTCCTCCTTCTTTATATTATGCATTCCTGTTTCATTTTACTGTTTTCTGTACTGAATTGGAGAGGGAGGGAAGGCCACCAGTAAACCCAGTTTAGTATTTCTGAGTCTTTTTCAAGACCATCTGGGGAAAGAAGGAATTTGAGCTCACAGAACAGGGTTGAAGACTGTGGATTTGGGGTCCCTGAAGTGTAGAAGGAACTAGGGCAGTGGTTAGGAGAGAGGCTGGGCCTGGACGACTTGGTCCCTGGGTTCTGGCCCCAGCTTTGCCTCTCAACTACCCAACCATCTTGAGAAGATCATTTTTCAGGGTCTTGGTGTCTTTTCCTGGGAAGTGAAGTGTCTAGAAGAGGTGATTGGTTGGCATTGGGTCATTTCATTAAGTCACATTGTTTATTCCATACCAACCAACCAAGAAGTTGGCTTTTCAGACTCACTGCCAACGAATGGTAAGCCAAGGTGCTTATTACCGACGACTGTGCTCCAGGGTCCTGTCTGTGGAGCTTGCACCTGGCTAGCCCTGAGGTGTGTTAGGTAACCCTGGGTGGGGGGTGAGATCTCCCATCTGCGTTGAGGTCCTCTCCGAGTAAATCCGGTCTCAGCTGCTTTGGTGTGTTGCCATGACATAGAACTGCTGACACGGAGAGGGCAGGTGGACGAGGCATGAGTGCCCAAGGCAGGTGGATACAGCCTGGGGCTGCCCAGGGCCAGGTCAGACTGCCAGGGGTGAAATCTGAAGACCCACGTCTGCAAGGGTCTGGGTCAGGATGCACTGGAGAGGAATGCCAAGGGATCCTTGTGAGCAGGGGCTATGTCTGCACCTTCCTGCTATGGCTAATGCTAGGGCTAGACTGCAAAGAGAGGGTCTGCCCTTTGGCACTGCTGCTGGAGGTGAGCCAGAGGCATCTACTCAGAAAAGCGCTGGCACCACCTCATCCCATGTGTTATAAACACTCCATTTGTGCTGGAAGTTCTGCCTCTGCACAGAGAGCCTACAGAAATGCTCACAAGGTCTGCTATGGAGGTCCCCAGGGTTGATATTTGTAGGGTGGGAGCTGAGGCAACTGGGAGTTCACTGCTAGGAAGGCCAGGTGGGATGGCAGAAAGGAGGGGGGCACTAGGGGAGTGCACACACGGAAACAGCCAACTACGAGAAAATGGAGCCCTGTGGATGGACCACCCACTGTGTGGATGGACCTACAAACATGGTACCGAGGGAAAAAATAAAAAGCAAAATTAGATTTATAACAGAATCCTGGTTATGTAATCAAACATATATGCCAACACAAGAAGACTATGTAGCTTGGACGAATGTGTACAAATACACATTAGGTGCCTTAGAATGTTTGCCTGTGGGGGTGGAGAGTGGGAATGAGAATCAAAGACAACAAATATGGACATACATAAAAAATAAGTAAAGCAAGATGAGGGTGGCATAATGACCTGAGGGGTATGATGAACCCACCTCTATCCTGGAAATAAAGATAGAAAATAAAAACAAACAAAGACTTTACAGCTGGAAATTATTTTTTGGAACTTGTGTCTAGGACCTGGTGACCTTAAAATTTGATGTGCTCACTGTCACGAAATCCTAGTGCCATTATATCCTACCCTTCCGATGACACCAGTTCTCTCACTGATGACAAATAGGAAAGAGGAAATAAACAAGGAAATTTACAGTGTTTCTCAGTGTGCAGACAGCCTCTCTGCTGGGATGGTTCCCACTCAGAGCAATGAAGAAGTGATCCCGCTGGTCTGATATTATTTCCTGCCACACAGGATTATGGAGCCTTCGAATTCCCAATTCAAAGTCACTCTTGGGAAGGACAGTGGCAGGAAAATGCACCCTGAGTTCCCAAGCCCCAGGGCTTTAGGAAGTGCTTCTCCCATCATCACTGAGACTGCTCCTCCCATTATCACAGTGGGTGGCCCCCAGCAGACATGGTCTGCAGAACCCATGTCCTGTGTGGTTGCCTTTCACACTGACCCTGAGTTTGATCTTGTGACTTCCTCTGGCAAGTGCAGTGCCATCAGTTTTGATATGGACTTGTGCATGGGGCCTCAGACTCTTGTAAAGCTCTGGGGGCCATGAGCCACCTCAAAGGATGGTCAGGTACCCACTGGAGACACTATGAAGAGAAAGATGCCTGATTGAGCCCTTCCCCCACCCCGGCTGGCCCAGCCATCCCAGCAGAGGGGTCAGACGTGTGTAAGAAAGCCGCTGGGGACATTCCAGCCCCAGAAGCAATCCCATAAAGGGGAAAAACTGCCTAGTTGAGCCCAATCAACCCACAGAAATCACGAGAAGTAATGATGCATTATTGTGCTAAGCCACTAAGTTTTGGGGTGATTCATTTTTTACAAAAAGGGACAGATATAATAAGAGCTGCTGGCATGGATCGAGTTCCTGGTTGGTGTCTACCAAGACAAGGGGAGGGTTGAGAGGAGCCTCCACCCATGGCCAACAAACTAGAATGAAAACTCTATGAGTGGGGGGACTTGCCTGTCTTGATCACTGTGATGTCCTTACCACCTGGAACCACCCTCCTTCCCACCCATAGGAGGTACTCCATAGACCTTGGTTGAAGGAATGAGCAAATGAATGGGTGGGTGGAGCCCCAAACTGGGGCCTGGAGTGTGTCCAGGGGATGACCCCCACGTGTTAGGCTAGTTTGGATCTGTGATGCCTGGTATTGCTGAGTCTCCAGGTGACCACACACACCTTCACCCACAACATCTCAGGTCCTGCGGGCTCTTTGGGACTCAGCCCTGGGCTGCCCATGCCTTTCCCTTTCTCACCACTAGAGGGCAGGTGCGTCGTTGGATTCAGCCAGCCAGTTAGGCAGATCCAAAGGCACCTTGGGCTTCCCTGCTGAACAGAATACTAAATGGATCTGCCAAGATAAGTCTTACTCCAAGATCGCTAGAGATGTACTAAGTGAACAAAGGCATACATCGCCAGTCCTGTGACCTCACTCTAGCCTCCCTTCTGCTGCCTCTGCAGTGGGGAACCTCAAACAAAGGACTCTGAGCCCCCTCTGTGTTCTGATTCTAGGCAATGTCACCTTGGGGCCACCTTCCTGCACCCCACTCTCCAAATATTCCAAGCTGGAAAACTGCTGACGAGCAGAAGCCGGTCTGAGGAGTTGAGTAAAGAGGAAGATCTTAACATGTGCCCATGGGTAGGATTGGGGTAAAAGCTGAGCAGGGCCGGCCACATTGTCCTGGGTGCTTGTGAATATGACTCACCTTAGCTGATCCTTAAGGCATTTTGGAGAGGTGTGTATTATTACTATGCAGATGAAGAGACTGAGGGTCAGAGTGGTCAGTTTGCTCAAAAGCACATGGCTGGTATGTGACTGAGCCAGGACTCAGACACAGGGTGGCCGGGCTTAAAAATTATGCAACCTCTGTTTCTCCTTTTCAAAGGTTTTTTAAGGACTAACATAAATATCTATGGGACAATTCCTAGGACTTTTTCTTTTGTCTTTCTTCCTCAGCCCCCCACTCATTTTGATTCAAGGCAGTAGGCGCTAAGTGGGCTGGGCAGAGTCCCAGCACCAGGCAACATGGGGAAACAGCAAAAGTGTGCATTCCAGGGCAACAGATGCTGGGCATCTAAGGGACAGAGTGGCACACACACGCGCCCGGTACTAACAAGGCTTGCTTCAGGAACCTGTCCTGCACTGGGTAGTTCTCCCTCCTTTCTCGCTGCCTCGCTAGTGCTAGCAGCAGGGCTCACGTTCCCAGGAGACACAGTGAGGATGGGGTTCACACTGGCCTTGGCCAGAACACAGCAGACCTGTGTCCTCCCACCAGCTGAGTGACAGATCCCTCTCTTCCTAAGAAGACTGAGACCCAGGTTCTTTACCTACAACATCTGTCTGAACCCAGCTCAAGCCAACATAATTGCATCTCCTTCTCTTGCTGTGATTGCAGGAAACATTTTGCAGGAGGATGTCCTTTTTCCCGGCACTCAGAGTTCCCAAACCATGAGCAGGGTACAGCACTCTTCTCCCTAACTAACTGGGGCAGAAGAAGGAGGGAGGCAGCATCTACGTGTTTTTCCATGCACCTTTGTTAGATGGATAGGAGCACACAGGAACACTACCTCTTGGTCTACGTATCATTCCTGGGATAAATGGGGTCCTGCTGCTGTGCACAATGCATTTTAAGGATGGGGACATGCCTGGCATGGTGTGGGTGCTCCGTGAATGCTGGCTGGACAAAGGGGCTGCAGGTATGTGGCTCATTTTTGACATCATTGCTAAGGGCACCTAAAAATGCAGACCATCTTTGCTGGGGAGACTGGAAATGTTGGGGTGTTCCTCCTCTTGCCTCTTCAAGGGGAGTCAGAGGACTCTCGGCTCCTGAGAGAGGCAGAGACAGCATCCTATGCTGGGGAAAGAAAGGGAGAGAATGCAAATGGGAGAGGCCTGCCTAGGCAGGCTCAGCTGCAGCCCTTCCTGCCTGTGGGAATCCCCACACAAGGGCAGCAACTTATCCTTCTCTGCCCTCAGAGGCGTGGTCATCGAAGAGGTCTGTGTCTTCCCTCTGGGTAGGGAATCAAGGTGACCCTTCCAAGTCTCTTTCAGTCTGTGAATTCCATAGCCAGTGGGAGAGCCCAGTTCTCTCCTGGGGAGTTGCCAAGAAGGGAGGAAGGAGGGGCCTAGACGCAGGTAAAAGGAGCTCCACCTTCTGTGCTCTGGGGCCTCTGGACCACCCCCAAGATGGTCCCTGTCCCAGAACAGTGCAGAGGGCCAAAAGGCATAGGCCTCCTGTCCTGAGTGGGAAGGGTGAGAGCAGAGCCTCCAGAGAGAGTGCATGGCAATGGCACCCTTGCCCGTGGTGCTGGGCTTCAAGGTGATGGGGCGCAAGTCACTGCAGGGCTGCTGGTGCTAATACCACCACTCGGGGGCCAGGTTCCAGGGAAGAGCACATCTTCCTGGCCACGGGGCCACCTGGATGCACAGTGGTGGGGGGTCATACCAACCCCACATGGTCTTCATCCCAGAGTCAGAGACATGAAGGCCTGGGTATAAACCAGCTGATCCCAGTCCAACTGGCCTGGCCTGGCCTTGGCAACAGATCCTGTGAATATCACCCACAGTCCGGGGCAACCAGTTCACCAGGGACCCAAGCAGATTATGTCTCCTTGGAAGCTTCATCTTGTAGGATGGGAAATGCCTGTGTGCTGAGCTGCTCTAGTAACCCGATGGCACTTAGCACAACCATGCCACCTGTCCACAGAGGAGCTCACCCACCACAGGCAGCCAGTTTGGGAGTTTGAAACCTGCTGGAATGAGATAAACTCCCTTTGAGTGAGGCCAAGTGAGGAATGACAGGGTATTTGAATTATTAAGAATAAAGCAGCTCTCATCCGCAGGGTTTTCTTGGACTGGCCTCTCATGGTAAGCATCGCCCAGAGATTTGATCCCTCTCCTCCCTGCCTCAGAGTGTGAACTTATGATTCCAGAATATTTAGCTGGATGAGACCTTATCCAAGTCCTTCAGGCCCAGTGACATGCCCACCAAATGCAGGTGTCATGTCCAAGGTCACCCAGCCACTAGCGGCCAAGGGGAGACCAGGACCCAGTCCTGTTGAGTCCAGACACACCATTCGGATTTATCTGACTTATCACAGTTCTTTCTCTTTCTCTGTCTCCCTCCTGCCACTCACACTTCCCAACTTCCACTGGAATGGTCTTTCCTTGGAGTTTCAGAAAGCCTGAGAAAGCAGAGATACCAGAAAGCAGACAAATAAAAAGATGGTAAGGGGAATCGAATGAACATTTTGCAGGAGAAAATGAGCTGTTTCATTTCAGATCACAAATCCCAGACAGGTGGGAACTGTGTTTACTTTATGTCCCACTCCATCGTGATCAAGCCCACCACCAAAGGGAGAGTGAAGACCTCCCAGCCATCACTTGGTTGTTTTTCTGCATCTCCCGTGTGCACGGCTGGGGGAAGCACTCTCTCCTCTTCCCCAGAGAGAGATGTAAGCGGAGGGTTTGAGGCAAGTAAAGAAAAACCTGAGTAAGGCCTCCTGGGCCATTTTGTAAAACTCTCTTTCACCTCGGATTTTAGGAAGATGAGGCCCCAGAAATAGAGACACCTGTCTAAATCACAGACATTAGGTCCTGTCCTAGGACTGCAACTTGGCTTTCCAGACACTGTCCCAATAAACAATTACTATGGTTTAAGTATGGTTTAGCCCAGTGTTCTTCAAATTACAGATAATGACCTATTGAAAGTCATGGAAGAAATCTGGTGGGCTGCATAATTTTTAAAATAAAATTAGACCACAACAAAAAGAAATAGAATAGAATAGAATCAGAAAACAGTAAGAGTGTGTCTCCCCAGACATTTGTCTCATAAGCATGTGCGTGCAGATATACATATATGAACATATATACATGTATAAGTGTATGTGTGTATTCATGGCATCAGGATGTAAAATCTTCTCCTGCTATGGGTTGGCATCAAAGAAAGTTTGAAAGTTCCTAGTTTTGCTTAGAGGTAAAGTATAAAATACTGCTCTAAATCATGGTTCTGATACTCCTATTACTGGGTTTTTAGGCAATTGTTTTCACCTTTCTGGACGTTGGTCTCTTCATCTATACACTGAGAATAAGGACAGATTTATATGACTGAGAACATTGATCGAAGTTACCCACGTAAGGTGTTAAGCACAGTAGCTGACACAAAGTAAGGACCAAGAATATTAAGTGTGCATGTGATATTTTACGCACACCCTGCAAGGACCCACATTCCAAGGGTGACAAAGAGCCATCACAGCCAGGCCAAGCAGAGAGCAGTCTGTGGACCATAACAGAGTGACACTAGGGGGAGGGCACCTGTCCAAGAGTGGGGCCCCGTACCTGAGCCCCTCCATTACCTATTCAATCATGCACGGGTAAGCATCCGCTAATTCTTTTTTTTTTTTTTTTTTTTTTTTTGACAGAGATCACAAGTAGGCAGAGAGGCAGGCAGAGAGAGAGAGAGAGGAAGCAGGCTCCCCGCTGAGCAGAGAGCCCAATTCGGGACTCGATCCCAGGACCCCGGGATCGTGACCGAGCTGAAGGCAGCGGCTTAACCCACTGAGCCACCCAGGCGCCCCAAGCATCCGCTAATTCTTGCAGGACACACGTGTATTTACAGGGCTCATCTTGTCTACGGCCATACCACCCTGAACGCGCCCGATTTCGTCTGATCTCGGAAGCTAAGCAGGGTTGGGCCTGGTTAGTACTTGGATGGGAGACAGGGCTCATCTTCACCTCTGCAAGAGGACGGGCGGTTTGGGGTCTCCGGAACAAGGACGGGGCAAAAACAGGAGAAAGCAAGTCCTGAAGATAAACTGTGCCTCCTTCCAAATTCCACAGTAGGCCAGAGCCACTGTCTATCTCACTGAGCTCCTTCCTCCTAGAGCAGCTGGAGGGACCAGGGAAATTCCCGCCTTCAGAGATCTCAGGAGAGAGCCGAAGGGCAAGAGGCGGTGCTGCCTGCCTGCCGCTGCTGCTCTTTGGTGTTTGTTTGCTGTTCACGAACAAACTTCTTCTGGCCCCTTGAGGAAGGATGGGTTTGGGTGGGAAGGACGCAGAGCCTCTTGGAACCTTTGCATCCAAGGAGTGGGTGGGGTTTGGGGGTTTTATATTTAGCAGATGACTCACCTTCAAGCGCATGAGTCACAGCCTCCAGCTCCGATCGGGCAGGCTACATGCCCGGGATCTCAGTGCGGGGAGATCAGACAGGGGATTGGGGAACAGAGCAAGAGAGCTCGGGGAGCTAGAGTCAAGAAGACCAGCATGAGAGGCGGGGTGGGAAAGACAGAGGCAGACGGCCCCCAAAGAGGCCCAGCTGAGTCCCGCCCAGCCAGGAGGGTCTGTGGTGGCAGGACGGTCTGGATCAGGTTTGCTGCAAACACCCAGCAGTCAGGGAAAGAGAGCAGAGCGGGGCAGGACCCAAAGCACCTGTCTCTGAGGCCACGCCTGTGGCCTGGCTCACATGTCCAGGAGCTCTCCAGGTGGTCCCCTCTGAGCCACGCACGAAGCTCGCCAGCCTGGGCCCCATCCATGGGCTGGCCTCAGCAGTGCCAGATGGCTGGAGCAGGGGTTTTCATGGGGTGCAGCCAGACCATGCCCAGGTCATGCTCTAGCAGGGCAGAGAGGGAGAACCTCCGAGAAAGACCCTCTGTCCCGAGAGGGAAAGGAACAGAGGAGCCAAGAGCATTTCCCATCTAGGGCAAAGGTTCTTGAGTGCAGTCCCCGGGCCCCCTGTCTGGTGTCTGAAGGCCCCGGGACCTTGAGAACAGTGACGCCTGGGACCCAAGCCAGGCCTCCTCACCTGACTCCTACGGGCGGGCCCAGAGCATCTGCTTTTGCAGGTCCTGGTGCTTCATAGGCACCTGAAGTCTCTAAAACCTCTGATCTGGAGCTGGAGTTCAGCACGCCAGTGGCCTGACCCTGACTCACCGTGGAATAAAGGCGTGGTGGCATTCTTCTCTGTGCCTCAGTTTACCACTCAGAAAATGAGAAGCTCACTCAAAAGATTGTTTGAAAATTAAAAAAAAAACCACACAGGAAAGGAATACAAAGTTGGTTTGTTGTTTTTCTTCTTCATGCAAAATCTAAATGCTTCTTAACTAGAACTGGGTCAGGCCGCAGGGGAGGAACACTACCCCTGGCTGGATCCCACAGCGCCAGAAATGGCGAAGGTCATCTCGAAGTGAACTCCAAGGGGCTGGTGTCCGATGGCAGAGGGCAGCTTGTTTGGGACTCGCTGGCTGCGATGTGGGGCCACCCTCTGCCCATCTTGGCCCACAGGCCCAGCAAGTTAGGCCCCATGTTTCCACCATGGGAAAGGGGTCTGGAAGGTCAGAGGACTTGCTCTCCCAAACCTCTCTCAGGACAAGTGGGACCATATCACTGGGGCCCTGGGTGGAAGTGAAAGCAGAAAAGCAGGGGAGGAGCAGCGGAGAGGGGGCAGGGAGGGGCGTGGAGCCTGCCTGCTGAGGTGGTGTGCCTCCACCCTTCTTTCTCACCGGCACCCTCAAGGTGGGTGCCCTCGCCCTGTGAAGGACAGGAGACTGGACCGCGAGTTAACTGACCTGCCATGTTCCAGTGGCAACACCAAAAGTCCGGACTTGAATCTGAGTCCAGAGCCCATGGTTTTCTTCACTTCCCTAAACTGCTGTTTCACTTTGTCACCAAGATCCCCGGGTCACTGAACAGGCCTGCCACATTCTGGACAATGTACTCAGGACATCCCTTTTCCCTTCATGCCATCCTCTCGCCTTTGCTCTTCTACCCACTGTGGCCTGATTTTAGAAAGTCTCCTCTTGGTTCTCAATATGGCAATCTCCACCCCCTTGGTTCTTGGGCCATTTCTTCTATTCTATCGATGGTGTCTTTTCCAAGGCCACATAAAGCTCATCTTTGAGACCCCCCAGGGCCACCGCTGCTTCACTGTCCCATGGCCCACCCTGTGCTGCCACAGGCATCCATGTCTCTGGAGCTTGAAAAGAGTTCTTTCTGATGACCTTGGCTCCCTGAGGGCCAGGGTTGTGCCTTTCCATTTTTATGCTTTCCTCATTTAAAGCTTCATACCTAGAAATATAGACCCTGTTGACAGGTACAATAGCCATGAAAAGGAGCCTTGGGGGAAATGCCCTAGCAACGACTCACACATCCCATCTGGAGATGCAGGCCAGTTCTGTCCTCAGTCTGCCTTCTTCCCTGAAAGTCTACTGCCTTCTGCTCTCCACAAAGGAGACTCAGTTGACATGCCTGTCAGGCCAGAGCCCTGAGTCAGCGGCCACAGGAAGAGGCTCCATCAGGAATAGAAAAGCATGGTCTTGTTCTCAGCAAGTATGAGCAGTGTCCTCTCTGTCTCTCCTCTCACCAACTAGACTGGAAGGTCCTTGAGGACAGGGCTAGACTTCCTTTATATGATATGTCTGACCAGCTGCAATGAGGTAAGAAACCACTTATTTGTGGAGCATAACAAATAAAATGGAGGACATGGGGAGATTGAGAGGAGAAGGGAGTTGGGGGAAATTGGAAGGGGAGGTGAACCATGAGAGACTATGGACTCTGAAAAACAACCTGAGGGTTTTGAAGGGGGTGTGGGAGGTTGGGAGAGCCAGGTGGTGGGTATTATGGAGGGCACACATTGCATGGAGCACTGGGTGTGGTACAAAACAATGAATTCTGTTATGCTGAAAAGAAATTAAAAAAAAAAAAAAGAAACCACAAAGCAGGTGGTAGAGATGATGGGAAGGGTGCTACAGAAGTTTTCCAAGAGTTCCTGAACTCTGGTCTTAAAAACTCTATCTAGAATTTGTTGAGAATAGCATCTCTGACACAAAAACAGGAGAGTGAAACAAGACAGTGCTTAGGAAGGCATTTAGCGAAGTGTTGTCTCATGAAATAACATTTTATGAACTAAATTAATTATGCTAATATAAGCAAGGTGTATAAAAAGAAATGAAATTTGGGTAAGGAGTACATTAAATGCAACCACCTACTACATGCCTGTCACCATACAACTGGCTCTGCCCATGGCACCCTATAATGCTCATAGTGACTCTACTTTGCAGATGAAGGAACTTAGGAACAGAGAGGTCTATTTTTCTACCCAAGGCCACACAGCTAGCAAGTGGCCAAGTTCTGCTTTGAATAGACCCTTGTCTATCCCCAAAGTTAGAGCTCATTCTTTTATACCAATTTGCTTCAATACTTGGAAAAGTTTAGGGGAGAAATTTCCTTTTTTCAAATAGGGTTTTGAGAAGATGGTGGGAGATAAGGGGTGGAAGAAGAAAGAGTTTCAAGACAGCCTTAGGGCACCCCTTTAAGAATGGGTGGCTTACACTCTGTCTGCCTGTGCTTGCTCTCTCTCTCTCTCTCCCTCTCTCTCTGACAAATAAATAAATTTTTTAAAAAATTAAAAAAAAAAGAATGGGTGGCTTAGGGGTGCCTGGGTGGCTCAGTGGGTTAAAGCCTCTGCTTTCAGCTCAGGTCATGATTCCAGGGTCCTGGGGATCGAGCCCCGCATCAGGCTCTCTGCTCCACGGAGAGCCTGCTTCCTCCTCTCTCACCCTGCCTGCCTCTCTTGCCTACTTGTAATCTCTGTCTGTCAAATAAATAAATAAAATCTTTAAAAAAAAAAAAAGAATGGGTGGCTTAATTCCAGAGAGGAGGCTGAGCAGAGCCAGACTGTCACAAGAAAAGCAGAGGTTACTTCAAGGCTGAGTATATCTAGCAGGCCAGCAGGCAAAGACTCTAATAGTGGTTGTGCCCAGAAAGGTCCTCTGGTGTCAAAGATTCCACTTGGCTGGGAGACCAGGCAGAGGGAGGGGGGTCCTGGGGGAAGTGGGAAGTGGCAGAGGTCCAATTTCGATTGCACATTCTGTGAGTGTGGTATACATGACCAGTCCAAGTAGCCGTTTAATGCCACAAATATGAAGTCCTTAGAACAAGAGCATCATGATCCAATCCCCTTGCAAATACACATCACTTGGAGCAAAGATTCCAGGAAAGAATAATCATTCCTGACCCCTTAAAAATTCCTCCTTTGGGGTTTAAAAACTGTTACTGTCTGGAAGACATAACATAACCTGTTGAAAATTCTCCCACTGAAGCTGATGTCATAAAACCCACAAGGTGAAAACAGATTCCTAACTAATGTGTTTTCTCATCCAGTGTCCTCTTGAAACTGGGGGGCTGTCTGATCACGACACTTGGCACTTAGTGGTATGGCCTGGGCCCTTTTCGTGATGCCTCCTGAATTCCCCACCAGACTCTGATTTCCCCTGGAGGAGTTGGGGAAATGGTGCTTCTCTGGGCTTTCTGGTGTGCCCAACAGAGCACTTGACATGTAGTAGGCTTTTAATTATATTTATTGAGTCTATTATGGGGATTGCTATTTAGCTTTTTCAGAAGCTCTGTAAACACAATAACAGTTTCTTATCATTTATTGTTTTTTTTATTTACTAATTTGTGATTAATTAATAATTGAAAATCCAGCCCTGCAAACAGAATAGTCCCAGGAGACTGGCACCTGGGGATTTCTTAGTTCTCATCTTCTAAGGTTTGTTCCTCAAATACCTTATTAGCTAAAGATATCAAGCTTGATTTTATGATGTTCTGAACAAGAGAAAGGGAAGGAAAGGCATTTAAGTAGCCTCAGTTCTTTTGTCTCAAGTGGATTCTTTGAGGTTTTGTTGTATGCTGTGGCTTGGCAAATTCAGGACTGATTGAACGTGGTTCTGTTCTTAGAAATGTGGATGGCCATGATTTGTGGGAGTCACTGTCCCTCTTGCCACCATCATCTGGATCTTCCCCTTAGTGGGTTTTCAGCTACCTGGGGTCAAGAAGATATCCTCTCAACAATATATTCAGCCCACCCCTTCCTCCTTAAGGAGTCTAGGAGTCCGAAGGTTTATGATTTGTTGGTATTTCTTCAAATTTTCTTCTGCCTTAAAAGCTACTAGAGGCTTAAGATGCCCGGAGAGCATGTTTTGTCATCTTTCTGCTTCTTCAAGTCTCTCTCTGCTCAACAACAGGGCACTCTGCTGGCCATAACCAACCCCTGTCACACCAAATGAAGACTGGAATCCATGTGGTTTGGGGACAAGGCAGCTCCTACAGGATCCCAGGCAGAAGGTCCAATTCATGTCTTCCTCACTCCACTGTGTGGCTGGGGTAAAAGCTCCCCAGACTCCTGCTCTTGCATTTCTTCCCTGGTCCAGCAGAGCCAAGTGATCGAGCAATACAACCCTTGCCCATATGGGCTCCATAGACCTCCACAGACCACTTATCGCAACAACTTTCAAAGGAACATGAAACAGACACACTGCATGTGGATCTTTCCCCAGTAGACTCCAATGTCCATAATAAAGAGGATATTGTTTGTGGCATTAGAATTTAGTTTCCCAGAAGGCTGTCTTGAGCACAGTTCACATTTGACTCAATTTCAATTTCAATTTCCTGCACCTTTTATAACTATATGTTCCTTTTGTACACTCTGGAATAATAAATCCAAATCAACAATTGCTACCATATGCAGGATACTGCTATGCAATTGACCTACATCATTTTCAACTCTCATTATAGCCCTATAAGGTAAATAGGATCATCTCTATTTTTGCAGACTGGTAAAGAAAACAGAGGTTAATAAAATTTAAGTCATGTTGTCTACAGTCACATGGCCTGTAAGTGGGATTTAAAGGTGAAATCCAGTGCCACATATGTCTCATTCCAAAATCTATGTCCTTTATACCTCATGAGCCTCTATCCATAAAATAATGAGCCTTAATCATTCAAAGCTAGATTCATGATATTTACCAACATGAGAAAAGGGGTTAACAGTTTACAGTAACACGGCACAACCAAAAAAAAAAAAAAAAGACAAGAAAAAAATGTTCTGGTGAACTTCTAAAAAGTTCATAGTTCATTAGCCAGAATAGCACAGCTCCTGAAGAATTCAAATTTAGTTCCTCAAGATGTGACAGCTCTGTGGGTTGTCACATGGGATTTTAGAGGGTTAGAGGCTGCTTGTACCTGCTCTGAGCTGTTTTCTCTTTCTGAAGCTTTGGGCTCTCAAAGGTGTAGATGTACATCTGTGCATGTGAGTAAGTGTGTGTGCATGGATGGATGTGCACCTGCCCAGGACATGGGGGATGGTGAAGATAAGAGCAGAATTTCAGGCGCCATACAGTCACACAGTTAGTTTGACCAAGAACAAAGAAATGGATCATATTCCAGATGATCAACAGGATGAATTAGATAAACCATCAGGCAATTGATGTGTTTCTTGGCAACTGAATAGCATAGTGCTAAAAACAAAAATAAATTGACTTGTACCCACAGAACTGTCTGTACAAACAAGCATGGCCTCAATGACAAATAGACAACTAGAAATGGAACAAGCAATGGATTGTTTTTCTTTTATGAGAGGGACACCACAAAGCCTTTACTGCAGCATGGTCTTAGTCCGTGTACCCATTTAATTAGGTACTCTGTGGATGATGGCCTTTCAGATTTCCCTCCCACAGCTTGGTTTGTCCATATATCACTAACAGTTGCCTTGCTTAGGAAGCAGCCCTGCTCATCTCCACTCTGTCCCACAGGCCTTCACAGCTCCAAATGAAGATCAAGACAATTATGGAGCCTGGGAGATATGGCAGCCTCCATCCTACAGACATCTAGGACCATCTAAATAAATGCAATGCCATCCAGCCACCAGGATCTCCTGTTTGGTTGTACAAAATTAGGGAAGTGTTGGAGGGATGGATGGATGGATGGATGGATGGATGTGTGGATGGGTGGACAGATGGTTAGGTGGACAGACAGATGAAAGAACAAATGAACAAAATTAACACAGAGCACTTACTTGATGCCAAAATAAAGTATGGGAACTTTTGTATAACTTATTTATCTGCTTATGATATTGAAGACCAGCATCCAGGTGCTTATAAGGAAGTAACACCTCAAATTATCTGTAAATAACTCCTGGTAAAAAGCCCAGCCAGAGAAATTATATTTAGAGAAGAGAATATAAGGAATGATAACATTCTACTCTGCTGGGCATCCAAGTTTGAGCCCATATCTAATGAAACCCCAGGAGCATTGGTTCTCTCAGGAGCTCTGGGGAGCGGTCTTCAACTAACCTACAATTGGATGCTATGCCCTCAGCTTCTATTAAGATGTGTTGTAAAAACCAGTTTTGAATTTGTTTGTAAAGTTATGGTTGGAAAAATTGCTCACTTTGTCATTCAAGGTCACACATAAAAACTTTACATTACATAATTTTGTCCTCTTTCCCTTTTTACCTTTGCTGGCAAGAAGCTCTGAGACAAACATGACAAACCATTAAATAGTGACTAGATTGGCCTATAGCATTAGCATAATTTTAAGTCCTGCTATACAAATGCATTCCTGCTTTAGAAAGCTTACTCTGCCAACATCCATGCCTTTATCTACACCATGTTTATCCTTATCTGTGACCTATCTCAGACCCCCCCTTTTTTTTTCAAAGAAAAAGGCAGTAGACATGCCAAAAAAATCCATACAATATCATACCTTTAGAGGAGGCTGAGAAGAATAAAAAGCACAAAACAAGAATAAGCCTCGAAGTGCTTATGTATTGCCAGGAAATCAGACTCCTTTGACTGCACACAGTCTTGCACACCCAGCCACAAATGTGTACACCCATCATGGCATCCCGGAGCACCCAGAGGCACACATGCTCAGACTCTCTAACCTGTACTACTAATCCACTTCCTGTCTTGGGCCTGAGGTTTGGCAAAATCTAACTGCTGATAGATGAACAGATCACTTGCTACATAGAGTAATGCTAGACCTGTTCCATTTAGCGTGAATCTGGAATCTCTCTCTGCCTGTGATTATTACCATCATTAGTGCATTTACCCCTGGACTTCAGGGACTTATTTTCTCTTCCTGACCAACCAGGGTTACGTGGGAAAAACAATCAAGCATTTCATAAAACTTTTGGGTGCTTAAAACCATGCTAGCTATCCTTTCCTAAATATTCACTGGTTCTAACACTTGCATGGTGCAAGAGGGGAATCTGCGGACAGAGAGGTTAACTCACTTCCAAAGAGCACACGTTAAGACCCAGGACTGCCTGAATCCACAGCCTGTGCTTTTTCTCCACCTGACCCTAACTCTGGGGTGATGCTAAGAGTGGTCAGGAAGGAATTTAACACAAGGAAAGGCCCTGGTCCCCACTATTTTACCTGCTATTTCAGAACTACCTATTAAAACCTCTTTAATGCTCGACACAACAGAGGATCTTGCAACAATGTGAAAGGAAGTTGACAAAGACAAGTGGAAGACAGAGCAAATTATAGGAATCCTCATTATTTTAAGGGGAGAAAATAAACCCTAATACCTTGCCCTGAGGCAAGTGTTCTGGCAAATTCACAGTTGCATTACCTATGTTTCCAGCTCTCCTGGGTCAGTCCAGGTCCCCTGGGCACTTGTCTAGGGCAGAGTTTCTCAATCTTGGCAGTACTGATGCTTTGGGCCAGATAATTCCTTCTTGTGGGAGCTATCCTGTATATTGCAGGATGTTTAGTAGCACCCCTGGCCTCTCTCCACTAGATGCCAGCAGGACCTGCCCTTAGCAATAACAATCACAGTTGTCTCCAGATGTTGCTGGTCTAGGGCCCCCGGGAAACCTGCTTCAGAGTACAGCTGCTAGTACTTGGAGGTTGTAAAGGGGCAGATCAAGAGTGTTGGACCGGTGGGGCCAACAAAGCAATCTGGCCAACGGGAGACCCCAGACTGAGAGGAGATTTCAGGAAACCAGATCACCGACCACTGCTTGGCCCCTTAGCAAAGCGCCGTCTCTGTGTGATAACCCCCACTGGGGTTATCCTGGCCCTGACCTGCAGAGATGGGATGTAAATAAATGATAGGGATGCTCCGAAGTTACTGGGTGGTTTATAGTTTGGATTCTCCTAACTTAGACCTTGTGACAAATGGACCAACCCGAGCTGAAGTCTCCCTTTCAGCTGAGGGAGGATGATGACCAGAGTGGACGGGTGGTACAGACAAGATGCACGGGGGCGACTTCTGCCACCACCACACCCCACAAGGAACTAGCTGTTGAAGTTCCCGTGCAGCACCCACTTCCCAGGAGCACTTGCAGGGCTGACACAGGTGAGCCTGTCAGGGGAGCGGAGCCCCCCCAGGACCTTTAGGTGTGCGCTGTCAGATGTCACGGAGGGGCAGCTCTTGGCAAACCCCATAATCTGGATTTCTCATGAATTCAGAGTCTCCCCAGACTCTTTGGTCCTAACAAGTGGGGATGGAATGAATACCTTTTGGAGAAAAGCTAGAATCATTTGTCCCTGCCGCCAACCAGCTCCCTGGCCGACTCCCAGGGTCCAGGCACGGGGGGGGTCTGCTGGGGACTGGGCCCTGCCTGGGGGGTTACTTGGGCTTATTGGCTGAACCGGGCTCCTAAGTAGCCCTTGGCTCATTTTGTACGAACAGAACCTATTTTCTTCCTGCCTGGTCCTCACCTCCTCCACTCCCAGATAAATACCTCAGGAGTTTGTTTGTTTGTTTGTTTGTTTTTTAAAACAAAAGCAATTTTGGAAAGTCACCTCTGAGTCTGAAACCCGCTTGCTTTGGAAAAAATCCTATTGCTTTGTGCTCTGCCACCTTGCTCTGGATGGTTCTTAGCCTGGCGGCAGAACCAGCAGGAATCCTTGGGGACTGGGTAGAAATGCAGATTCTTGGGCCCCACCCAGAGCATCTGAATCCTAGTCTACATTTTAACAAGATCCCCGAGTGACCTGGGCGGCATTAGAATCTGAGAAGCACGGTGTCTCCCCAGAAGCACAGAGCCCTCTCCCCGGGGCTCCTTCAGGATTCACTACCCGCTCTTCCTGCAGGCAGACATGGCTGTCCTGATCCTAAGTGTCTACAGAAGGAGTTGCCCGCAGCCCTCGCCGGTGTGTCCCAATGGTTGCCCCATCCTGACAGCCAGGGAGCTCTTCCTCTTGCCAGCCCTCCATCCCTCCCGTTGTAAATGTGGCTGAGTCCTGCTTGCCCAGTACTCAGTATATCACTACTTCAATAACACTTCATTTGCTTAATGACAGTGAGTCACTGGCTGTTTCCTGGCTCAGTTCTGTTTTCAGGGAAGAAACCTGAGCCTTTATCGGTGGAGGCGGCCGTGTGTACTGGCCTCAGGCACGAGCCGGGCCCAGAGCAAGCAGGAACAAAAGTCAGCTGGGTGGACGTTTGGTTCCGTAGCCTCTGCTTCCAGAGAAAAGGCCTGGAAGTCTCCAGGACCAGTGGCTCCAACTGTGTCTGAGATGACAATACTCAGACTCTCTTTTGCCGTGTTGGGAAGCCCAGAGCTCAGGGGAGAATGAGGGTCACCTGGCAGGCAACAGGCAGGAGAACACTGCTGCTCTGTCCGAGAGCCCGAGAGCTGTGACCTTGCTGCCCTCACCGGGGTCTGAGGGGCCACAGGCTGCACTGGGGCTTCCCAGCTCACAACACACCTGAGCTCCCTGAAAGAATGTGGCTGGGCACCCCCACAGCCTTAACACTGCATGCCCAGAAGGGAGCCTTCTCTGTGCCTTCGCAGCCTGGGCTGAGTTTAATGACCTCCGTCTGCCAAATGGGACGGGATAACCCTGCTCTTTACAATAGTGCAATCATTCTTATAGTCCTATAAATATCCCTGGAAGATCCCCCTCGAGAGCGTGGTAAGTTAAGTGGGGAAACACAGGAACTGGCTCCTTCTACTGTTCCGGTGGGCGGCTCAGGACCCGGTCTCAAGTAGAACGTCTACTTTCCTGAAGTGATGTTCTCTCCCATGGGACTTCCGCTCACATAACTCTGCTCTTGAGAGCCCTGCCAAGTTTTAGGGACCAACTCAGATTGAAACTCGTCTGGGTCACCTTCTGAAGCTCCCCACTGAGAATTCATTAGCCTCTCCCTTTCCCTTGGCGCTCTGTTTGTAACTCTGGTGTGGTTGTTTCCCCGGTTCTGGCTTGTACTTGCATTATTTGTGATGGATAGTCCATTTCTTGACTCTAGAGTCAGCCAGACACTGGTTAGATACCAGCTTGATTACATCCCAGCTCAGTGCTCTGGGAAGGTGGCCTCAGCTCTCCATGACCCAAGTTACTTGACTGTAAAATGGGTATACTAATGTCTACTTCCTGGGAGGGATGTGAGGAATAAATGATGTGATGCATGTCCAGTCTATGCAGTGCCTGAGCTCACTCAGCAACCAGAGCCCTGCTGCTACACTGTCACTCACGACAATGATGCATTGGCAAGAATCCATCATGGCCACCAGACTGAGCTCCTGGAGGGATGGAGCCATTTTAAAGTCACCTGTGACCTGTGAAGTGTCTGATCAAGTGCCTTCCAGTAACTGATCACAACTTGCTTTGAGGATAAAATGAGAGAATAAAATAAATGGAAGCAATTAACACAGTGCTGGTCACTGAGGAGTTCAAGAAATTTTAATGTCCCTTTTCTCAAATAGATAGATGGATGGATAGATGGATAAATAAATAAATAAAAGTTTGTTGTATTTAAGCTTCAACAACCTGAATTAGGCTGCTCGTAAAAAGGGCTTAAAGATTGGGGGTTGGTGGTGATTCCAGGAATCAAGAAGTGATTCTAAACAGGCCAAACAATCCATTGGTATGTTCTCAGAATGGATTCAAATCAAATCTTCCGTGCCCTGGCCCTGCCCTCCAAGTGCCTGCAGGAATACCCAAAGGCGGGGAATGTGGAGTCTGGCGAGCCCTTGGAGTGTTGGGATGGAACAGTGATGGCGCGGAAGGGATGTGCACTGAGTACTAGGAAGAGCTCCACTGAGCCCAGGTGAAGGGGTTCGGATGTTACTTAGGAGACTGTGCATACCTCTCTCCAACCCGATGCTTTCCCCAAAATAACGTTTCCCCAGCAATGACCTCCGCAGTGCCTGGAGGTGGGAAGTAACTGCTTTCTGCCCTGCAAGCTAAGTTGAAGCCAAAGCAGCAGGTGTCCATGTGAGCATGAACCCACAGCGCACATACCCACACACATCTCCGTCCAGAAGTCATCCCTGCTGCCCTCTCCCGCAGACAAATACTCTGAGCCATGACACTCACTGTCCAACAATTCCATGACAGAGTAAGAGGAAAGCAGATGAGGAGGGACAGCCCCAGAAGAAGAGAGCTGCTCCCTCCCTTCTCCTCTTCCTCCACAAGAGTCCCAATACCTGGACCTCCCACCACTGCACACAACCCTTCAGAGGTATGCCCTGCTGAATTGGTCCTCTGAGAGAAGCCACAGGTGCCTTCAGGTACACCTAAAGAAAGAAGAAGTGCCCCCTTAAATTTAGAACCCCCGGGTTTAAGTCCTGGACCTTGTAGATGGGTATGACCCTACCTGGGGAGAGGTCACACGGGGAGAGGCATAGAGGAAGGAGGTGATGGTTCGAGGGTGAAGATCAACTACTTGACTGCCTTTGTGTTGTTAGCAGCACAGTTACGACACAGGCTTAGTATAACTGTGGCATAGACTGGTTGGGCTCTCACTAAACCCATTTTGTGTGCCTGGACACACAGCTAAACTGCATTTTCCAGCCCCCTTGCATTTAGATGCAATCTTCAGTTGTTTTCACCAATGGGATGCTTGTCACTCCCCCAGGTAAGGCAGTTAAGAGCAAATGCATTTTCTCGGTTATTTCTGCCATAAGCTGAAAGAACCCACACTCTGTGTCATTCCACTAGGTTATGATAAGGACAAGTTATAGACTTTTATTGTGTCAGGTCACTGGGATTTCCAGGATTATTATCAGACCAGCTGGCGTTATGTATTTAAACTGGTGTAGGCACAATCCTTCCTTCGAGGAAGGCAAATAAATGGTACTCAATTGCAATTCTTTAGATATTTGGTGAAAATATTACTGAATTCAAGACAGGTGGCCTATATCCTAGCCCAGTCTCTAAAAGTATCTGTCTGTGTAATTCTGAAGTCATTTGCTCCTGGGACCCTCAGTTCTTCATTCATAGGGTGAGGCTGTTCAACTGGATGGTCACTACCATCCCCTACTGCTCAAAGACATCTGTGAGGCCAGATGACGGGGGCTCAGCCTCACAGACTAACGTGCACTTGTCACTGAAATGGGAGCTAATGATGCCTCCCAGGTCTGAAGAGCGCTGACCTTCTGCTGGACAGGGCTGCTAAGTGTTATTAGAGATAGGCCTCAAAAGCCTCTTCTGTTTGCAGAGTAGACAAGAATGACAGAGATATTTTAAAGTCCCAAATACTCAATATTTACTCTATAACCAGTGTTAGTTGGGCAATTTCTCATTGGTGGCCAAAACAGATGGCGTGAAAGGGAAGTCTCCCATGGTCCTTTGCTCACCTCCCCCACTGCTTCCATGTACCCTCTGTCTGGCCTCCATACTGCAGGACTCCAGGCGCCATTCACATCACAGCCTGTATACCTATCCTCCCTGGAGTTATGCAGTGCACAGCTGCTGCAGCTGTGGGTGCTGGCCAGGATTCCTCTGTGTCCTCGATGTCCATCGTGCATCCTCACACCTCCTTGCTTTTGTCTACGTAGCTTCCTTTGCCTGGGCACCTTCTCTCTCTTCTCCAACTGGGGAGACCTGATGTTCTTTCAGAGCCAGCTTGAACCATTCCCTTCTCTGGGAACCCCTGCCTGATTGTCACGCCTTACAGAAGAATTCATCCCCAATCACCACCCCACCCCGTCCCTCGATAGCATCAGTCATTTTGCTGCTCAGCTTATTATGTACATGCCTGTCTTCCCCATTGGACTGTGTATTCCTCGAGCACCATGACCTCGTCTTTGTCATCTCTGAACTCCCAGAACCCCAGTAGTGCCAGTTTAATGGTGAATTTTTAAATGAATATTTACGAATAAATGCACCAAGTTTCTTTTTACTTGCTGCCCTGGGGTCATATACAGAGAAGTCAAAACACGGATTTGGAAAAAAAAAAAATCACAAGATGATAAACGTAAAGTGACCGTGGACCCTCCTCCCCCTCAAAGGCATCATCAGTTATCAAGTCATGAAATGGTGGCTGTGGGTTGGTACTCCGGGATGAGAGCCACAGCCTGCCGCTTCCCTTGGACAAAGGGAGCACTGTGACAAGCACTGTGCTGCCCAGCCATGCTAAACAAGACCAACATTAAGTCAGGAGATGAAACTTCCTGAGGCTTAAGACCACAGGGCCCACTGTACAGGGCCATGTTCAGGTGTGGTCTTTAGGGTCCCCACTGACACTTGGCAGTTCCCCTGACAAAGCCACTTCTCTGCAGACGGACAGGTGTGATGATCCCTCTGAATTGGTCTAATAGAGTTTCTGATCCTCAAGGACCCAGGGAATGTATGTGAGGGCCAGGAATAGACTATGAAATGTATGGGGGTGGAGTGGAAAGGGACACTGAGCTTAGCTTACCCTGAAAGTGTTGACCATGAGGGCAGTGTCAGGATAGGCAAATACCTGGGAGTGGTGAGAGACGGGAACAAGAGCAATGGAGACCATGCCATTGACCAGTAGGCGAACTGTGCCAAAGAACATCTGAGGGTGTCCCTCCCACCCAGAGGGACCCAGGAGAGCCACTGAGAAGACTGAGGAGGAGGAAGAGCAGCCTTGCCCTCTCACAGATCCCAGAGGCAATCTGTGTCACAGCTACAATTATTAGAGAGAGCAGTTTCCAGGAGAGGGCTAGCGCTGATGGGTATTTGTGGACAGGTCTCTGAGAGCTTACATAATCATGTCTACACACTTTTGTCCCCAATCAATCATTTGTGTACTTCTGCTCAGCCTTGAGGCTACTTCAACCTACTGAGATGCTGAGCTTCTCATTTGTTTTGAGGGTTCAATGCCCCCCCTTCCCTCCAGGCCCCACGGTCTGGGAGCCAGTGAGAAAGGCTGGATGTGGAGGTCCTCTAGGCCAGTGGAACTGAGCAGCGTGTCAGAATAAGTCATATGCCTCTTATCTATGAACACTTTGGGAGTCTCAGCTTGGGACACAAACTTCACTAACCAGGCTGGCCTTGTTCCAATTATCACCAGGTTATGCCAGCATTTCCAGAAAGAACCTCAGAGCAGTGCCCTCCACGGATCTTGGTGCTAGTATGACGACACCCTGACTGACTTGCCCTGGTTACCTACCTTCTCTCCCAATAGACCATCAGCTCCCTGTGATAGGGGCTATGTCCCATTATCTCGGTGCCCCCAGGGCCTACATAGAACCTAGGTAGTAAAGAATTTAACCTTGCCCAGAAAGAGGGTAAAGAAACCTTTACCCTCGGCTTCTAGGAGGTGACCTCTTGGGACGTCATGGCTGATAGGAGTATCTGTTTGGCAGGGGATCAAAAGCCAGTTAGATTGTAACAATGTGACTAAGTCGGTTTTGAGCCACAGCAAATATGATGTAGGCTGAAGGCTTTTGGTCAGTTGCATGGTATCACCCAACCTCCTGGGGCCTGGGGGACTGAGATTAGCCACATGGGAAGTCAACCATGCCTACAGGATGAAACTCCAAACAAAACTCTGGACACCAAGCTTGAAGGAAGAATTCCCTGTTTGTCAATATTCTATGTATCCTGTCACACGTCAGTGTCAGGAAAGTACCTTTGAACAACATGGGTTTGAGCTGTGTGGGCCCAGTTACCTCGTGTAGATTTCTTTGATACAGTTCAGTTCTGTAAATGTATTTCTCTTCCTTAAGGTTTTCTTACTAGTATTTCTCTAGCTTACTTATTGTAAGGATTCAGTGTATAATACATATAACATACAGAATATGTGTTAATTGACTATGTTATCAGTAAGATTTCTGGTCAACAGTAGGCTATGAGTAGTTAAGTTTTGGGAAAATACATGAATTTCTGACTGTGCGGGGGTTTGGCACCTTCTAATGCCTGTGTTGTTCAAGGTCAACTGTAATGTGGTCCTAACTCCGTGGGGAGAGGGCAATTGGAAGCTCTACATTTGAAAATCTCTTGGATTCTTCCCTATGTGCTTTTTCCCTTGGCTGATTTCAAGCTGTAACCTTTCCCTGTAATAAACCATAACCATAAGTATGACAGCATTCAGTGTGTTTCGCATATTCTTTCGGCAAATTATCAAACCTAAGCATGGTCTCAGGAAGCTCTGAATGTACAGCTGGTGTCAGAGATGAGAGTGGTCTTATGTGGACTGTGGCCCCCTCCCACAAATGTTGCAGAGCCTTCTGTATAATCGAGATATGAGACATGGGAAGTCTTACTCAACCCAGGGAAGTTGGACAACAGATGCACTGGGTGGCCATGTTTAACTCTCCTGGCTTCCACCCCCGCCCCTAGATTTTTATGAAGACCTCTCGCTCTGAAGGGAGACCTAGTCATGGAGCCTAATCAAGGGAAACTCAGAAATCACAGACAACAATGTTCTCAGAAGCTGGGAACCTAAACCTGAGGTTGTAGGCTACAGGATCTTCCATCTGTGCCAGCAGTACTCTCTCCTGAGGGATAAGAATATTAAGAATAATTATAAAACTAACAGTAGCAGCTAAAATTGACTGAGGATTTTCTAGATGCCAGGAACAATTCTAAGTCCTTTGCATCCATTATCTTAATCTTCACAGAGGTAAGTAAGTATTAAGGTAAGGAAGTAAGGTATCATTGTGAGGTAAGAAAGCTATTACTCCTGTCCCATTGATGAGAAGGCTGAGCAGCAGAGGGAATAATGACTTGTCCAAGGTCACAGAACAGGCATATGGCGGACCCAGGTCTCCAGTCGAGGAACTTGGACTCCAGGGCCTTGGTCTTAACATCACCTGTCCAGCCACTAGACTCCAAGATCCCTGGGGTCTTCCTGGATGGGTGAGTCTCCACTGCCTTTGTCTACAGAGGCCGAGGGCTTTCACCCATTCAGACAAAGCCAGGTTTGGAGTATCACAGGCACTGACCTAAGCAAGCTCTTTTATACGTATCTGACTTGTCCTCCAACAACACTCCAGGGTGGTATTCACTCCATGATACAGACTGAGGAAGCAGGGTCTGCTTTGAAAATAGGAACCCCCATATGTTCTGGATCTCCTCGAGTCAAATACAGTCGTTTATCTGGCACCTTCAGTATATTAAGTTGAACCGCAAAATATGGCTGATATTTGACCATTTTTGACTAACCAAAAAATGACAATTTCACGTGATTCGACCTAATGTACTACGTCAGGCTAAGTGTGATGGTAATACCAGTCACTGGTAAATAGTATAAATAGGAAATATTTTATCAGTGGGTGGCTTAGCACTCAAAAGCTTAGGGACTTCCAGTGTTTACTCACCTGCATATTAGCCCTTAAAAAGCACGGGTGGATGGCTCCAGGGGCACCAGTGTTCACCTGAGTTTTTCATGTGACATCCCAAGAAAGGGTTAAAATATGACAAATGCTTATGTCTAAGAACCCAAGGAAACTGGTGCAAGTACGTGGTTTCATTTAACTCTTATAAACCAGAGACCCAAATTAAGGTCTCAGGCAAGTGACTTAACCTCTCTGAGCCTCAGATAAAACAAAACAAAACAAAACAAAAACCACACAGGAATATCACTTTGCTCCTGGGTGGTTGTGAGGACACTGACATTAAGGATGTGAAAAGATTTTGCAAGCTACAAAGTGCTGTACAAACGTTTTGTGCTGAATCGTCTTAGACCATGCCACTGAGTCTGTGCCTATGTTCCATCAGTATTTATTCACCTGACCCAGTTTTTGATGGTAACTTTTCAGGAAAGCCTTCTATGCAAGTACTGCATCACCTGGTCACCTGTCCAGCATGCCTGGTATCCCGCTGTGCCCGTGCTAAACAGGCTTATGACAGTGCGGGGAAGGTGTTGCGGGAGGTGCACCCAGAGCCTAGAACCCCAAACTGCACTTCCTCCTCTCCCACCCCTGTTCTGGGAGAAGGGGAGGGGGTGGGAACAAAGACACCAGCACCCCTCTTCCCTGGCCTCAGTCCTAAGGGAGAAGTGAAGAGCCAGCCCAGTCTCCAGGAGCCAAAGGAACAGCTTGCACTGCCGGAGCAGGCTGGTGCCTGGAGGGGATCTGAGTCACTCTCTGTCAGCAGTGAGGCACACTGCCAGCCCATCCACAGGGCCGCCTGCCCCTCCCCCAGTCCCGACGCCATCACCTCCCATGGGGGCACACCTCTCTAGCCCAATTGATACACTGCTCCCAAGCAGAGGGCTCCAGCTCAGCTTTAGGCCACCTGGCACTTGAGGGAGCCCAGGGACTAAGACTTGTTTGCCTTAGGTCATCACTTTGTGACACCAGGGTCCCCGGCTGCTCTCTCCATTTCAAACACCTGTATGCCGCTGCTGAATGACCATATGCCTCTCCTCCATACTTACCTTCAGTGGGTCCCACCATCCACAGGGGCCACACTTCTGCCCCTGACAGTCACAGCCTCCAAGAATAAGCTCAGACTTGCTTTCCCAGCCATATCTCCCATTGCTCCTAGAACAGTCCTTTGGGTCAGCCCATCTGATTTATTGTCCCCCCACCTTTCCCCAAACACATGCACCCTTTGGTTCACATGGACAATTTTGCTCAGGCCCCACTTCCCACCTGCCGTGCCTCCATGTTTTCCCCTTTGCTTGGAAAGTCTTCCGTGTCTAAAGACCCAGTTCATCTGCTACCTTTACCACAAGCGTCCTTCCCTGACAATTTACTGAACTGATGCCCATGAAGCATTTGCTATGTGCCAAATTCTGTTCTGGGTGCTGGAATATAGTGGAGGATGAAAAAGACTAGCTCCCTGTTCTTATGGGGTTTATACTCCAGTGGGAAGAGGCGGAAAGAAATGATTCCAGTCCGAGATAAGAAAATCAACGAGTGTGATGTGTTAGAGCATGACTGACAGGCAAGGGCACACTCTAGAAGGCTCTCTGAGAAGGTTACACTAGAGTTGAGACCTATAGGACAAGGAGTGAGTCGTGCCACACCTGAGCAGAAGATTCTAGAAGGAGGGGGCAGGCAGCCAGTGTGAAGACCTCAAGACAGAAATACCCTTGCCACTGCACAGGAGCCCTGCCTCATCTTATTTCACATGCATTGCTTGAGTTACTTGCACAGAGCACCCCATGTGATATGTTGTGCTCTGTCAAGGATAAACAGGCAAATGACGCTAGAAACTTCACTGCGATGCCGTTCTGTGTGACTCTTGTTTTCACATGGTTGCTGTCCTCCCTCCAGAATAAACAGTAAGTTTCAAGCCCCTTGAAGACAGGAACTGTGCCTTCTCCCTCAGTAAAAACCCAGGATGCACCTAAATGCCAGAGACCTACTGCCCCCACAGCAGACATTCACCAAGCACGCTTTCACTTCCTGGCCCCTCCTCGCCAGGAGTTCACCTGTGAAGTTTAAAAAAAAAAAAAACTCTCAGGCTTCCCCACACCCTGACTCAGACTCTCTGGGAGGGGTGTGTCTGTGAGGCTCCCATGTGTAGCCTGGGTGGGGAATCTCTAGCTAGTTGATGGTGTGCCTTCTAGAAAAGGAGAGGGCTCAGTCACCAAGCATTCTGATCTGGCCTCTGACCTGGTACTGATCTAGGTGGACCACTGTCTGGGGTGCCCGGTTTCTCCATACTCAAATTGAAGGACTTCCACCGAAGCCTCCAGACCAGCCTTTGACCTTGACCAGCCTGGGTGGTCCCTCAGCCCAAGAGACATGTATCTGGTCTCAGTCATAGTCCCGTAGTCCTTGGTCAGTGCTTGATGGTGCCTGCCTGGTCAGCCCTGGGAGGCAGACATCGTCCACATTTTCTTAAAGATCCTGAGTAAGAAGTCCGATTTCTTCTCTGACTCCTAAGCTTTAAGTTTGATGGGAAGAGCAACTGCCTACCCATGAAGTACTGGGCTATGTCACCCTCACACAGACCATCAAGAACAGTAACACACTGTCTCTCCCCACATTATCAGGGATGCTGTAGGTGTGATCTTGTCTGGAAGCAGAGGGCATCATGAATCATCTGTTTCCAGGCAATTTTCAAGGTAAGATGCACTGCCACCATTCTAAAGGTTCTCCTATGCCTTCTTGCAAGTCACTACAATCCTGAGCAATGGGTCCTCAGACTACAGAGAGACCTATGGTGAGGATACAAGCAAGGGAGAACAGGATGCCGCCACCACACAAGACGCTTGCAGGGACAGATGGCACTCATTAGAGAGGGAGGCATGCCAATGCACAGACAGCAGCTCTTTCCCTTCCCCCAGCCTCAAGGGCAGCCTGGGAAAGGCTGGATTCTCCTCTGTTATGGGAACTTGTGCCCTCTGAATTTCAAATCTCTTCAGAGGGAAGGGACAGCTCCTTCCAGTGGTCCCTGCCCAGATCCAGACACTCAGCCTGGCCAGTCGCTCCCCGCGTGACCTTGAACACATCACCACACTGAGCCTTAGATTAGCTATTTGTGAAAGGGCTGAAAAATCCCTATCCAGTTCACTTCTTCAGAAAGTTAGGAAGATAACTCTATAGTTAAATGTTAGAAGTTCCATTCACTATCCATCTGTCAAATCTTAATAGTTCCTGGGCCAAATACATTGGACTGGAAAAGCTAATCACTGAATGAGAAGTGAGCACATAACACAGCCTTGGGGCTCCTGGCTCTTTGGAGGACTGTTGTAATAAGAGTGAAAAAAGCACGAGACCCGTGTGGGCTCTGATTCCAGCTCTGCTCCTTAGATGTGGGACCACTGGAGCATCAGCCTTCTCACCTGTATGGTGTTTGTACTAACATCCAGCTCACTGGCCAGCAAGAGGACCGGGACATAGGGGGTTCCTAATAAGCAATACTATTGACATCGTTATTTAACTCATCCAAGCCCTGTCACTGACTAGGGCAGATAGAGCTGGGGATTGTCCCAGGTTGGTTATTTTCCAGCTCACGTCATAACAGAACACAACCTGGGACCTTGCATTTACCTAAAGAAACTCAGAATCCTTTTTATTATATGTCACTCAGCCTCCCAAGCTCTGAGAAGGGAAAGGAAAAGGCTTTTAAGGCGTGGAATGGAGAGGTAAGGGTTCTGACCAAGGTTCTAGAACAAGGTGAGGCAACAATAAGAGAACCCATTTCTTCAGTCTGACCAGGGCTCAAAATAGAGAGGCAGTGCTCCAGCAGAGGGCTGGCCCCGGCCCAGCCCTGAGCTGAAATGACCGCAGGCAGCTGCTTTCTCCCAGAACACGACTGGAAGAGGCTTGGAGCTCTGGGCGCAGGAGGAGCCCGGGGCTGCCACCTCGACCTCCTGGCCATCCAGCCGCCCTGCTGTTCCCACCCAGAAAGGCAACACCCATGGTTACTAAAGCAAACACTTCTCGATTTCAAGGTCTCTCAGTTTTCAATCCACGACCTTTGATGCACTTAAAATACTGCTCTGCGTTTCACAGCAGCCTTTATGTAAGTGGGCGGACGAGGGCTGTGCCTGCCAGCCTGCCCTTCCCTGTGCCTTGCCTCCAAAAGCCGCTTGGGAAGGTCGCCTTGCCATGGAGGCCTTCGATGGCTAACTCACCATTTGCTAGGGGCTCCCTCACTTTTTTATTTCACTTATTTGCTTTAAAATAGAAATCACGGGACGCCTGGGTGGCTCAGTTGGTTGGACGACTGCCTTCGGCTCGGGTCATGATCCCAGAGACCCGGGATCGAGTCCCGCATCAGGCTCCCAGCTCCACGGGGAGTCTGCTTCTCCCTCTGACCTTCTCCTCACTCATGCTCTCTCACTGCCTCTCTCTCAAATAAATAAATAAAATCTTTAAAAAAAAATAGAAATCACCATGGCTTTGTGCATTTATTCATTTTCTGAGGTCAGCCTCCACGTGGTAGATGCACAGGAGGCTCAGATCTAGCAGTGACCAATGCTCAGAGGATGGAAGATGAAAGTGCCAGAGGTGGGAGGAGAGCCAGGAGAGGCTCACTACTGAAACTGGAGAAGGAGGTTCATAAGACAGGGTACTGTCCAACTCAATCCAATTCAGTTTAATAGCCATGGTTTGAGGGCCTGTCTTCCGGGCCATGTTATAGGTCAACACTGTCCAATAGAAATAAAATGGGAACCACCTACATAATTTAAAACATCTTCATAAAAGTCAAAAGAAACAAGTAAAATTAATTTTAATAATATGCTTTACTCAACCCAGTATATCCAAAATGTTATCACTTTGACATGTACTCAGGATAAAATTATTCCTAAGATATTTTATGTCTTTGTACTAAATCTTTGGAATTCATGTGTATTTTACATATCTAGTACTTTTCAATTCAGACACATGTCAGGTGCTCAGTAGCCACATGTGACTAACGGCTACCATACTGGGCAGCCTTAGGTATCGGTTACTCTGGGTGTTGGGGATCCAGAATGCATGAATTGTGGTCCCGGCCTTTGAAGAAAATGGATGGCCACATGGATACTTCCAACCAAATGCAGCAAAAAGAGGGAGGCTGAGGTAGAACTGGAATGGGGCACACATGAAAAGCAACTCATTTAGTTTACCCTGGGGACTCAGGAAACTCCTGGATGAAGTACAGCTGAATATCAGAAAGACTGAAGGGAACCATTGCTGAGAACAGGCCACAGCACATGCTCATCAGGAGGAGTGGCCAACCCCTTCCAGGGGTGAGGCGTATGCCAGACAGCAAGGGAATAAGAGTCAGTGAATGAAGACAAAGTGGAAGCAGATGGCCAAGAAGTAGACCAAACAGCTGCATGGTCAAAGGAAAAAGACGAGGCAGTAGCTGGAAAGAGCAGTAGTAACGGTTATAATTATGACCATTGAGCACCCATTTTGGGCCTGGCTAAGAGAAGATTTTCAGTTTTGACTTTAGGAGGGGAAACAGAGCATGTTTATATGAAGGGGAGAAGGGTCCAGACATGCAGGAAAACTTGGATAATGCAGTGAGAGAAAATCTGATGAGGACATATGGTAGAAGAATCCTAAACAAAGGTTAAGAGTTTCTGTGGAGAAGTCGACCTCAGGCTGTGTGGGTAAGTAGTTACATATCCCATTTATTCTGAGTCTCTCTCCTTTCCATGTGGCTCAATGCTCTTCCCTACACTGACCAGGTTCCTGAGCATTCTCTTGAGGAGACACTCAACACTCACACAAATTGTATCTGGGAGATACAGAACAACACAGTTTGGCTGGTACAATGAGCTGTCCCAATGATCTGCTCAAAGATTGCAACTTAACTCCAAGTAGAAGTTGTGTTCACCAAAGGACCTGAGGAACCCAAAAATGTGTAAGTAAAATGGGAACTAGGAAAGCAAATGCTCAGCAAGAGAGGTTGTGGGCTACTCAAAGGTTACTATTTGGGTCAGAGGGTAGTGGGTGGGCTCACTGTCAGGATATCACTACTCAGAGTAGAGGGCACTTGAGGCACCTCTCCCAGTGCCCTTGAGAAGGAATCTTTTGGAGAGATAAGCTTTGGCACTCTGGGGTCTCAATTTATAAATATTTATTGAGACCCTTAAATATATCATGGAATATGCTAGGTGCTGTGAAGGGCGTAGTGCTTAATGCACCATGATTCTCTCTCTCTCTCTCTATCTCTCTCAGGGAGCTTACCATTTGATTTAGTAAGAAAGATAGGACATGTAGGCATATACCTATACTCCAAGGCACTGTGTAGTGTGTGATATTAAAAATACAAAACAATGGTGCCTGGGTGGCTCAGTCTGTTAAGTGTCCAACTCTTGATTTCAGCTCAGGTCATGATCTCAAGGTCCTGAGATCAAGCCCCACATTGGGCTCTGCACTGGGTGTGGAACCTGCTCAAGATTCTCTCCATCTCCTTCTGTCCCTCTCCCACTCCTCCCTCTAAAAAAAAAAATAATAAAAATAAATAAAATTTAAAAATAATTTCAGAATGGAGCAGAAAGGAGGGAGAAGAAAGTTTTATTCTATAAAGTTGCAATTATGGTTATTTGAGTTAAATCTTTTCCAAGAAGCTTCAGAGAAAGAAAGTGGGGGACAACCTTTATGGAGATGATTCAGGTGGAAAATTTATCTGATACAGATTCAACACACAGATACACTGAAATATTTTCTTTTTAGGAACCAAGAGAAATGAAATGCATGCATCTAGGAAGTAATTACTATTGAACTGAGGCAAATATTGAACAGGGTAGGTAATAGAACACCAGAAGCATGCAGATGAATAAGTGAAAGCAAAACATCTTTAGGGACTGGAGAACTAGCCAGAAGACTCATAAAACCTAATGTTGTGTATTTGTATTTAAATGTGAGTGGAAATAACACCAATTAGAGTTCCAGAGAATGAACTGATAATTGACTTGTTCCCTCTTTCATTAGCTTCTATTCAAGGAGCTCAAAATAGCTTCCATTTTTATCTTCAGATTCCCACAACCTAATGCAATGCTAGGGACATAGCAGGTGTTCAATAAGTGTTGAATGAATAGATAAAGGCATGAATGAACAAGCAAATGTGTGACTACCTCTGAGAGTGGCTAATGTGAGTTCTAGTGGTCTTACCTACATTCACTAATATTTAACTTTTGGTCAAGACATTTAATGTCTGGCTCCTAGTTTTCTCATCTACAAAATGGAGATGATTACAGGGACTTCCCAGGACTATTTCAAGGATTAAATGATGTGGGAAAACACTTGGTAAACCTGGAAATCACTGAAGAAAAAAGTCCTTTCTAAATCAGTATCTCATTTATACAACAAAGGCACATGTTTAACTGAGGAAAGAGACCCCCCTTCAAGTCATCCTTTTCCTTTCACCCTTGTCTGGGAACAGTCTCACCAAATCCATTGCTGGAGGGAAAGTTGCCTCACCTTCGTTCCCATGAAGGAGAGCAGTAACAAAGTTTCTGATGAGAAGTGATAACCAGAGGTGTCCTTATGGCCATTCTTGCCTCATGGAGCCAAGGAGTTTCTTAATCTGCTACTTAAGCAGGAAGTTTCATTATCCCTGTCCTGGGTTTTCTGAACCCTAGAATTAAGACGTCAGCGAGAGATGCAGGCTTTGTTCACATGGAAAAGCTGCGGATTTATCAACAACTTTTATACACACAATGCACCCAAGCATGCACTGAGGACACTTGCCTGCTCTCGACAAGATAACTGAGCCATGTGGTGACAATATTAATTAGACAATAGCAGCTGGAGAAGGAAGCTCCCACGTGCTATGCCATGATACTCTGTTTGCATACAACAAACCGCCGACAGGATCTGATGGGTCAAATGGCATAGTTGTGGTTGTCTCCAGGGTGGCGGTTTCTGAAGACCTACTGAAGATGCAGAGAGAGCCGGACAGACTTTTGGGATGGAATTTGGCCCATAGACTACTTGGCAAGGCATGTATTGCCTGGAGGTTGAACACAAAAACCTAAGCTTGACATTCAGGGCTCTCTGGCAGTTTAATTGGAGAAGAGTGAGAGTACCCTGGCATTAGGCTGGGCATCCCCATGAGGCAGGTTCAAACCCCAGGTCTTCCTTGTGCGAGCTGTGTGATTCTATTTAGTTCATTTTAATTATCCTTCTGAACTTTCTTCCATACAGTGGGCCATTATTACCTTCCCTGTAGAACTGTCATGAGAATTAAATAAAATTGTGTATATGTAACATGTCTGTATTTGCATCTTCCCCTCTCCCCACCCTCTTAAGTGCTAGTCAAGAGAGGCAACTCACTATGGTTGGAACAGTTACTTTCTCACAGGCATGCTTCTCTCCACTATAGACCATCCCCCAGAACACGCTGTTCCCACCTATCCCAATTACACTCAGTTCAAACATTTTATCTCTGCGAAGTCCTCCAAGACCCCCCAGCTAAATGTGACTGCTCCTTTTTCCGAAATGTCACAGCAATATTGCTAGTGGTCTCTCCATTGTGTGTGACAAAATTCCCAAGGGAGCAACTGGTTTTTAATTCTTCTTGGTGCTCCCTTTTGGAGTGAGTTGTCTAGCCCATTATTTTGTGGAAGCCGAGACCATGTCATATGCCATGCTTTATAGAATTTATGCTACATGGACCAAATCTGTTTCCCTTGCAGTGGATCTGTAGGAAAGCTCCTCTGCCTGTTGTTTTTCAGAAGCATGTAAAAACTAATCTTCTTTGTGCCTGGTAGGGATAGAAGAGTCACTTTTTACAGATCTCTCAGCATCAGTCTGACATCCTCATTTACTCAAGCAGAATTTATTGAGCCCTGCTATGTGTCAGGACCCATGTCTTTCTCTGCAGTCATATACAACTATCGCTCTGATCATGAGCTGGTTTGCAAACTGTCTCTGCAGCAGAATCCCTGAAGGAGCTGATCCAAAATGCAGCCTCCTGGCCTCAAAGCCAGAACTCCAGAATCACAGTCTCGAGGGTTGTGCCTGTGGTGTGTGTTCTAACAAATTCTATTCATGAGTCTCAAGCATACTAAAGTTTAAGAACAAGGCTCTAGACCAAAGAGCTTACAGTGGTCATTCACTCTGAAAATGCATCTGAGGAAACCACCCACTAGTTTCTGAGGAAGAGAAGGAAATGCATGAGAGGTTATGAAGAGATAACTATGAGGACGAGTGGACAGAATTGGGATAATTATGTTTGGACAGGAGATGGTTATGAAGGCTCCTACCGAACATTCCCACAGCTCCAAAGTTTCCTGTGGGATATGGTAGTCACAGTTCTCACCACTGATGAGGACCCTGCAGGGACTGTGGACGTAGTAAACAGCACAAGTGAGTCAGGTTGGTATTCCTGGGCCATTAAATGGAAAAGGCATTCACAGGAAACTTGGAGAACTGTTTTCTATCCATAGGGTTCCTTCCGAAGGTCACTGAAGACCAAATACGTATAGACAAGTGACAGACTTCTGTAGGCTCCTTTCTCTAAGACAGAGAAAATACACCTTTAAACTGCGACCCCGTTTAAAGAACAGCTGATTCTCAGAAAAATGGCTCTGAAGAAAAGGAATGTGGAAGAAGAATGGTATCATGATGGAAGGAGCAGTGGACTAGGAACTCAAAATAGAGCAAATACACTTTTGTGCAACATGAAACAGTATGTTGTCCGAGAAGGATGCTGAGCATGGAGTCAAAGGACAAGAATTATATCCTAGCTTTCCTATTTTTTTCTATTTTTTCCTATTTTTTTAAAGATTTTATTTATTTATACTTGATAGACAGAGATCACAAGTAGGCAGAAAGGCACACAGAGAGAGAGAGGAAGGGAAGCAGGCTCCCTGCCGAGCAGAGAGCCTGATGCGGGGCTCGATCCCAGGACCCTGGGATCATGACCTGAGCTGAAGGCAGAGGCTTTAACCCACTGAGCCACCCAGGCGCCCCATATCCTAGCTTTTCTATTTACAGATGTAAAACTGGGGGTAAATCTCTCGGCACTCTCCGTCTCTTCACCTAAAAGCATAAAATATAGATTTTACAAAGTGTAAAATTGCCATAATAACATCTACCTTGCTCATTCCAGAATTGTTATAAAAGTCAACTAAGGAAACATATATGAAAGCACTTAGTAATCAAAAAATTATTTTGAAATAGATTTTTAAAATTCAGCAATAAAATGTCATTCTATGGACATTCCATCTATGCTGAGTTTTTCAAGTTCTTTAATTAGAAACAATCCAGGATTCACATTATATGAAAACAGTGTTTCTTTTTGAACCAAATTTTACTGAGACCGTTGATAAGAGGTTTTCTTTTTTTTTCTTTTTTCTGGAGGAAATGTGAAGAAATCCAGCATATATCTCAGAACCTTTAGGATTTGGTTCATGGGTGTCTTTTTTCTTCCAGGCCATTTATATACAGTGGAGGCCTGTTTAGCTGAAGAGGGAGCCAGTGACAAGAGCAAAGTGATGGCAAATGTGCCCTCAGAAGACTTGGCAGCAGGAGGCAGTGGGATTACAGGTCATAGGGCTGATAACAGTTTCTTGTAACTGCTCAGCCCATACACAGGCTGTGAGACTTGGACAGGGAGAGTACACACAACCTTATTTTGTTCCCTATGGATTCTAGCTGCCTAACCACTTAGGTCTTAATCTCCAAATAAAATGCTCTGAGGTCTTTATTGTATTTTATTATCATTATTACTGTTACCACTATGAGTATAAATATCAATTATATTTTAAGCCTTCATTATGCACCAGGCAGGATAGCTTTATACACACTATTTCATTCCATCTTCACAACACTTTGGGTAGGGTTTCCTTACCAGAGATTGATAGCTGAGGCATAAAGAGAATAGATAGTTGTTATAACCTTAGTCAAAAGAGGCAGGACTCAAACTCAGGTCTTTAACTTCTATGTGTATATTGGCACTTCTATAAGAACTTGCTATGAAACCAGGATTGCTCTTACAGTAAGGAAAATGAGATTTTCTCTCAAAAGGTATGACTAGCAATATGTATTTAATTTGCTTTTCCATAAGCAGTGGGGAAATCATGGGACAAAGGGGTAGTACTCTCCCTGCAATCGTTAGGGGTGGGATGAAGG
Source organism: Mellivora capensis (assembly GCA_004024625.1). Classification (NCBI taxonomy): domain Eukaryota; kingdom Metazoa; phylum Chordata; class Mammalia; order Carnivora; family Mustelidae; genus Mellivora; species Mellivora capensis. The sequence continues at coordinate 133,875 of PISX010001256.1, forward strand.
AGAGGTGTGCCTTACCCCATACTACCTCCTGACGGGTGCTTTATAACAGAGGTTTGGAGAATGTCTACTCTTATTCAGGTAAGGAAGCAAATAAATTAATAAAAAAAAAAAGCAGTTGCCTTATTCTAGATGATTACATTTATACTCTATTTCTAAGAAAAGAGAGTATTTCGGTGGTTCAATTCAATTAGGCAAAACAAATAGCAACTTGTGACATCTGGGAATAGTTAAGACCTAAATTTCTAAGGGCTTTGTCATTGTTGGTTAGTTCATCCGCTCAGCCTTGCCAGTGGATGGCCCAAGTCTGAGGAGGCAGTGTTTCCTGTTCAGATCTTACCAAGAGTCTGCTTCAATGAAGAAAAAGATCTGAGGTACCACGGAAATTCATTTTCTTCTTCCACTTCTCTTTCATTGTACTTCCAGAGTCCCCAGGGATCCTCTCGCCTGTCCCAGTTCAGAAGCCTGAATTTCCTGGGGTGCCTGAGGCATCAGTAGGAATTTTATAACGCGAGGGCAGGGCGGTCAGCATCTGGGGAAGCAGTCTGTTGGGATGGGTTAGGGGGCTCTGAATGCCAGCGGCATGGGAGCGGAAGAGAAGCAGTGGAGGACAGGTCTGCACTGTGCCAAGTCACAGGGAGAGCCGGCTGAGGGAACAATGACAGCTGCACACCGGCTTTGCTACAGCAGGAGGCTACAGCTTTGTAGCATAACAGCATGGCTGCAGCTGGCCAGCCTCCCCAGAGGACAAACTCAGAGGAGAGGGGACGGCATCACATCCGAGAAGCACCTGGAATGGGCTTGCACCCTGCTCTAGTGAAGACGCATAGTCTTGTGTCCGTATTTTCTTTGTACCTACTGCCTCTTACCTGGAAATTATCGAGTGTAGAGGGTACAGTTATTAAGGTGGTAGCTGACAATTTTATCTCTGTCATATTTCTTCAACCTCTCCTCTTCTCTCCATCCCCAGATCTACCATCTTAGTTCACGCTTCAATACTGCAGTTGTCCCATAACTGGTTGATTGTCTTGCCTCTTTTCTGGCTCCTTCTCCAGTTTGCTGTCCACACTAAAACTAGAGCGATCCATCTCACAGGCATATCTGCCAACACTGCCTGCTTTCTTCAAGACACTCAGAGTTCCCACTGCCCACAGGGCATGGTCTCAGCCTCCACACTCATCACTCAATGCTCTCCAGGCTATGGACACTTGTCTTTCTCTCCAGCCTCATCTGTCCCCATTCCTTCACTCAACAACTCAGTCCAAAGACTGAGAGCTGCATGTGATTCTCAAGGCAGACCACATGCACTCTCCTCCCTTTCAACTGGCTAACTTCTACTATCTTCCAGGACTCTGGGTAGATCCTCTCTTCTGGAATCTTTCTTTAACATCTCAAGACTAGATTAAGTGTCCTTCCCATGTGCTACTGTCCCTGGGCTCACCACATCATAGTACTTACTACCCTGCAGTAAAACTGCTGGGTTTCACTCTTGCATTTCTCCACTACGCTAACTTTCTTGGGGGCAAAGACTGTTGTCTTCAACACTGCATCCCCAGGAACTAGCACAGTGACAGCCCAAACCAGGTGCCCGATAGATGCCAACTGGGTCACATAGGGCCTGCCAGGGCTAAACATGTGCTCACCCCATTGATCCATGACAACACCCTGACAACCTCTGCTCCTCAGAGAAAGGCAGTGGATGTGAGCAGAGGTGGGGAGCAAAGGCTTTGAATGAAGCCGCTTAGATCCAAATTCTGCTTTGCTATTTCAGGTTGCATCATACCAAGGAAGTCAACTAACACTCCCAACCCCAGAATGCCTTTCTCATCTGCTTTTTCATTTGTAAAATGGGTACCTCGTTATTGGATTGTGATGAGAATTAGAAAAGGTATGAGAAGAACCTCAGTCAAAAAGGCAACAGAGTGGAAAGATAAAGAGTACAGAGACATAATTGGGAACTGGGGACTTACCACATTTTAGCCATACAACCTTGAGCAAAGTATTTAAAGTAAGCCTCAGTTTTTTCTTCTTTAAAATAGGGCCAATAGCAACACTCACAATGCTAAACTGCCACTCTGAAACATCAGGGCAAAGAACTTCATCTTGCCTTTGTACCACAAAGGAGGACTGAACTGATAAATGAACCCAGGAGAAGGGCCTGAGCAGGTGTGACTCTGCTCCTCTCAAGTTTTTTCTTTCAAACTTGCTTGGCTACAAGGTTGGTTTACTCAGTACACAGCGGCTGAGCCCTTACTCCATGTTAGGTCCTGTGCTAAGCACCAGGGAAACAGCATTAACAAAATGAATTTCTAAACAAGCATTTAAAATACATATAGACAATGGACTATTACTCAGCCATCAAAAAGAGTGAAATCTTGCCATTTGCAACTACATGAGTGGAGCTAGAGAGAATTGTGCTAAGCAAAATAAGTCAGCCGGAGAAAGACAAATACCATATGATTTCATTCATAAGTGGAATTTAAGAAACAAGAGATGAACATGGGGGGAGAAAAAAGAGGGAGGAAAATCATAAAAGACTCAACTATAGAGAACAAACAGGGTTGCTGGAGGGGAGGTGTGGGGGGGAATGAGTGACATAGGTGATAGGGATCTGGAGGGGACTTGTAGTGATAAGCACTGGACAATGTATGGAGTTGTGGAATTACTAAATTTTATACCTGAAATTAATACTACACAATGTTAACTAGTTATATGTTAACTACCTGGGATTTAAATTTTATTTATTAAGAATAAATAAAAATACATATGTCGAGCAGTAATAAGTGATTTTAAAGAAGTGAGATGAAGGGAAAGAATAAAAGAGAGGGCAGCTATTTTAGACAAAGTGGTCAGGGGAGGCCTCTCTAAGGAGGCAAAGCTGAGCAGTGACCTGAATGAAATGATGAGCAAAGATCAGGGGGAGAGTGTCCCAAAGAGGAAATAGCATGTGCAAAGATCCTGAGGCAAAAATGAGCTTGGGGTTCTCAAGGAACCTCGAGAAGGGCACAGTGGCTGAAGCAATGTGGCGGGAGTAGGGGAGGGGGGGACAGGGAAGCTGGCAGGGGCTGTCATGAGCAGTGTTAGAGGTGAAAGTAAAAGAGCTTAGGTTTTCCTTAGAAACTATGAAGAGTTCGGAGTGGAGGAATAACACAATCTGATTTATGGTTTGCCGTCCTTCTCGCTGCTGTGTGTGGGAGGGGAAGCAAAGAGAAACGCGGGGAAGATATCTAGATTGTCTGAGCAAGATGTGAGCGTGGCTTGGATCAGGCGAAGGTAGTGGTGGAGCTGAGGTATGGTTAGAAATGAAAGCGAGGCATTTTGTTGGGGTATGTGTATGTTCACCGTAAATTCTTGTCACTTCGAATGGAAGGTGGGAAGGAAAAGAGGAGTTGCGAGGGGTGGCTTGAGAGCTTCTTCCTGAATGCCTGCGGTGGCTCAGTTGTGCCAGTTGCTGACTGAAAATGCTGGAGAGGAGCAGAATTAGTTGGTGACATGCTGGTATAAGATGAGGGCAAAGGAGCCTCTCCTCCCCTACCCTCATTCCATGGGGCAAGAGGCCTGACCATGTGGGAGGGGCTGGGTGTGTGCAACTCTGCCTGTATCACAAGGGCAAGTTTAATTCAGGGCTGAAACTATCGGGGAGCCCTGCTGTGACCACAAGTCCTATTCTCCACTTCTGCCTTATCACTAAGCAAATGCGCGTCTAGTGACCACCTCCCTTACTTTTCCAACCATGAGGTCCTACTTCTCAGTTGGTCCAAACTAGGAGGGAAAGACCATTTATACACTAGAATAAAAGTCACAACACAAAAAAAAAATGTCCTGAAAGCCGACTACTGGATAAATAAGCCATTCATTTCAAGGCAGACGACCCCAGGAGAGGCCATATATGACAATGTTGAGGCTCCCAATCTCAGTCTGAGTTAACAAATAAGTAAAGTGTGAAAATATTTGTACACCCAAGTATTTCTGCAAACTGAATCAACCACATGTCTCTTCCAGCTCTGTAATAATCTGTTTGCCTTCCAGAAGGACATGGGATATGTAAGGAGGAAGAGCTTTCTGAGAAAGACAGAAGATGTGCCCCCAGAGGCAGAGGCCACCGTGAAAGCTTCTTGCCTCCTCTGTCCATGTCTGTCCTGCCTGACCTGGCCACCCGCTGACAGCCCAGCACCAGAGGAGAATAACATCAAGCAATATGGAGAGATCTCATTGCAAACAGGGACCTATCTAATCAAAAGTCCAGGGCAGGGGCACCTGGGTGGCTCAGTGGGTTAAGCCGCTGCCTTCGGCTCAGGTCATGATCTCAGGGTCCTGGGATCGAGCCCCGCATCAGGCTCTCTGCTCAGCGGGGAGCTTGCTTCCCTCCCTCTCTCTGCCTGCCTCTCTGCCTACTTGTGATCTCTCTCTCTGTCAAACAAATAAAATCTTTAAAAAAAAAAAAGTCCAGGGAAATGTGAACTAATGACAGTTAACACTTACTGGCCCGGCCCTGTACTGAGTGCTTTGCTATCACCATCCCATTTTATCCACACACACTCAAAGTGGGTGCTTTGATCTCAGAGCTCACAGATGAGCAAGTTAAAGCCACTCGCCTGAGACAACATGTCAGTAAGGTCTAGCATCTGCCATTGAACCCAACCAGTCCATTCCAGCGCCCACGTTCCCTTCTCCCATCACGTTCTTCCAGAAGCTTCTGCTACTGCTACTCCAACAGTCACTCCTACCAAAATGTCTCAGCTTCCTCTAAGCTGATAAATGTCCACCCCCAACTGACTGCCAGTCCCTATTCTGCACAGAGACAGGTGGGTCTTGACAAATGAAACATGGTGGTGCAATTAGATAGTGTGAATAGTGATTGCCTGGCATGGTAGGAGCGGAGCGTGTGGCTTAGCGCCCGCTCTACGTGTCACGGGACCCTGCTGTGACTCACAGGCCCATGGTGGGGATGAAGGCAGCAGCTCTGGGAGGCTGGCTGTCAGAGTCCCAGCCAGGATCTGCCTGCAAACGCTTCTGGCTCCATAGAGACGGTGGAGTGGGAGCCGGGCCCAGCAATCAGACACATTAAGCCCTGGCCCTCAGCCCCCAAACTTAAAAGGATCAGGCCCCGCACAGGTAGAATTCTAATGCAGTCCGAAAATCTGCACCCTCAGACTGTGCCTGGTCCTCAGACAATGCAGCCAGACTCCAGGGTAAATGTGTGGGAAGAGAGCAAAGCAGGGAAACCTAAGCAGCAAATAATCCCAAATGCATGTCTTTTCAGCTTCAGGAAGGATATATGGTTCATTTTTACAATTTAATATAATTTTATTTATTATTATTATTATTATTTTAGTGGAGAGCAGCTTTGTTTTTCAAATTATGCCCCAAAAATAAAAGTCTGACTAAGTCTCTCCCTTGTTTAGAATCCTTCAGGGGCTCCCCATTGCCCACAGGGAAGCTGTCATTACCTGGACCCAACTCCCTATTCATCTTCATCCCCCAACACCCATACCCCCTCTCCCCCCACATACACATCCTTCTTTCCAGTTATAGGCAGTGAAATGGACTGTGGGAGCTCTACCTTTGGTCTTACCTGAATGCTTTGCCTTTCCCTCTCCTTCAGGTAATAAGGGCCCTCTTTCCTGTGGGAACCTTCTCTATATGGTCCTGGTGTACGGACTCTGTACCTAAAACCTGCTCAAGGATAGGCCTAGGCCAGGTCCTTGTCAGAGTTTCTCCCCATCCCAGCTGGGAGGGCTCCTAGCCCAGAAGGACTAACTTTTCATATTTGCTATCTGGAGGCAGGAAAAAGAGTGTCTCGCTTTCTCTAGATTTACAGATTAAAAGAAACACTGGAGCCTAATGCCATGGGAAATGTTTCCTTTCCTGCTCCTCCACCACCTCCTCACCTCTACCACCCTACCTCCCACAGTGGAGAAAGCCTGTAGGGATTAAGCTAACCCAAGCAGAGCTGAGATGGGCAGAGGGAAAGACAGAGGCCTGAGGATTCCCTAAAGCCATCCATGCCTGCAGTCCCCGGACTTTTTGGTTCTTGGAAGCAACACATTTTTTTTCCTCTCTGAAGAACTATGTTGAGTTTGATTTCTACTATTTGCAATCAAAAAAGGACTTGGAGTTCTTAAATGTGCCTTGTTAGTTTCATTTTCAGTGATGCCTCTACATGTGCTGTTCCTTTTGTTTGTAGTTTTCATATTAATCTTTTTGGGTCAAGGCTCAAGTCAAGTGTCTCTGCTTCCAAGAGGTCTTTCCTGCCATCTCCATGGGCAGCTAGGAGACCTCGCTCCTGCACACCCAGGTCATTGCAGGCTTTTCTCACTGTGTAATAATCCCTGGTGACTACAGATGCTTCTCCCACTTATCAGATAAGGGGCAAAAGAATTCCCAGAACCCAGAGGTCAGCTGTGTGGAGAAGACTCCCTTATAGGTGCTGTGGCCTCAGAGGAAGAATATGGTCAACCAACAATGACCCAGCAGTGGGTGAGTCCCCAGCCCACTCTCTTGTTGTCCTTACTTGAAGCATGGTGGCCCAGGCAATGTATTCCTTACCAACTTAAGGTTACAAAGCAGGTCCAGAAGTACAGAGAATAAATTTAGAGAAGGAAAAGGAAGCTACCCAGCAATCCTGAGACTCCCCTCCAGAAGGGATAAGACAGTCTACGCAAGGGTACGCAGGTCTGCGACCACTGGGTACCCTTAAAACGATTGCCTCCATAGAGGACAATACTTTCATTGAAGTATCTTCAGTGTGACCTCATTTGAATGTGTTGTTTCCTGTATGGACATTGACTGACACATGTAGATTCTCTAAGGTTCCTCCCTTGGAGGTCTTGGGGCACCACCCAGCTCCAGCACCTCACTTTGAAGATTCATGACTGGCAGTGCCCAAGGTGAGGTCCAGGAGGCAGAGCACCAAGAGCCAAGAACAAGAAACTTCAATGGCTTGCCCAGCATCACATAGCACTTGGCTGATTGAGCCAAGAACAAGAAACTTCAATGGTTTGCCCAGCATCACATAGCAACAGAGCTAAGAATAAACACCCGACCTCCTGCTGTCCACCCTCCCAGAGCCTCTCCCCTTCCTTCCACTAGTGTATACAACACAGAGCGCTCACCAGGAGAGCTCCCACTTCTATCCCTAGGGATAGAAGCTGCTACATTTCATTAAGCTAACTAAAGTTGCTCCCAACATAGGGCTTGTTTGGCTGGAGTGGGGGTGGGGTGGGGGGTGTTTCCTGGAGGGAGAAGGAAAAGCTGAACAAAACAAGCAAACCTAACTGCTCCAAAGCAAAGCCACAGTCCCCAACCAGCCCTGGGCAGCAATAAGGCTGGGGGCGGGGGTTGGCATGCTGGCTCAATTCTGCAGATACAGTCGATGACCAAGTGGCCTTGCCACCCAGGGCCTGCCTGCAGGCTGTGTTCTGTGAGAGCTGTTCCTGCAGCCAAAGCCCTCCCCATCTCTCTGCTGCACCAGGAAGGCTCACTGGGCTGTGAACTCCAGAGCTGGGCTCTTTTCCCAGCTCTGCCACTAGCTAGCTGTATGACCTTAAGCAAACTGCTTTCCCTTTCTAGTCCTCTGTAAAAAGAGGGTGTTGGAATCCTGGCCCCAGAGGGAACGTCTGTCTCTATTTCTCTGTAGTTATATGACTTCCTACCTGTGTTTCTCAGCATTTTGGATGGGGCCACTTTTTTTTTTTTCAGTGCAGACTTGATGCAGCAGAGCAGAATGTTTAACATTCCTGGCTCCTGGCACCAAATATCACAATGACACCACCAATCCTTTTACTCATATCCAAATGGCCCCTAGAGACCTACTTGTACCCTAGGTAAAGATTTTGTCCAGAAAGGGCAGAGATTCAGAAGGAAGTGTCACTTTTCTCTATAACCCCTTTCTTCAAGAAAGTAAGGATGTCTTTACATATCTCTAGAAAACGCCCAAATAACTCAGTCCTATAAATACAGGCAGACTATCTCAGGAAGTTAGAAGGAGAGGAGTAATGAGGTCCCTATTTTGGATTTAATCCTTATTGAAAAAAGAATTTGAGTCCATGGCACCCAACCACATTGCTAATACTACTCAACATAATATGGTTTGTGGCTCTTAAGGAGGGTGAATGTAGAACATTACTCAACAACCCAAGTGTAAAAACACTAACTCAAAGAGCTAAAAGGCTAAGACTAATACAATATTTCCTTCATAGCATTCCACACTTATCAAAATTCATTTTCAAAACAGAGCCTTGTTGTGAAGTAGGAAGGGCAGGTGTTAACAGCCTCCATTTATGGTTGCCAGGAAGACGCTTGTCCAAGGTCCCACCAGCACTTTGGTCTTCTAGTTATGCACTAGTCCATGGTTCAGAAGAAGGGGAGCATCTGGGGTGTGGAATCTGGGAGTAAACTCTATAACAGAAAAGGAGATAAAACACAATTCCTCTTCATCTCTGACCTCCATGGAGACACACTAAGTGGGACGTGGAGAAAACTGGACTTCAGAGCACCAACCCTATATAGCATCCTAGTAAAAGAGGGCCAGTGGCTCAGAAAAGCAGCCTTGAAAAGAAGAGGTGGCTAGGTATGTGAGTGGTGACAGAGACCTCGAAGTTCACTGAGTCTGTTTGAGGAGGCTCCCGGAGATCATCCCAGGCAAGATCAGGTCTGCATGAGATGGGGCTGACAAGGACCAACAGTACTTGAAAGGCATTTAGTTGTCCCTGAGGTGTCAACACAGGATGAGAAGCTCCCACTGAGAAGTCCTTGCCAGCGGAATTGCACTCTGGTGCTATTAGTGATGAGGGAATTCTTGAGAGGAGCTGGCAGATGGCCCCTCCTCCTCTCAATGCTCTGAAGGTCACAGCCTCCCCATCCCCACTCCAGGCCACTCTGATCTGAGAGTGAGGGTTCTAGCCCTGGGCCTCCTGCACACTCCAATTCTAGCTCCAAGGTTACTAATCCACTCTTCCATCCTCAATCTTCCTACTGATCACATTGCTACAACCAGACATGGCAAAATTAGTCTAAGAAGGAAAACTGATGTTCAAGGCTCTTCAGCAAGCTAGTGCTTAAGCCATGACTAGCACACTTCAACAAAAATTCATTACGTGCCCATTTGCAAAAAAACACTGCACTAATTCCCCTGGAAGGGGATGTCAGAATGGCTTTCCTGTTCCCTACCAAATTTTTATTAACGTGCTTATTAGGTGAGAAAAATCCGCTTCCCTGTGTTTAAGGAGAAGAATGAGAAAATGTAGGAATCCTGGCCTCCATCTTGCACCATAAGGCAAAATTTCAAATAATAACCAGATCCACAGCAGATGGACTGCTTTTCAGCACTCCTGAAGGGGAGAGGATGGAGCCAGTCTGTCTGTGTCTCTCTCTAAGTAGAGAGGGAAACCGTGAGCCAGCACAAGGGGAGCATGCCCCTGTGTGAGGAGGGAAAGTGTGGGAGAGGAGGGGAGGGAGGAGAGCCATAGAAGGGACAAAGAGCAGCAGCAACAACCCTGAGAGAATACAAGACAAAGAGGTCATCATGGGAGAAGTCAGACATGGGATGGGTGGGGAGAGGAAAGAAGAAAAAGAAAACCAGGGGATAGAGCAAAAAATGAACATAAAGAGACTTGTTAGCACAGGAACACAGTCATTCTGAATGGATAACTGACCACTTCACTGGCTATCTGAACTGAGCACTTTGCAAAAGCACAACTTGAGTAAAACTAGCTGGCTCAGGGATACAGAACAGAAATCAGGAGAATCAGACTCACTGCTGCCCCTGCTACCAACCAGCTGGGTGGGCCTGTCAAGTACCTCTCTTTCCAAGACTGTTTCTATGTCTGTAAAATAAGGAAGTTATTTGGACGAGCAGAGGTTGGAGTTTCTTGATTTAATTCTCAATGTCACTGAGACCATGAAAAAAAAAAAAAAGGTGACCCGACACCTCAAGCATTTAAAGAAACCATGGCTGATTTCACAAAATTCTGATCCTACAAAAGAAACAGTAGCATCTTCTCTGAGCTATCCCAGGGCATATAATGCTAGAAAACTTGAGTGTCTGAAATGAGTAAGTGAAGTCTGAGGTAGACAGGGAGCAGAGCAGGTAACCTCAGGAAGGTTCCACATCTGCCCCAGCTCTTCCGGGCCAGGGCTGACCTGGTCCTGCACACTCAGTTTTTATCTGCCAGGGCAAAATCCTGAACATGGGGCTTTCAGGAGACCACATGGCAGTGCTCCTTTGATGCTCCTTGCTTTGTATTGCCTGCTGTGCTGACACATGCTCTTCTCGGAGAGTTGTCTCCCCAGTAGAGGAATCTACCTCTGCATCTTCTCCCAGCACCACCCCCCCCGACAAGTCCTCACCAGGATGCTCAGTCTCCCTGCCTCCAGCAAGGTTGCACCATGCCATTTGGTTTGCTTTGGAATGTCTTGTTTTTTGTTTCCTCTGTGGCTTTTTCCTATGACTCTGTTCTCCCAAATGCACTTGGAATTTTCCAGTGCTGTCTGTGAACAGCTCTGACCAGCACCTACATCCATTTCCATATCATCTAACTGGTTTACTTCCCCTAACTAGGCCATCCTCAGAGAAGGCTTAGTGGGGTGGTTGCAATCTTGGCTCTTCACTTCATGAGCTGTGCAAACTTGAGCCACTTGCATAAACTCTGTTTCTTGGTTTCTTCATCTGTAAAATGGGGATGTTAAGAAGACCGAACTCCTGAAGCTGCCAGGAGGATTGAATGAGCTATATGCAAGGCTCTAAGAATTATGCCTGTCACATTCTAAGTGCTTAATAAACATCAGCTCTCAGTGGCAAATTCTGGCACTCTTTGTATCCTAAGACAACACCATCAAAGATACTATTTCCTAGCCTTGACTTTGTATATAAGCAAGCTTCCACTTGAATCACTGCTGATGTATAACTGATACATCAATATCCACTCTCCTCTGTGGTTAGATTCTTTGTACCATCCTTAACATGGAGCGGAGGCCCAAATACAAAGTGCATGAATGAAATGCAGATTATTGAGATCCCCCATCCCCTTCTTGTCACCAGGCGGCCACCACGCTCCCCTCTGCTCAGTTCCTTATTGAAGAGTGAGTCAGACACATCCCCTCTGCCAAGGGCTCACATTTCTGTTAAAATCCATTGTTACTCTGCATATTTTCCCTTCCTCCGCTCTCTGCCTGAGATTTCCTGGCTGCTTTCTTTCACAAGATCTTTTCACATACCCCATAGCTGAAGCTCTGTTTCCTTTTTTATTCTGTTAACCCTTCCAAGGATCCACACTAGAGAGAGAGTATAGGAACTGTGCTAGCTTCCAGTCAAGGGCACTGAGCAAGTTTGGCTAGGCGTCCCAGAACACCATTAACAAAATGTGCTTGTGCCTCTGTGCAAAATGAGGGCCCTTGGTTCACCTTGCTAAGTAACCCCAATCAGCTTTAGAGTGAAGATTCTCGACAGATCTTGTTTTTCTGCCAGCTTCCAATCCTTCATTTATACTGTGACCACAGGAATTGTTGCAACATTATAAACAACCCCCCATCACTTGCATCTTATAAACTCCCTGGCCCATTTGGTCCTTCAAAATTCTCATGGCACCTGCTTCTCCCACCTCATTCCCTGCTACTGCCCTCTTCTCATTGTCAGACTCCCTTCCCCAGCCCCATACTTCACCCATATAGAGTTAGCAGCTCTGCAAAAGCATCAGGGTCTCACACTTCTGGCCTTCACACATGCTCTTCCCTCTTCCCGGGATGTCTGCCAGAGTCACTCCTACTTGTGTTTCAGCTTTTCACCTCCTCTGAGAAGCCTTCTTGGTCCCCCTTTCGTCCTGCCCCGCCCACCCCACCTCACACCAGCAGGCAGGCAGCTCTCCTCTATCTTTCCTTGGCTCCCCCGCGCCCTCTGTTCCGGCATATATCACACTAAACCAGATGTTTGATTTTTATTCTCTCCTTTACTTAGAACTTTCTGAGGGCAGAGACTCTCTTTTCCATCTCGGAAGTCCCAGGGTCCTCCACAGTCACTGACAATCAGTGAAGAATCTTCTGATTAAGAAGGAACTGAATTGAACGGAAGTAAACAGAGCTGGGTTTTTCTGCTGGCCTAAGGACAAACACAAAAACACCTTAGGCAGAACAAAGAAGTGGGAGTCAGCAGGTCCTGACAGGAACATAGAACACCTGACTCTTGGCTTCAAGGTGTATTTTCTCTGCTCCCTGGTGGCCCATGGGCCACACATGCAGAAGCTGAACTAGACTCAACTTAGCTAAGAGTTTCCTGCTCTGGAGAAGCACAGAGAACTCGAGTTAAGGAGAAGATTAAATGCCAGTGTCAGCTCATATTTGACAATACCCTGGAGATTATTCAACTCACACACGCTTTTGGCAGCCAACAGAAATTCTGGGCTTATCTGCAAGTTTGGGTTGAGATCAATGGTTTGGGACGCTGTGTGGCAGAGGAGGGTTTAGAAGTGTGTCCACGGCAAATCCTCCCCTTTCCCATGGCTTTGTCCCTCCACTCTTTATCCTTATTTGGGTTTTGTTTCCTAGTCTGACGTAATAACTGGGGCCATGGTGTCCCACAACCCTCCTTCTGCAACCTACCTTTCTCTTTTTGTCTGGATACCCCAAAATTCCCCTCTTAAGATTGTAGGACAGCCAGTACACCCCTTGTTATGAATGAAATGAGCCCCTCAGGGCATCAAAAACCTGATCTCACACAGACCCAAGCCCTCATACATATATATCTAACCAACATTTAAAAGAAAAACATAGTAAGTGTTGTGATCTATGCACATTTCCCTAGATATGCTACTTAGAGAGTCCCATCCCATAAATCATCTAGATAAGAAAAAGGTCTGGGAAGTAAGTAAGGAGCTAGAGACTCCAATACATGCACAAACAATTTCTAAGAAACTGCTGACGGAACTTCAGGTACTGGCTTCCAAGTCAGCAAGTGCGCAGTAACCATATCCTGAATCTGGGCAACAGAGCATCTGTTTCCCTACCTGGGTGGACTGATATCTACATGAATGGGTCCTCCTAAAGTACAAGAAGCCGGACAAAACCAACTGTCTTGGTCCAAAAAAGGATGAATAGACAGTTTCTAGACCACATCTGAAACCAGAGCTCATGAAAATGGACTTGACAAATCAGTTGTGACTTGGAGAGAAAAATGACATGCTGGCAGAAAGCTGGCTATGACCCCAGCAAGAGGTGACAACTGAGGTCAGCAAACCATGGGAAGGCGAGTTGCAGAGTGTGGGCAGGAATAACATACTTCTCCCAGGGCCAAGCCCCTCACCCTGCTATCTGTGGTCTCCCCCAGGACCCGTGGATGGGTATCCATCCAAGATCAAAATGGAGTCCACAACTGGACCTGTCCAATGGAGAAATGGTGACAAGCAGAAAACATAATAATAGTACCTAGGAGTTCTGGAGGTTTCAGAACATTTCAACCTTCAGTGTGTTTCTCTTTGCTTCAGACCTCTTTGGGTAACTGTTACACATAGTTTATAGAGGAATTACTTGCACTAGGACCTGTATTAAGTAATTCATCTCACTTAGTCCTCACTAGAATCCTTTGTGGTCGATGTTGTCATGAGCCTCATTTTACAGATGAAGAAACTGATGCAAAGGAAGTGTAAATAACATACCTAAGGTCATAGAGTGTTAGAACAAGGATTAGAACCAGTGGAACTGACCACAAAGCCTGCCCTCTTAAATAGTAGGATTGAAAGACAAAAATTCCATCAGGAAAGATGATGCAAATGAGCTACCAATGGGAAGACATGTGCTCTGAGGGGCAAGTTATTACAAAAGCATTCATATTCTCTAATTATTGCCAAGCAAAAACATTGTAAGATTGTCAGCCTGGAGAAGGATGTAGAGTGTTTGGTTATGAAACAGAATTTTTCTCTAAATAAAGATAATTGGTCTACACAGGACAGAGACACAAGTACTGTGCCCAGGATATTTGGAAATAAACTCTTGAAAGCGGAAAGGGAAGTGGAAGAGATTAAGGTTAAATAGAGGATAGGGAAGAAGGAGAAAAGAATCCTATATTCTCCTTTCCTTTCTGTTAAAACTTTGCAGAGAAATTACATCAAATCATTTCCTCCCTCCTCTATAACAAACATGGGACAGAGACCACAAAAATCAAATCCATCCGGAAAATACTTTCCAAGGGAAACAATCATCTCAATCATAGAACTTTGGCAGACAGGAGATATTTGGAGGAACATCAAGAAAGATCTAAGGATAATGATATTGGTCAGCAAATTAGATACAGCATTGAAATCCAATAAGGCAGCAAAATTCAATGCTAATGTGACTTGCAAAGTTTCCTGAGCCAAGGCATCCATCACACTGTGGGTTCGAAGAGTGATGAGCTCCTTGTTTATACCCCGGGTGGGTCACAATTACAGTGTAGCATTCGATGTGAGCGTCAGTCTTGGAAAGCTCTCAACCAACACTTAATGATGCTAGGAGGAAGAGAGATGGAAACAGGCATGAGCAGAAAGAAAAAAGTGGAGGGTCAGTAACCATTTAAGTGTCTACTAAGAGATGTGGTTTGATAGAGGTAAGGGGAGCAGATGAAAACTGGGGATAGAACGTTGAGGGAAAAAAAATTAGCAATCTTGACATTGTTTATCCTGTGGAATAAGGAAAGGATAGGATGAGAGAATTGCAGACTGCCCAGACGCAAAGGGACCCTGCTCTGTGTTCAAGGCTGTCTTCACCCGAGAGAAGACTGCCCTTCACCAAAGTTTTTCAATGAAAAGTGATCTTACAACTTTCTTCTGCAACTGAGACTGATTTCTTGTTACACACAAACACCTTTTCAGATCAAACACAAATCTTTTCTCCTCAACGTTACCATTTCTTTTTCAATTTTCTCCAAAAGAGAATAATAATTTCTCAACATCCTTCATGTAAAAAAAAAAAAATCCATGCCTGATGGCTAACAAGTAGTGATTAACTTTTCACCTTCTCACACTAAACAATCTTAATTTCCTACCTGTCTTCCATGCCTCACATTTCCCTGACCTTTTTTTTTTAAAGAAAAAAAGTAAAAAAAAAAAAAAAGAAAAGAAACAAAAAAGCTAAGAAGGGGCTTAACAATCATGCAGCTCATAGCTCTGCTACAAAGGAACAAAACTTACCTCCAAAAAAATGACCCAGTCCATATTCTTCTTGGAGAGGATATCTCAACCTTGACACTACTGACATTTCAGACCAGGCAGGTCCTGCTGGTGGGAGGCTGTCTTGTGCTCTGTAAAATGTTGAGCAGCATTCCTGGCTTCTACCCACTAGATGCCAGTAGCACGGCCACCTCAGTGGTTACAACCAAAAATGTCTCCAGATAATGCCAATATCCCTGGGTCGGGGGCAGGGGGGCAAAGAGGTCCCTTTGAGACAGTATATAATACAATCCATCTCTTTCCTCTGACTGTGGGCCTCTAGGTGCATCCCAGGGTCAGAAGTACCCGAGTACAGTCCACCCAGGACTGCAGACCCAGTACAGGGTCCTCCTGATACATACTGGCTGCTGCACTTGGATTCATGCCCTTTCTCCAACACAACGGACTGGAGACTAACCAGCCAGCTAGCTCTGTGCTAAGTGCCAGAACCAAACAGAGTCTGTCTTTTTTTTCTGCCTTAGCATCCGTGCAGGTTCAGGGGCCCATGTTCTCTAGAAATGAGAGATGATCAGGATCCCAGCTCCCTGGTGGAGTGTGTGTATGGGAAAGCCACCAGTGGACCCCTGACTGCTGCAGGTGCATCACCCCACCTGAGCACTGCTTGTAGCTCTAAGGGTACCCAGTGTCCAGCATCTACTACCACGACATTGTTTAAAATCGTTCTGCGAGAGTTTTCAGTGTCCTACATCAGCTTCCAGTAGTCTCTGCAGGCTGCAGCATGCCAAACTCTACACAATCTTTAGTGCAAGGTGACTTCACAGGCCAGTTGAAGGAACAGGTCACTTCTCTAGGGATGCTTGCAGTCTTGCTAGATGGTATTATTGTTAAACAGTAAGGAACATTTAGTGTCTTAACCCAAAGACTGTGCTACCTCATTCATGGCTTATCATTTGATGTACAAGGTCATGCTCCATAAATTATTGCATCCCTACCCTTTTCCATCAGTAAGCTCAAGTGCAAACCCTAATTTCATGCGAGTTCCTTTCCAGGCTGTAGATACTTCAGCATTGGTTTGAAGAGGCTTTTTTTTTTTACAAAATAATTTTTACAGATACATTATTTTCAACAAAATATAAATTTGCAATCACGTCCCTAGTGGGAAAAATTAATCCATGTGTTTTTGCTTCATTTACAACTTAATCACCAAACAGTGTTTTTAAATGATCATTTGGTGATGATGAGCCTGTTTAGCCTTAATGAGCTTTGGGAAAACTGAAGGTTTTTTTACATAGTGATTTCTATTTTAAAGTAATATGCCGAAAGTACATAAGGTTTAGAAAAGAACACAAACATCCATAATCCCACCACTGTAACAAAACATTTGGGAATATCTCCTTCCCATGGTGGATGAGCATTTTTAATGAGAGGTACTCACTGGCTGAAAGGGGCTAACTCAATAAAGGTTTTAGGAGGATAGGGTGATTAGGTTGCCTGTGGAAATCAAAGCACAGAAAAGCCCAGTTCAGAAGGGGTATTTTGAAGAACTTTAGAAAAACTCACTGTCATACCATCTGTTTAGGCAGTAGCATGGTAACATCCCACCCCTGTTAAACATTCTCAATGCCCTCCTGTCTCTTCTCGGATTTGAGCTGTTCTTGGTGCCCCAGCAGCCACAGTAGGCATTCAGGCACACCCCAAAGGGCCTTCAGCTCTGTCACCTGCCACTGCTGCCAAGAAAGAGTGGCCTGAAGTGTGGACCCCAGCATCCTCCACCACTTTGCAGAACATCTCTGCTGAGAGGGTAGCCTTCTCATAGGTGGCATGCAAAAGACCTTGCAGGAGTCCCTTCCACATAGCACATGGAGACCAGGTCACACTTTGGTTTTTTAGGTCATTATAAACAACATTCCAGAATAACAGAGTAATCAATAGAGACCAGAGAACAGTCAAAGGACAGAGTTGAGAGTTCTAAAAGTTTCGTTAGATCCACCAAGACCACAAAATCCAATACTTTAATCCAAAAATGTCTTCCCTGAGAGTATCAAGACTGGTGCTTCCCAAGTCCCTTTAAGTCCTGGATGCAGAAATGAACAGGCTGAGCTGAAGAGATCAATGGAGGGAAAGAAGTATCCTTATGTCCAATAGGCCTCCATCCTCGGTCTTAGGACCTCTCCCACTCACATCACTCACATGTGCGCGTTTTCTGCACCCCTTCCTCCAGGGTCCTCGGTCCACCACACTTCACGCCACAAACTCAAAAGCTAACAATCAATGCAGAAAGTTTAGAGTAATCAGGCCCATCCAGGATGAGTTTGAGATGCATGGGTGTGTTGTCACACACACAGGCAGTGTGACCCAGTGCTCCAGCCACTGTCGGTAAAAAAAGCCGCTATCTCCCAATCTATTTTGGATGATGGTGGCAGGTTGGTTGCCTATGTGGAGCAAATACATTTTATTTTCTCTCTCTTTCTCACTCTCTCTCCTTCTCAACCAAAATGCCATCTGAAATTTTATTCTGAAAACAGAGTAGAAATGCCAATGTGTAAATACAATGTGTGCCAAAAAGTACTTGTGGGTTTAAATTTTAAAAGGATTGAGTCACCTAAGAGTCTAATAAATGAAATAGCATAATTCAGGTATCTGAAGCTAAGAAGGGATATCACATTTGATTGAGGTTTTGTTACTGGCTTTATTTCTTCAAAAACAATGTCAGATATACCTCCCTTATTTCCATTAGGCACTCTGAGCACATTTCTCCAAACTTTTTACATGGTCGTCCTCTTAAAATATCACAGACCTTAGATTTTCAAGACACCCAAGAGGCATCAGCTGTTTCTGCTGGTTCCCAACTAATCATTCAGTCACAATATTTTTCACACAGCCTGGAAGGAAGGAAGGAGGGAGAGGGGAATGGAGGAAGGGAGGGAAGTCTTCTTCCTCTCCTCCCCCCATTCCAGCTAAAAGTCGTGTTAAGTTTTAGACCAAGTATTGTTATTATTGGCCCTTTTAATCTTGAGGCAATGCAACAGCAATAAGCACAAATTTACAGATTGAGAGTTCCAGTTAATTCCCTACTTTTCAGATGAGGAAACATTTTACAAAGTGGTGCCCCAACCACCTACAGTCACTATCAACATATCCCATTTCTGGGCTCCCATTTTCTTTCCAAATCAACCTCCTTACCTCCATTTTCCCCACAGTTTCAATGTACCTTCACCTTGGCTAATTCATCCCAACCGCATAGGATAGCTGCTGAAATTGCTTAGTCTATACTTGTAGCAAGTCCCAAGAGGCTGGAAAGAAGGCCCCTCTGGCCCATCATGTCCTGAAATGCTCTTGCCTGTGCCAGTGCCCAGAGCTGTAACAGGCACAGTAAGGGGGGAGCAGGACAGATTTGCAAAACCTCTCACTTTGGGGGCGCCTGGGTGGCTCAGTTGATAAGCATCTGCCTTCGACTCAGGTCATGATCCCAGGGTCCTAGGATTGAGCCCTGCATCGGGCTCCCTGCTCAGTGGGAAGCCTGCTTCTCCCTCTCCCTCTCCCTCTCCCACTGCTTGTGTTCGCTCTCTCTGTGTGTGTCTCTCTCTTGTTAAATAAATAAAAAAAATAAAAAATAAAAAATAAAAAGCACTCACTGTGTTCAAGCTTCACAATAAATAGGACACCCAAGTCAACCTGCTTTGAAAGTCTCCTGGTAGGCATATTTGGTGTTTTTATCAGGAATTCCAATCAGCTGACTGTTGGAGGAACATACATCAAACAGAATTAATGTATCCCATCACTCTGGCTGCTCAGAGATCACAGAAACCCAAGGACTTGAGGTAAGGAATATCATTTAGCAGACCAGTCTTCTGGCTTCAGAGACGGATTTATTGATCCCTGAAGCTAAAGGAACTCTTCAGGCCATGGTAATGACAAGGGAGCCACAGAAGGGGTTGTGTTGCCTCCTTTCCTGCTGCTGCCTTCGCATTAAGCAAAGCCAGCAAGGTGCTGTTCCCACAGGGCCAGTTGACAGGAATGAGAAGAGCAGCTCTTATTATGATGTGATGATGAGATACTGTGAGCTAAGTGAAGGCATGGGGTGGCAGAGGAGCACTGAAAAGAATCATTTGACCAGGAAAAACTTCTCTCAGATCGGAAAGTGTTTCCACAACGACCTGTGAAAGCCTCTGAAGAGGGAGAGCCAAAACACCTGGCTGTGTTTTCCAGCTTTCTGAATATTCACATTGCCGTGAACACAGCTCCTGTGCTCAGGACCAACCAGTTTATATTAGGGTTCCATGCCCACACTAGTGTGCGTGGCAGGTCTGTGAGTACGACCTCATTCACCCTAAACACTCCCTAGATGTGAATGGAACACATGAGGCCAGGGCTTCTTGACCTTTCCATTCCTTAACCCACTTAGCTCACTGCCATAGGAAACTGCCCTCACTAAAGAGACCTCCGCCAAGCCAAAGCCCAAACTGAACAACTTCATTTTCTAGGTCTGTGAGAATCCCTGGATGCAGAGATGTTTATCAGAAGCCACCATCACAATGGCTCACATCCACTGAATCTGCATTAAATGCCCTCTGTGAATTCATTTCATCCCTACAATATTTACCCTATGAGGAAGAAATTACCCCATGAGGTAGAAATATTCACCTTTGTAAGAAAGGCTTTTTTTTTTTAATTTTAAAAAAGGAAAACAGCAATTGTTGGTAAGGATGTGAAGAAATTTGAACTACCGTAGATTACCAGTGGAGCAGCCACGTGGGAATGCAGTACTCAGTTGCTCAAAATGCCAAACCTAGAGTTATCATAGGACTCAGTCATTCCACTCCCAGGTAGATACTGAAGAGAACTAAAGACACACATCACACAAAAATTTATACATGAATTTTCAGAGCAGTATTATTCAAAATAACCAGAAGTTGGAATAAATCCAAAAGTCCATTCATTGTCTGATGAATGGATAAACAAAATGTGGTGTATTCCTACAATGTAATATTATTCAGCAAGAAAAAGAAATGAAATACTGGTGCAAGCTATAGATATGAATCTTAAAATAAATAAAAGAAGCCAGACACAAAAGTCCACATATTATGTGATTCTTCTTCTATGAAATGTCAGAAGAGGCAGATCCAGAGAGACAGAAACTAGATTAGCAACTTCTTGGGGCTGGAGAGTGGAGGAGGTGGGGAGCTACCACTAATGGGTACAGGATTTCTTTTGGGGGTGATGAAAATATTTTGGAATTAGATAGTGGTAATGATTGCACAGCCTTATGAATATGCTAAGAACCACTATACTGCACACATTTAAAAAGCAAATCTTATGGTATACAAATTATATCTTGATAATATTTTTTTAATAAAAATAGTGAGGGATAAACAGCTTGTGCTTGAGGTATCTCCAGAGTCTCTTGGAATCTAAAACAGCAGTGTAACACAGCACTAGAACACGTTGCAAGATCATGCTCTTATATTCACTAGCCATTCAATGAGTGCCTGCTTTGTCCCAGGCTAGGAGCTGGGGACACAGAGGTGATTGAAACAGATGGAGCCCCTATGCTCTTAGCACTTAGAGTCCAAAGATAGAAACAAAAGAGCAAAGAAAACTATACAAAAGTGCAATAATAGGAGACGTATGAGGTACTGTGGAGTGGAAAGCCATGGCATCTAACCTGCGTAGGGAAGGGGATAGGGCTAGGCTTTGGAAGAAGTGATGCTTTACCTGCCTCCTGAAAGATGATGAAGAGGAAACTAGCCAAAGATGAGGCAGGGAAAATATCCTGCGGAAAGAATAGGGGAAAGAATAGGACCTATCATGTTGCTTGGCATATAGTTGGTACTCAACAAAAATTTGTTGAATGAATGAATGCACAGCTTGGGCAAACACACTAAAGTGAGAGCAGAACACATAAAATCAGTTGAAAGAGAGTTTTCATGCCTGAAGCAAACAATTTAAAGACTTAAGGGAGTGAAAAGAGATGAGGCTTTTCAAACAGGTAAAGTGAGGG
The DNA here is from genome assembly GCA_004024625.1 of Mellivora capensis. NCBI lineage: Eukaryota > Metazoa > Chordata > Mammalia > Carnivora > Mustelidae > Mellivora > Mellivora capensis. The sequence continues at coordinate 155,007 of PISX010001256.1, forward strand.
CAGGTGAGACTGTCTTGAGGAGTTTGGACTTTATCCCAAGGACTATGAGGAACCATTGAAAGGTTTTACTTACTTGTGGTGAGAGAGGGGGAGGGGCTCTCTCTTAGACTAGATATAGTCCAAGGAGGTAAAGCAAAACAACTTTTGAAAGTCCATGTGGGTTTGGGAGTAATTCTAGGCTGGCTGGATAAAGTAAGTGAGGAGTAACTAAGATCTACGAGAGGAGCAGCCCAGCTTTTCACTAAAGTGGGAACAAGGGCACAGAAACCCAGAATCTCAGGCTGCAGAGAAGCCAGGCTGTTTCCCAGGGACAACCTGGAAAAACCAGTGCTGCTTTGCACACCCTGAGTTGAAGGGTCATAGGAGACTGACCTTGGAAGGAGACTCTTCTGTGTGTCTGGCCCCAGGACACCTTGTGTCCTTTCAGTAGTCTGAGTCTGTGGATTGAGCAGGAGTGCCCACTGAGGGGAATGGTCACAAATAAGCAACTGTTAAAGACCCAGCCAAGGAGAGAAATGGGGAGGGCAAATCCCTGTACCTCCTCAAGAGATGCCAGTGGACAGGAGGAAGGACCTTAACATTGACTATACATCTACTACATGCCAAATAAGATGCTTTTATCTTCTCAATTGCTATCAACCATGAGCCATCAGGGAAGTTACTGATTATTCTAATTTTACAGATGAGAAAGCTGAGACTTGACATTTAAGTCATGTGCATAAGAACTAGGGACCAGGCTCAAATGGAAAATGTCAACCTTATGACTCCAAATCTTATGCCTTATCTTTTCCTTTGTTTTTGGATCTCAATGAGAATCACTGCAAGGAACTTCTTTTGTGTTATTCTTCCCCTTCATCCCTGATCTTGACCCCACAGTCCCCTTTCTTAGTCCACTGACAAGTACCCACTCCAATGTGATGGAAATGTGTCTTTGAATAAATAGGTGTCCCTGAGAAATAGGACGTACTCTTCATTCATGTGTGTGTGTTTTTATTTACATTAATAAACATGTGTTCTAGAACTCAACCTTAATTCAGTCCAATGTTTTAAGATATATACCTTACTTGATGTATAGCATCCCACAATTATGTGTACACACCACATGCAACTTGTCCTTTCCCATGGAAATGACGCCTGGGCTGTATTCATTGGCCAACTATCACAAAATGCTGTTATGGACACCCTCAGACATTTCTCCAGGAAGACCTGTGCAAGAGCTGTTCTGAAGTCAGTACACAGGAATGGGACTGCTGGGTCATGGGTGCATATTATGCAAAGGGACTGTGCACATTTTCACTTTCACTAATGGAGCATGAGGCTCTTGTTCCCCTATGTCCTCACAAACACTATAGTTCCATTTTTAAATTTTTTCCAATATTATAGGTCTAGAACAACATCTCATTTTTTAAATTGGCATTTGTTTTATTACTAATGAGACAGGGCATTCCTTCAAATATTCATTAGCCATTCCCTAGTTTTATACTTTCTGCTTCTTTCTATTGACTTCTTACATTTTTCTGGACCAAGTCCTTTACTGATTTTAGGTGTTGAAAATATCATCTCTATGTCTGTGGTCTCTAACTAGTCCCTGGTGTCTTTCACTGAACAGAAAGTCATCATTTGGTCTTACACTTTATCCATAATCCATCCTACTTGTTATTACTCGTATGGTAACAAAAGCAATGAAGTTTTGGAAGCCAGTTGTCATAGATCTCAACCCTTTGGATTTTAAAAATGAAGTGCAATTTTAGCTAAGTGTTGGCTTATTGGTTCTGTGGAGGTTCTCCCATTGGCTTCAGCAGCTCAGTGTTAATGTTCTGTCTGCCTTTAGCTTCTACAAAGCCTATCAGAAGAGAACCAGGGCACGAAATGCAAGTGTGGACAAACAGCATTTGAGGGTCTTCCCAAAACTGTCTCTGGGAGAGTTTGTTTCTCTAATTAAAACAGAAAGATCAGTTTCTCTAATCTCTTCCAATATCATTTGGAGAAAATACACCAGTGGTGGCTGAATAAATAGGTGGCCCAAACTGTGTTAGTGGGTGTGTCTGTGGGTGGGCTTTATGTGGGGATGTGTGAGCAAACAATGCAAGCACCGGGCTAGGGGTTCAAGCATCTGACTGACGCTTACTGTTAGTTCTTGAAAAAAAACCATCTCTGAGCTTTAGTCTTCATATCTGTAACATGAAATTTCAATGTAGATGAACGGAGGAGACCAAAGGATGACCCAAGAAGTACTCTTAGACCCTAAATACATCACCCAATCCATTTAAAGAAATGGACTCATTCTCTCTGGTGTCCCAAGCAGGTCAGAGACCTTGTCTCCACTGCATACATTTGGAAAGACAGGGCTAAAGTCAGTCTGCTTTTAAAGCAAAAGAGAAAAAAAGTAGACAAAAAAAAAAAAAGTAAAGCTTGTCTCCATAATAAGGCAGCACATGTTTTTTTTTCTGGACTTGAAGAGGAGACAGTCTGAAGGATCAGATCTATTTGATGTCGTCATCTCAACAACCTCATGAACACAGGTCCCAGAGCCAGAAGAAATCGCAGAAAATCAAAGCCACCCTTTTCTACACTGGATTTCAATGACACTGCACTCTCCTGGCTTTCCTTAGGCTGCTCTGAGCCTCTGGCTCACTCCAGCCATTCCATGCGACTTCCCTCAAAGCTCTGCAAGGCCCTTTTTACTTGCCTCTATTCTTAGTGGTCACATCATGTTCAAGGCTTCAATTACCATGCATGTGCTGAGGATTTCCAAATTTGTATCTGTGGTATGTATCACTCTAACTACACCTTGTTTACGTCTTCATGGGTGCTTCACAGCTACCAAAAGTCAGCGCCTACTCCCTACCTTACCTGTTAATCCTCCTGCATTCTATGTCAGAAATCAGTGCTGATACCTTCCAGTCTCTCAAGCCAGAAATGTGAGAATCTTCCTTGATATTCCGCACCCCCTTACCCTTGCCATATTCAATCAATCACCAAATTCTATTCATTTCACTTCCTGATATGTCCCAAATCCATCCAGGTTTTGGGATCCCTGCCACATGATTAGTTCAAACCTCTACTACTTCTTGCCTCAACAATGTCTTTACTAGTCTCCACCAGGAAATCCATCCACCACATTGTAGCTAAAATGAAAAACATTTTCAAAATATAAATCTTATCATGCCATTCTCTGGTGTCTCCATATTTCCCTCAGAACAAATCCTTATATGGCCCTTCATGATCCATCCTCTCCAAATCTCCAGCTTCAACCCCGGCCACTGTGTCCATCCCCATTGCCTGTGCTCTTACACCCTAGCCAGACTGACCTCCCACCCTATGTCTAGGGTCAATAAATCACAGGGCTTGCTCCAACCTCAAAACCTTCACACATGCAGCTTCTTCAGCCTAAAATACTTTCCTCCCTACCCTCACCTGGCTGCTTCTACTCAGCCATCAGATTTCAATTTAGATGCCCCTTCCTCTGGAGAGATGACTTTGTGCCCCCAGGCCAAGTTAGTACATGTACTATGTTTCACATCCATCTTCCCATCATACTGCGGGTTCTGTAAAAGTGAGGACTCCATCCATCTTGCTCATCATCACATCCTCAAAGAACTAAAAATGTTCTTAAAGACTTGTTAAATGAAAGCAAAAGATAGTATATAGGTATACAGGTAGAGTTGAAGGAGAATTAACATGGAATCTGTATTACAGAGTCTTGCTCAGCCTTGTATTCACCTAAGAAATCCATTTAAAAATGCAGCCAGTGTAGATTGATTCTGTCTTTGTAAAACAAGTCAGATGTTACTTTATGGCTTAAAACATTTAGTGGTTTTCTGCCTTAATCAAAGTAAAAGCCGAAGTCCTTAAAGTGACCTACAAACCCAACATCTGGCCTACTGCTATTAGACTGTTTTTTTTGCCATTGTCTGAACAAGGCCTCAACCTCAGGCCCTTTGCACTTTCTGTTTTCCCTGGTTGGAATGCTCAACCTCCAGGTATCTACATGGCTCACCTTCATTGTTAGGTCTTCATCTAAATATCACCATCACAGTGTTGCATTTTATGGCTTCTCTATTTAAAGTTAGAATATCCTGACATTCTTTTTGTCCTTCTCTGTCTTACTTTTCTCCATACATTTAGTACTGTCTATATATTTTACTGACTTACTATTATTTGTATCCTCCCACTAGCATATAAACTTTTTGAAGGCAGAGACTTTTTTGTCTGTGCCATTCCCAGACATTTAGAACAGCCCCAGAGGAAGTACATATTGGTGGACTGAATGAGTGTCTTCTCATTTTCATGTCTGACCATTTCATTTCACGTTTTATTGTGTTTTGCTTTGGTTCCAGAGCATTCTGTGGATCCTTTTCTACAAGTCTTTTTAGAATATTTCACCATCTGCCATGTCTGCAACAAATCTCTTGAGTGATTGAAAGTGTGAGCTGAATATAATCTATCAGTTTTATTTCCTGCCCCCACACATGCTCTAACTCTTCCCAATTTAGCAAATCCCATTATATAGAGACTCTAATTATAGGAAAGTGTAACAAAAGCAGTTTCATGTTGAAATAGCATTCACGTGTGCCCTCCAGAGAGGTATTCAAACTTATATAGCAGACTAGATATATTACAGGATATGCAAGAGACAGTTGGGTTTCAAATGAGCATCACTAAACTGAGAGGAGAAGGAGCAGAATGCCTTCCTAAAATACAGAGACATTTTCCAGGGACCCGCTAGGAAGTGGGTCTTCATTCATGTATTCATTTACCAATCTGTAGATATTATTTAATATCTTTTACGTGATGGGCACTGTGGTGAGTCCATACAAAGATAGCTCGTGATTTAGAAGAGACAAGCCTGAAAACAAGTAAATTACCCCACAATGTGGTAAGAGCTATTACAGAAATATGGGAAGCAACTAAGTTTGCCTACATGAGTCAAAAAAAAAAAAAAAACCTCTCATCAAGGAAGTGACATTTGAGCAGGGTCTTGAAAGATAACTTGGAATTATCAAAATGAAGAAGAGAATTCTGGGCAAAACTAATGCCTGTGTAGTGAGAGGGGCTTATGAAAGAGGTGGGGCCTGGGCCATTGTGAGAAGCTCCACATAGCAAGAACCCATGCTGAGGTAGGAGTAGCAGGGAAGGAAGAGTTGCTGAGGATCCCACTGAAGTTGTAATTTAGGAGTTTGGTGAACTCCACTTCAGAAATAGAAGAAGAACAGGTCTGAAGGATGACAGATGAGTTATATGAATTATACTCTGAATTTCTCCATTTTGAAACAGGGGACTGAAGAAAGGGGTGGTGAGAAGTGTCTCCTTCCCACCACAATCTAACTCTGAGAAAACTGAAGAGACTGGATTGAGTAGGCAAGCGTGGAGGAAATAATACATACTTCACTCTCTAAATAGCTTTTCTCCTCACATTCTCAAGTTAGAGATTCCTTTGAGCTAACAAATACCAACTTTTTAAAAATTAACATATATAATGTATTATTTGTTTCAGGGGTACAGGTCTGTGATTCATCAGTCTTACACAATTCATGGCACCCACCATAACAAATACCCTCCCCAAAGTCCATCACCCAGCCACCTCATCTCTCCTCTTCTACTCCAGCAATCCTCAGTTTCTTTCCTGAGATTAAGAGTCTCTTATAGTTTGTCTCCCTCTCTGGTTTCAACTTGTTTTGTTTTTTCCTCTCTTCCCCTATGATCCTCTGCCTTGTTTCTCAAATTCCACATATCAGTGAGATCACATGATAATTGTCTTTCTCTGATTGACTTATTTGCTTAGCATAATACCCTCTTATTCCATCCATGTCATTGCAAAAACTTCTTAATGTGAAAGTACCCTCTAAAGGAACTTAATGCCTAAAAGTCACTGACATCCAACTTAACCAGTAAATCAGTCATTTCACAAAGATTTAGAGCCAACCAGGAACCAAATCTTGGAGATATGCTGTTGAATAGGACATGGACTCTGTCCTCAGAGAGCCAAGAATGAATAAAACTAAGAGTTGAGAAAAATCAGCATTTTGTCAGAGGGAGGGGCCCAGAGGAAGCAGAAGACATCCTAGAACCTGGGTTGGGCTTGATGGGGTAATGCTGGGGTTGTTTGCTACAAGTAATGCATGTGTTCTTCCTGAAATTGGAACATTGAGGACATAAGGAACACCATAAGCAAGAAGTCAAAAAACAAAGTTATTTCCAGTGGATGGTGAAGCTTTCCTCCAGCTTCATATGACCTCCATGCTTTCCCTATACAGTTCTCCCCAAGATTCTTCTGAACATTGCCAACACTTCCTCACCTCCTACTCAATCCCTAGCCCACTGCTACCAGGCTTCCCAGCTACTGTACTGGTGTTGCTCTCAACAGCATTGCTATCAACCTCCCAAGTGAAAAAGCCCACTGAAAGAGACTGACAAAATTTCACCTTGTCTGGATACCCATGTTCCAGAGCCCTAAGAGATTTCTTGACTGTTAGTCTTGGGTCCCTCCAGTTTTCAAATAGCAACTAGGTAAATCATAAAATGTAAAGCTAACTCTATCACTTCCCTATTTAAAATCTTTCCCCATTGCCTTTGGGATCAAATGTAATATCTGAGGTCTGGCTGGCAAACCTTGCCATGGTCCTGCCATGGTCTGCTTCCTGCTCCCTGTGGTGGTGTCTACCCCCCATCCACACTGAACTGCCTGTAGTGCCAGAACTCCTCAACATTCCCTCTTTCTAATGGACCTCAACACATGCTATTCTTACTGCTTGAAGATCCTTTCCATGACCTTCATCTATCTAAAGCATATCTGTCCTTCAGTTCTCAGTTTAGAAGTCACTTTTTCCAGGAAGACTTCCTGGATCTTGAGTCTTAGCTAGGTGTCTTCACTGTATACTGTTAAAGGACCTTATATTTACCCTACCCCAGCACTTACCATGCTGTAGTGAAACCCCTTGATGACTTATCCGTGTCTTCCTCCTGTTGTAATTTCCTTAGCAGCAAAGAGATCCACGATCAGTGTCTGGCACAAAAGATTGTTGAGCATTTTTGAATAAAGTAATTAATTGTTTTGGTGCCTCCATTAGCCAATTACTATAGCTTACCACCGCCTGATATCCTATTCACACATAAAGCCAACTGTCTCACGTGTAGAAACATTACACTCATTATGTAAAGAAACAGTCTAGCAAAATATCAGAGTGAAAGATGTAGGCGAGTCTGCTTGGCTAACTAGCTTTATGGCCTTGGACCAGTTATTTAAGTTTTCTTTGCTTCTGTTTCCTCTTAACAAAATAGACACACTAATAATGTCATGGCTAGGGGTGCGCACACAGTAGTATTGACAAAATGTTTAACAATAAGCTTTACAAAAAATGTAATAGGTCCTAGAGCATTAGCCAGTTTTTATGTTGTAAATACTCCCACCATGGCCAATTTCAAGCTACCAACTTGACATCACCAACTATGGGGTTTCTTCGTTATATGGATACAACAGACGTGAATAATCCCAAGAGAATTGATAATAATAAAATGTAGTAAATAATTGGAAAGTGATGAGTTGTGAATATTGCCACAGTTGGCACAAAATTCCTAAAAATTTAACAACTGGCTCTCTCGAGTTGACTTCCGTAGGTTCAAACTACTGGGTGGGGTTTGTGTGGAGATGCAGAGGCAACTCACAACTCCTCTGCTTCTCTTCCTGGGCCTGGGTGTGCAGGTTCCACTCTCCATGATACAGAAGAGGAGGATGTTCTATTTGCTTCAAGGATGCTTCAAGTCTAAATGTTGCCCTAGAATATAATTTGACAGTTCCATGGGGAATAAGCTGATATTGTGATCCCTATTTGGCTCAGTGCTTTGTGTTCATACCTTACCTACCGAAAGCACTCTGGAAAAGCAAAGGGTTGGAAACTCAGACTTTGGTTTGAAAAACTGCAAACCAGCGTCAAATAGTGCATCATCTCTTTGAAGACTGTTGGTCCATGTTATGCCTCATATTTTATTATTTTTAACATATCTTTATGGCATTAGTCAATGTTTATTGCATATTAAATGTATGAATCAAGTTTGATCATTTCTTACAAAGATTAATTCATCTGTAATATCACATCTTCAACACACATTATCTTTCATAAGCTCCTGTTGCAGTTCTATCATTATGCTGTAAGTAAAAGAGTTTGATAGTTCAATGCATTTGGGGAATACTATATCATAGTTATTCTCTCCATGGGCATCAAGAATTAGCATTTCTACTCAAGACTACATCTCAATGGGAAAGCTACATCACATAAAGGATTTATGTACATTCACAGTTGCCCTTACTTTAAATGTCAAAATTTAACCCCTCCTGAAATAATCAGCAGCCTCCTTCCATCTCACATAAAATAGATTGACATAGGGTGAAATTACAAGGGAAACTTATTTTTTTCAGATTTATTAATTTATTTGAGAGAGAGAGGGAGAGAGAGTGTGTGAGTGAGTGAAGGGGCAGAGAGAGAGAGAGAGAATCCTGGAGTAGACCTTCTTCTCAGCATAGAGCCCCATATGGGATCTTGAGGTCCAGGACCCTGAGATCATGATCCGAGCCAAAAATCAAGTGTTGGCCACTTAACCAACTGGGCCACCCTAGGGAACCCTACAAGGGAAACTTTTTAATTGCATAGCAAAATGTTGACTTTGCCACCAATCTACTCTAGCTAAAGCATACAGTTACCCTTTCTACCAAAAGGTGGATTTCCTCTATGTTTTGTACTCAGACAGTAAACTCTCTAGATCCTCTAAAAAGCATGCAGGAGAAATTAATCTTTGAGACAGATAGTATAAGGAACATGATAACAATCTGATCCTCTGATTAAGGTCTAACACTGAATCCAGTCAAACTAACAAAATCACAAAACAAAAACAAAAACCTGTGTACTACTTTATCTCAATAGAAATACTTTCATAATTACAACATAACATACCTTCAGTTTTATTTGAAGGTCAATATAAAATATGGTTTTATAAAACAAAAATTCTATAGCTGTTGGGAAAGCACTAATGAAAGATGAAAAATGCCTATTGGCATAAAAGTCATATATTCAATTGCTCTTAGAGTTTTCATGTTAGAGAAAAGTTAGACCAAGGCATAGCATTGCCTCATGGCATAGCATGCTTATTTTACTAGATGATGAGAACCATGTGACTCATTATGTTTCCTTTCTCTCCTTGGCTGTCAGGAATCTCAAGGGTAAAGTCTATTTTCAAATGAAATAAAAACCTTTAACTCTGGCTTTCTTGCACAGTTATCTCTCCTCCCTTCACTACAAAACTTTTTTACCATTGGCTTTACAGTCTTACTGTAAATATAATTTTCGTTGTATACCTCTCCATATTATTTCTGGGAGAAGTCCAAATATGAATAATTAATTAGCGAATATATGTAGCTTACTAAGTTCAGCTTAGTCAGCTTGCTCCTGCAATCATCACTATGTCATTGTAAGTTCCAGTGAAACTCACTCTATGAAGCACCACTAAATGTTCATATCATTCCCATAAAGAAGCTTTCTACCTTCCAGAATAATGAGGAAATGGGCATAAAGCCTTAAAATCAAATCTACAAAGAACTGAATAGGTTTACTTTAAAAAAATAATCTTCTTCTCCCAAACATTACAAGAAATATTTGATTCAATTGCCCCACTTCTCTCTTTCAATCATAAAGAAGGAAAAGGAGAGGGTATGAAAAGCAAGAGGTCTGGGGTGCCTGGGTGACTCAGTTGGTTGAGTGTCTGCCTTCAGCTTGGGTCATGATCCCAGGGTCCTGGGATTGAGCCCTGTGTCTGGCTCCCTGCTTAGCAGACAGCCTGCTTCTCTCTCTCCCTCTGCACCTCCCCCTGCTTGTGCACTCTCTCTATATATGTATATATATTTTAAAAAAAATAAAAAGAAAAGCAAGAGTTCTGAAAAACCACAAGATGAAAAACCACAAGGTGAAAAACCAGCCCCTGACAAAAGCAAGTTATGCTTTGAGATCGTATGGTTGTACTGAGAATCCTACCAAGAACGATGTTGCTCAGCTTTGTTTTGCTCTGTGGCATCCCCAGAGCTAGAAAGATACCTAGAGATCAGAACTGCAAAGGAATGGGAAATTGAACCCGAGAGAGAGGAAGTAACTAGCACAGGATCACATCACCTGCCAGTGGCAAAGCCAGCACCAAAACCCAGATGTGCAGAGCCCCACCTGCTTTTGTTCTGCTGGATGTGTTCACTCCTCAAATATCACACTTATGCATGTAATTTTCTGCCTTTATCCTGCTAGTTTCATTCCTAAGCAAAAAGAACCAGTAGAATTATATCCATATTTACACCCTTGTCAACCATTAGTCTCAGTTTAAAAAAAATCAAAATGGGATTTAAACAGCTATTATAGGATGTGCAAATGCTAAAATGTAAGAATCAGTGAGAGAGAAATGGAGAGAATCAGAGGACAGGGTGACTTGAAGAAAGATTAAAAGGGTATATGTAAATTTAAAACATCTTTTCTTTTCAAAATTTAGATAAGTGTTTTCAGCACTGTATGGTTTAGAGGAAAATGCAGACCAAAATCCCATCTAAGCAACAGCAATCCCCCGGCATCCTCCATAGGCAGTGCAGGAGCTAACAGCCCACAAAACAGCTGAGGCTAATAAAAAGGAAGCATGAAAAGATCAGATCAACAGAGCAAATGTAAGGTGGGAAGGACCAAACACATTCTATTTCTTAAGTGACACTGATTGATACTTTTTAAGACCATATCACTTTTTTTTTTCCCTGTGTCACCTTCAGACTGAATTTACCTGCTGTAATTTAAAAGCAGAAAATAAGAGGGAAGCTCTCAGGCAGGAAAATAGTCTTGTTTTCATTTTTGTCTTTAGTTGGGAGAATATTAGGTCACCCACTCCTTCCTTTCTTCCTTCCCTCTTTCTTTCCTTCCTTCCTTCATTCCTGTATGCATCTATTCATACATGGATTAAGCAACTCACAATAGGTTAGGAAGACTATAATTTTTGTGGGAGCCACACATCTATGCACAATGTGCCTCCTTCCAATACACACCTTATAATGCAGTGGGGGAGAAAGACAACTCATCCTTAAGTATGAGGTACCCTAAAAGATGTAAATATCATGCTTTGGCAGTTAAGAGAGTTGAGACAAGATACCTGGCTGAAATCAATCTGAAGACTTGCTTGGACCAACCAGGCATTACAAAGAAGGGACAAAGAAATTGCTTCTTCACCTTTTATGGTATATCCATGCCTGAATACAGTGTGCATTTTGAGTAACTGTAAGTCAAGAGAGGCAGAATGTGGACAGACACACTAAAGTTAGATCAATGAACACAGGTGGGAAAAAGAATGATCTGTAATGATAAATGTAATGATGCTTACTGGATTAGTCATTGGCCCTAATCCAAGGACTGGTATCTTCATAAGATAAGGGAAATTAGACACAGATACACAAAGGGAAGAGAGCCGCGTGAAGACAGAGATTGGAGTGATGCCTGTACTAACCAAGGAGTATGAGGGATTGTCAGGAACCACTAGAAGCTAGAAGACCTAGAAGGAATCCTCCCCCAGAGCCTTCAGAAAGAGAGAGAACAGTCTTTGCGCTCAGACCTCTAATCTCCGGAATTGTGAGAGAATACATTCCTATTGTCATTTACCCCCTACCCGCTGCCATTCCGCCAAAAGTAAGGATGCTCCAGGCCCAGTTTAAATGCCCCCTTCCCAGCATCTCTCCCAACCCTCCTGTCAGAATATTAGCTCCCTCTTGGCCTCTGTGCTGGTAGCGAGCTCACCCCATCACCCTGCCAATGCTAGAGTCTGTCTGTCTCCCACACTGAGCTCCTTGTGAACAGAGAACCTGTCTTACTTGTTTTCCAATTCCCAGAGTCCTGTATATCAAAGTTAAATAAAATGCAGTCCTAAAAAAGACCAAGAGAATTTGTTCCTCATCTAACATTTGGGAGTCAAGGGTGGCTGTAAACCTATTTTAAGCCACAAGAAAGTGAGTGAGTGTATGTGTTTCTGTGAGTGTCTCTACATACATTCTGGGTTGACAAAACCGCTAGCATCTCTTTGGCAGATTAACTGGCTGCACTTGTCATTTTCTTGGCATCTGACTCCTATGTCAACCCTCTGTATGCTGTGTATTCCTTCTCTGGAAATAATCGCTAAAATATATATATATATATATGCATATCCATATATATATATACATTTGTATATATACAAATGCATTTGTATTCTTTCTTCATTAGAAAGCATTTGTATTCTTTCTTCATTAAATCCCTTACTTCTCATCAAATTGCACAGCCACTGAACAAAAGCTCTTGTGCTGATTACAGCGCAGCCGAGAAGTGCAGGATTCTCTGTTGCCCCGGTGGAAGGACTGCAAGCTGGCTGGGATGTAAGCACTGTCACATGGATGAGAACAGTTGAAAGGATTGTAAACAAAGGGGAATGATAAATGGTTATGTTGCAAGTGGGTGGGAGGTGTTTAGTGGGGTGTTCCATGGATTGGTGATGGGCCCAGTTTCCCTTAACATCTTTATTAATGATGAGGTAGGAGGGGAAACACTAACAGCACGTTCATTAAAGGCAGGAGGATGCTAAATTGGGAGGTGTTGCAAACTCCACAGAGGACAAAGAAATAGCACAAGATGGGGATGGTAGAGACAATATCAGCAAAGGAGAGAAGGACAGGACTCAGCTGGGTGACAAAGGGGACCCAGTTCCTCTAGGAGAGACCATGTGATCCTCAACAAAGAAAGCCTATGGCACAGTTTTTTCCTCAAGTCATTTACTTAGGGCAAATTTTATGACCCCAATGTTTCTATAATATGATGCTTTGGTGGGAAGGGGTGGGAAGGCTTGGGCTGGTTTAATTCTAGAAGCTTTAAAAGAGTTGATCTGCTTTTGTGAGCCATGGAATTCAGAAGCCTAAGTGGAAAACCCCACACCACTGCTGGACTTGAGTGAGAACAGAAAGACAAAAAACAGTCCCCACTGCACTATGAATAGTAATAGTCTGACTTTTGAGAGCGAGAAAATATTTCAACCCTGTTGGGCCTTCTGGCTTCTAGTCTTAGATCTGCCATTAATTTAGTGTCATTTTTAGAAGGTTCTCTTCCTTTTCTGGGCTTGTTTCACTATCTTTTCTCCCTGACCCCTTCTCTCTCCTAGAGATGCTTAAAGAAGTGTAGTTATCAACCTCATTATGTACTTTTTAACTTGATGTATAGACACAAAAAATTCATAAAGAAGACCTGTATGGGCCATGTGAAGGAGAGAAGCCTGTTTCCTGCCCACAGAAACAGCAGATGGAGTACTATTTACCCTTTTTTCAAAAGTCAAATGGTAAATCTGGAAGGATAAAATAAGGCTAAAGACTTTAGAACATTAAGCTCCTCGAAGAAAGCTGTTGCATAAATAATATATTATAAGCACTTAAAATCTTACCTGCTTGCAAAATTCTCTTGAGTTCTCCCCACAGCATCCAACATAGCAAAATATTATTTCTTTCCTCATTCATTCAACACTTATTGCACACCTGTGGTGTACCAAGCATGATTCCTACCCTTGAGTAATGCAGGGTAATAGGAGTGACAGATAAAAATAGGAATTTATTTTAATATATTTTTCAGATTGTTATGGGGATATAATGGTGATGATGACTGCGGTGGGTTCTTATGGGTTGAGTAGTTGTCTAATAAAAATAAAAGTAGGAAATCAAGGCAATGTCAGTCAAAGGACAATGCGTGCAAAGGTATAATGACTTACAAATAAATATACCATTAATATCATTTCCACAAATGTTGAGTAGAAATTTCTAGAAATGGTGAGTAGTTCTGTGATGTGGGAGTATAGGTTGCACAAATTAAAGTGACATAAGATGACACTATGTAATAAAAATTTCTTGAGTGTTCTTTCATGGGAGGTTTCCTAGATTGGAAGGTTAATGTCCTACTTTACTACACTGAGGAATGTGAACTTTATCCTTTATAGAATGGGAAAGAATACTTTTAAAGAAGGGAATAATGATACCAAAAATCTAAAACAGTAGACCAGTCTTCTATGTTTGCTAAAATTTTTATTTAGCCAAGCCTGATTTTATGTCTTTTATGGCTAAAAGCTTGGGCTGATAAAATAGAGTGTGGTATACTAAAAAAATGATTTAATATTACCATATACAGCACTGGTAAAATATACAATCATGTATATCTTGTACTAGGAAGACCTCAACAAATTTATGAAAAGGTAGTTTTTTTTATAAATTATGTACATCTCTATTCATAAAAACAAATGCATTTTGAATTAGGCTTAAATGAATGTTCCACACATCAAACTAAACCACCACTGTATTCAGATAGAATGACTTAAAATGAGCACAAAAATAAAATAATTAATTGCTGTTTACACCATTTTTCCCAACTTGCATCAGATCACTTATCTTCATAGCAGTACAAGATTACGTGATCAAATATTAGCTGGAGAATTGGAATTTCTGACCTCCATCTCTTCCAGCACCAATGTTATGACCTTGAGTATCAAGGTAAAGTCCAATAACAGTTTTGGCTTTTCTTGATGTAAAGAACAACATGCTACAGTAGAAATGGAGACTTGTCTCTTAATACTTCAGAAAAAAGAAGGAAGGAGTGAAGGAAGGAAGGAAGGGAGGGAGGGAGGGGAGGAGAGAGGGAGGGAGGTAGGGAAAGAGAAGAGAAGAGAAAGAAGAGAAGAGAAGAGAAGAGAAGAGAAGAGAAGAGAAGAGAAGAGAAGAGAAGAGAAGAGACAGAAGAGAAGAGAGGAAGAAAAGGGGGAGAAGAGGAAGGAAGGGAGAAGGAAAGAAAAAGAAAAAGAAAACCAGCTATAAGAGCTACTGGGGACACCGACAGTAACACAGTAAATGGTTTCTGAGTCTAGATTTTGTTTCCGAAACCAAACCAAATTAAAACCCACCCTTCTGACAACACCAGGACCTCTGTGATGCTACCCTGGGTTAAGAATACTCTCATGGAAATGTTGCCTAAGATGTTACCAAGAAGCTCAGGGGCTGCCATTACTCTGTGGCTGCAAAGACACAGAGAAATCTCTATAGCAAAGATAAGCTTCCTTATCTTCTCTCTTAAGTAGCTAACACCCAATAAATTTTCATTTCACAGCAACTAAAAATATTCTGGGTCTTGGATGTTGTCTAGATTTTTAGTCGGTTACAGCTCTTATCTACACCTTACGCTCACCAAACTGCCTTGGTCAGTATGGGTCTACATCTCATACTGTCACACACAATTTCCCAACCAAATGTAACAACTCCAGCGGACGCAAACCTCCATCCTCTGTAACGTTCAGGATGTCACTTGGTAGCTTGCGTGCAAGATTCCGGTTTCTCTGTGACCATGCAGTCATATACATAATAGCCCCTTGTTACTCCATCCTTAAGTGTGGATGAATAGAAATTCTGTCTAAATAGAAGCTGTGCTATTTAAAATAGTTGAGTAGGGCTTAGATGAGTAAGGCTTAGAAACTATGAATCCAAGGTAGAATTTGCTCCCTACATTAATCTGTACAATTTGATGAAGGAAAAGGATCATGGGCTATGCCTCTAAAGCCCCCTTATACATATATGGCATTAGTCACAAGGGAATTCAGCAAAAGAGCAGGTGACTGGGAGCCTTACATCCTGCAAATGCCTTTCTGAGAGTGGATCAGTGGAGTATTAGGTAAAAGCAAATATTCTATATTTACAAAATCCAATCTATCCCTATGGTTCCCTATGTCTATTTCATTGATTCCATAAAATAACCCTTTCCTTCACTGAGATGCTAATGACCTCTTTTATTTAGAGTCCTTTTGATTTTGTTATGCCTTAAAGAAGGGAATTCGTATGGGAGACTAGCTCATTTTTCTAGAAGAATCAAATGACAGTGATGATGTTTCTAGAGTGCCAGAAAGAAGTGTACTTCTCTGTTCCAAATCAGCTTTTCCCACAGGTCACTTTTCTAGAGGAGTCTGGTCTGAAACAAGGTCATACTTAGCTATTGTTTCACTGGTGGCTAGAAAAAACTTAAAAATAAGAAAGAAAAGTAAATAAGAGCACAAAAATACTGCACACGGACACACATAGAAACAGAGACTGTATTTCCAACAACAAGATAAGAGAGTCAAACCTCTGAGATGGCAGCTTCTTTATCTTCCCTCTTCTTTTGTCCAGAGATCAGCAGGCTTCAGGTTCCATAGATTCCAGAAAAATTTAAACCTTATAGGGTCTTTCGCACCTCTGAAACTGGTTTGCCTTAAATATGACTAATCTACTTTTACTCCTTAAATGATTAGTTTATAAACTGCAAGGATCCATGGGCTTTTATGATTTACTACCTAAGCCAAAAGAAGCTGACATTTTATTCTACACTTTAAGTATCAAAATGCTATGGTTTGGGATTCAAAATAACAAAATCTAGATTTCCAACACAACTGTGATTCGATACTACAGAATGACAGATGTTTGGGGAATCATATTTGTTCTCTGAGTAGTTTCAAATCTACTTTGGATCAGATCTGCTTCTGGTGCGACCAGCTGGATTTTTTTAGCAAATGCAAATTTCCTGCTAGCAGGTTAGAGACACAAGAATAATCAGAATTACCATTAATCACCATAACCTAGAAGTTTTTTCATATCCAAGTGCAAAGCTGCCCAAACAATTAGTTCCTCTGAGATCTGTTTTCAAATGAAAGACCTAAATAATCTTGTCATTTCTGGACAGAATGCCAAGCTGAGTCTCCTAAGGAGGATGCAGGTGTATGGACTCCACGCTGAGTAATTCTAAATTGGCCACAAAAACACTTAGGGGCACGGTGATATGCCACATGGGTTGAGTTTGCTTTTAAAAGCCCCCTTCCCACTTACTCCCTTCCAGGCACTTCTTTGTCATCCATGTGACACATTAAGAGGAAGTGCTAATATTACACAGACGCATTAAGTCACACAAGCGGTTTGGTGCATTTTATGGGGACCTCAAAGCATTACACCACAGAGGTGTCCAGATGAAGCAAGGAGCAGACCATGTCAATACCATCTGAACCTGTGCTCTGAACATGCATTACAAAGGAATGCAATTACCCAGTCCATGCCATTAGGCAGCATTAGCCAGCATTGCCCATCACTCCTGATTAATAATTGAACTCGATCCATACAGGAGAGCTCAGGCTAGTCGGGAAGATGTCTTCTAGCGTGCATTAGAAAGGAGCACCTCCAGGGGCCTTAGAGCACTTTGTCCGTTTAACAAGTCAATCTATGAACTACAGTAATCTCTTGATTATAAGAAGCTGATGATCCCACTTTTGAATGTTCCTCTGCTTTTTTGTTCATCTTTCTCCCTCTTGGTACACTGGTACCTTGCGTCTGGCTGCATACAGTTTTATTATGTCCTCTGTAGTGGATGCTCCAACGTACAACCCAAGCCCACTTCACAAGTGAATAACTCATCCCCCAGTTGCCAGGAGTGCCCTCAGCTATCAGCCTTCTTTGGGAATCGCCTCTAATGCAGACAATTACCTCATCTAAGATGAAGTTCCTTCTCATCCTCATGCCTCATCCAAAGATGGGTCAGCAAGAACAAGTAAAGGCTGACCCCCTTGTCCCAACTCAGCCATCCTAAGCTCAACTCGGAAGGACCATCCTGGCTTCAGAGTTCCCTACTGGGCTGGCTGAGCCGCTGTTGTGACTGCACTGTGTCCCTACACCTCCCTCTGCTGAACCCTGCCTTCTCTCCCCTCTCAGGTATAATCCCACAGCACTTCCTACCAATCATTCTGCATGGCATCTCCCCCTCCTAGTCTCTTTCCCTGGGGAACTCAACCTGCAGTGGAAAGAAATATCTACTCCTCACCTTCCATCTCCGGAAGCCACTGGAGGGGTCAAATGAGATCATGTATGTGAAAGTTTCTTATAAATAAGGACAAAAAAGGAACCCTTATTATACTCCTTTAACTAAGACACAATTAAATATGGGATGTTTGCATATACAGCTAACAAAAGTGCACCTTTTCTGTGGTCTGCAAGTTAAGAGTCTCAATAAAGCAGGGTGGGTCCAAGTTTTCTGAGCAATGGATTAAAATACTACTAATACTCATGCTCTACTTTAGTATATTATGTCACTTAAATTTTTATTGATTTATAACAAGTCTTTGATTCATCCAAATTTGAGGAATGTTGCCAGGCTTTGGGAGGTAAAACACCTTTTTCCAAAAAAGTATCAACATAGTTTGATATTTATGAGTCAGGCGAGTAACACTGCCGAGGCAGGTGTTCTTGTTATCACTTAACACTTACGAAGCAGCAAACAAAGTCTTAGAGGAGTCAAGAGACGTGACATGGACCCATAGACCCAAATTCTGCAAATCCAAGGGACGTTTCTGGCTTAGTGCTCCATTTAGGAATGCCACTTTGTGAACAGGACCACACAACAGAAAATAAATGCTTTTTGAATTTAACAAAATGGAAGGAACGGGGCCAGGCAGGAAGAGAACAATGTTCAGAGATGATCCACATACATATTGTCTGCCCCAGGCCACACTCTGCCACTATGAGCCTGTCCAGAGAGCAATGAAGCATAAATCCAAGCAAGAAAGAATCAGATACACAGTCACCACACTCACTGTGGTGAGCACCCAGAGTCCAGTGGAGAATATCCTTGGATCCCCAATTTCTGCGGGGTTTTTTCCCCTTTATTTGAATTGCAGTTTCTTGAACTCCAAAATGGAAAACTTTATCATGATATCTTTGTGTGTTTCTATGTGTGTGTGTTGCTTACTTAAAAGGTAGTGATGATAAATCATTAATATCAATTAAAAGTGCTACCGCATTGGGGCTAACACACTCATAATATAGTGATACCTATAGGTAGATGAGTAGAGGTCAGAGTGTGTGTGTGTATACATGCAAATGCATGAGCTGGTGATTGTGATAGGCATTTTCCTGGCACTACAGACATCAGTGTCCTCAAATAAGTGATGTATGGGCACTATTAAGTGTACAATTATGTACATAGGAAGGAAGGGATAATAAGGAAGAGATAACTTTTTATTTCTACATCTTTAAGTGCCCAGACTTATTCCCACCTTTGCTCTTGAAAAGTAAACACCATTGAAGACCCAGTAAAACAATTTTAAGACTCTCAAAAAATATTATAGCATCTACAAACACCAATCCAAAAGATGACGCTCTAACAAATCAAAACCCAGATAAACTAAGAATATGAATAACAGTTTTTGAGAAAAATGAACTGCCAACATCCGACCTCTAAAAGAAGCAGGAATGTATGTGAAAAATGTACCAATCCAGTTTCAAACAGAAAAGACGAGGAAATGTATTTTCTGAAAGTGTTCAGTTTTTGGGTCTTGGGAAAGAACTCAATTATCAATGAACTATCAATGGTTAAAATTACAATTTCTGTCAAAGTAAACCATAATAAAGACTCCTTCCCAAAGGAGAGAACATCAAGAAAAATGGTTTTTGTGGAGAATCTCAGCTACCCTGTTTACTGAACTGGGGAGTTGAGCTCAATACGGTGAGGGTTAAATATCAGCCCAGGCAGAGAAACTGGGAATTGCTGTAATGGGTGAAAAGTTCAGAATTTTCATTCACAGAGCAACTGTATAATTTATGTGGAGAGTGGAAATTGCACCTAATATAAAACCATCAGAAATAAATGAAATACATTTAAATAAAACTTGGCCATCTTCATTCACTTTATAAGGCTCTGTCTCTTAAAAATGACCTTTAATCATCTTCTCTTTAGGTCAGTAGATTTAGGACCTGTGAAAATGTTATTCTTTAGATCTGAACATTAGAATTCTAAGGCTCCCCAAGGTCATCTTACCCTAAAATTGGATGAATTCCTCTTCTTCTTTACAAGACTATAAAATCTGTGATAACAAAAAAAGTTTATCTTGCTGAACACTAGCAAAATTCTTGGATAATTTAGTCCTGAGTTTAGCAATCCAAGTCACAACTTCACTGACCACTAAGTGCATTAAACTGACCCATAACACAATTTATACGGCTTTTTAGAAACAGCATAATAGCCCATTACTTAACATTAAACAGCATTAATTGATGGGTGCATTATTTTAGTCACCATAACCATGAGTAATTAATGAGTGACTTAATACACTGCTTCTTGCACAACAGATGAGCCGGAGTCTCAAATCTCCCTAGTGTGAACCCATTTCCTAACCATCCATCTTAAAACTAAAAACTTGAAAGTCATCACAGCCAAACTTTCTGCCTTTGGGAAAGTAAAATACTATTCTCATTTTACTTGTCATACTCTTGCTAAAAACCCTTGAGAATGATAATTAAAAACAAGCATTTTACTTTTTCATGCTAAATGACCTCCTTTTGTACATCCAGTGGGTGTCTTGGATTGAAACACTGCTTGAATGCACAACCTGGAAACTGTTGCAGAGGACAAATACTTTTCTTCCAACATGCTAATTATGTATGCTATAAATTATTCTTTTTTAAATTACCAAACCTGTGATTAAATGATGTTTAGAGTACTCAAGTACTCATCTTTATCCATTAAGAATAAACATTATTTTTTAAATGTCAACAAATGTGATCTTCAGTCCTCTGGAAACTTAAATGAAAACCATTCTGTCTTAACTAGAAATGTCCTTTACAATTAGCCAAATCCCACGATCTTCCAAAAACTGAGCTAGACATCCCATCTTTTAGGATTGACATACACACAACCTTCTCTAAGATTAAAAAATGTTTCCTTATTAATGAAGAGGGAATATTTGATGGGGTAAACCTTAGTCTCAGAGAGATTCCCTTTGAAATTCACATAAAACAAGATTACTTCCTTCCAGAAACAGTGAAATAATGATACCGTATGGAATGGAAAAAAAAAAGCAATCATCACTATAGAGATGAAGTTCCTTGGATTTCCAAACACTCTTAACCCAATACATTGAGTAATGAGCATTTTTAAAAAGATTTTATTTATTTATTTGACAGAGAGAGAGAAAGAGAGCACAATCAGGCAGAGAGGCAGGCAGAGAGAGATGGGGAAGCAGACTCCCTGCTGGGCAGAGAGCCTGATGTGGGGCTCAATCCCAGGACCTGAGAGCATGACCTGAGCTGAAGGCAGAGGCTTAACCCACTGAAAAACCCAGGCACTCCAGTAATGAGCATTGTTAATAAAAGTTGGATTTGGTCCTGAGCTCAAAACGTAATTATCCCAAGTTCAAGTCCCTACTCATTAATCATCCTCTGATTTCAATTCTGAAAAAAATACATTTCAATTGGAATTAGTTTCTCCCGAAACATTCCTAAAATGCATATATTCCTTGGCACTTGAAACCACATGGAAATATGTTATCTATTTCAGCAAACATGAATATGTCATGTAAATGATATTTTTAAAAATTATTAAAAGATTAGAGAATGTAGCCGCTGAATGTTATTCTCTAGAAAAATGTTGCATGAACCAAAGAGTCTAACAGATACTCAACTCCTTAATTACGTTAAATTCCTTGACAACACCAAATAAAATTTCACTGCCATTTAAATCAGAGCTACTTTATCCAATCATTTTTAAAAAGGAAAGCTTGGATCACTGTAGAGATAACTTATACATTTTTATAAAGATCTTTGTAGTACTGTGATATTCAAGAAAAGGCTATATTGACTCATGTGTGCTTGTAAGGGTTATTTTATTTTTAGCAGAGAAGTTAAGAATATTTTTTATATTTATATAATATCTCTCAGACAAGCATATGAGAAAACTTTGCAAACAACATCTTGCTTTATTTCTCAATATTCACAGGTGGAAAGAAAAAATTAGATCACACAATATTTCGCACATGAGAGAAATGAGGCAATGAGAAGGGATGCAAATTACTGAAGATACCTTATGGCTCCTTCTCTTATAATGCAGCAGAATTTGCCTGTGATATTTGGGGTCTGAAGATATAGAATAACATTATGTCACAGGGCAAGGGAGGACCAGAACCAGAAATAGTGGCTCAGTGTTCTGTGGGGCTGAGGCATGACTGCTGTCACATGCAGGATGTACTAAAGATCCTTATTGGAAAGGTCTCTCTGCCCCCAAGTCTTCAGACTCTACCATAATACTATTGTTTTTTGAACTAAGCATCTGATTCCCCTGGAGTCTTCCTTTAAAGGATAGCTCATCGTCTGGGGAGGAATCATTCAGAAGCCTCCTCCCCTTACTCCTTTGTTCCTCATTATAATGAATAATGTATCTATTCATATCTCACACTTATAGGACACATTAGCATTTACCAAACATGTTAACCTATATCATCTCATTTAATCCACACAACCTTATGGGCTATTACGTTTCCTTTTTTTTTAAAAAAAGATTTTATTTACTTATGACAGAGAGAGATGGTGAGAGAGGGAACACAAGCAGGGGGAGCTAGAGAGGGAAAAGCAGGTTCCCTGCTGAGCTGGGAGCCCCATGCGGGGCTCGATGCAGGGCTTGATCTCAGGACCCCGGGATCATGACCTGATCGGAAGGCAGACACTTAACACCTGAGCCACCCAGGCACCCTTATGTTTCCATTTTAGAACTCAGCAATTTAAAGACTCAAGGAGCCTACAGCCCTAAGCAAAGCGCACTGGTTTCTCTTTAGCATGTGGCATTACCCTTTCAGCATTCCATCAGCTCAATAAACACTAGAGTCCTTATCATGTGCCAGCCGTGGGCCATGGAATTATCAATGAACCAGGATTGCTCCTTCCACCCAGAGACCTGAGGCAGATCCCTTGGCCTATAAGACAATGATAGCAATATTAGCCATTCCTAATTCGCCAAGTAAAATAAAGCAATATAATTAATGTGGAAGTGATTTGAAAACTGCAAAGAGAGCTAAATGAACTAGAGGTGTTGCTATTCACACCATCCTGGGAATGAGGGTGTCAGGTTGCCTTCAACTTGACAAAAGTCAAGGGCTGCAGGAGGTTTCGACTGTCTGATAACAGAGAAATCTATTAAGGGGCAAGGGAAAGAGGAACAGAAACAGCAAACCTTCCAGACATGATGAGATCTAAGTTCTTCATTGGGTGAATGATCTCTGGATGCTAACCGACATGAAGACGGGTGCTCAGATATGCATCTACACAAAGCCAAAGTTAAGGGCAGGGCTGAGCAGAAACACCGTGGGATTAAAAGATACTGAAGAGAAGACCTAAATGCTCTAGAGATGGTTCAGGTCTGAAGGACCTGCCAAATTTAATGGGTTTAGAATTCAAAGCTATTACCACATCAGGAAATAAAAGGGGACATATGTTTGAATCACGGTGGTTCATCAATTCTAAGATTCCTGGTTTTTGTTTTTGTTTTTTTACATTTTTACATCTCTACAATTGGGATGAATCAATACAGTGGCACATCATAACTGTCCATATTCTCTCTTACAAATATGTCAAAACAGTGTATTTTAAAATTGAGGGTATATTAAATTCAGTTAATTAATATAGGATGTTTTCAATGACGTGTTTTGAAGCCTGCTTGAAGGGGCGCTTCCCAGTCTGTCAGCGTGACCATGCTGCCTTACCTGCAAAGGACTGTCAATGGACACACTGTTTGGCCTCACAGTTAGCGTTTTTTCCACATTCCAGTCTGGTGGGCCCTACAAATCTAGACTAACTGCAAGAAGTAGCAGCCAGTTTCCGTATCCAGTGACAGAGTGGCTGGGATCAAATCGCACCAGCTCTCTCTTCTTGAATCCTCTGATTGGCCTCCCTTAAAACTTGCCTCCTTTTTGAAATTCTGTATATAGCAAAGCTTCCATTACAGCCCTACTGGTGCAGGTACCGGAATCTGACTGTCTGTGCTTCAAGAAGACCATTCCAAAGCTGAGCTTTGAGAAACACACTCAGGGTTGTCAAAATCCTGGCTCCTTTGCCCACACCACTGTTGTGGTTCTAGCTCTCTCTCACCTTCTCTGTCAGAGATCAGCCTGGCCTGTTTTCTGACCACAACAGAAAAATCATGGGAAACCTACCTCGCCTCATGATCTACTTTCAGTAGCGACTTCTACAGCAAAAGTAAGATTCATCTCCAAATCTTACAATTTGAACCCATCACAATGCAATGCAATTCTATCCCACCCCACGTATTTCTCATATAACAGACACCAGTCATAAAGCATGTAACCTTGTTTGGTCTGACATAAAGAAGCTTGTATGAAATAAGATATTCAAAGAGAAGAAAAGAGAACCTCTAAATATCAGGAGGAATCAAAAGGAAATGCACCAAGTCACCCCAAAAAGAAATGTTAACCACACACTGAACTATGTGGGAAAAGTCTATGTAAACAACAACTAGCAATCACTTTGTTTTTTCTCATCAAAATCGCTTTTTTTCTCATCAAAATCGCTTCTCACACTGTATTGTAACTATCAAGTTAGTTGATGCCAGATCACAGCACTGTTACACACACACACACACACACACACACACACGCACACTATCCTTTCTAAGAGGCTTAAACTATGAATGAAAAATACAATTTCAAATAAAAAACAATTGAAGTGAATATAATCAATAAGTTTACTCCCTGGGGCCTCATTTCTTTTTTCTTTTCTTTTTCTTTTTTTTCTTTTTCTCTTTTTCCTTTTCAGGGCTTGATTTCCAAACTCCAAAGGCCCTTCCTGGGGATCCTACCTGAGACCAAAGCGTGAATTTATTATCAAGATTCAACCCCAGTGCATTTCCTTGCACAGGAAACATAGTACATGAGTTTCACAGAAAACCAGGTTGCTTCATGATTTTATCTCAGATTCATGATGTTATTTAAAGATATCCCACAGGAAAAATCACCCTAAAGACCAGTTAAACAACAGACAAATAACCAGTCAAGATAGTCCTTGATAAGATCCTTAAAAATTATCTTTAATTAATGCCAAATATGAACAGATCGTAAAGTGACAGAAGCAAGTAAAATTGCATAGATGAAAACTATGCACTTCAGTTAGGTTCTCAATTCATAACATTCAATGCCCTCTACCTGACATATTAAACAGGGCAGGGGAAATGCACAGCAGGTGAAAATGAGACACATCCTTAACTCAAGGTGTAAGCAACTGGCAAACTCAAGAAATAAAGTAGTGCTTTTTCAGCTTCAATGGTTTGTTGTCCTGATGGTGCACTTTAAATTAATACTACTCAATTTTTAGTTTTTAACCTTGGTAATACCGTATCTTTAATGTCGGAGGTATGTCATATGGAGTCCATGCTCTTGGCTTACGGCTGCTGCCTAAACAGCTCCCAGACAGCGCACTGAAGAGAAGAAAGGTGTTTCTGCAGGTTTTGGAGAGGAGACAACTTTTGACTTGGAATATTTTGCAGGGGGTCTTTTGTGTTTTTCTTTTCTTTCCTCACACCATTTCTTCTTCTTCTCTGATTATGGTATAAAACTCTTCTATACTCTGTGAAGTCTCATGTCATAAAAAGTAAACTCCTAGTTAGCTCCTACATAAAAATCACTGGGACTAGGGCTAATCTCCTTAAAGCTAATGGTCCTGAGGTCAACAGGGCCTCACCCCTTATGTACACATTGGACTTCCCAAGAAAGCCCATGGTCAATTTGCCTGAGCAAAGAGACTGGCATTGGATCCCAAGACTTTTGAGATTTACACCTATACCCTGAATGAGTTCGCACAGTGACCCAAGGTAATGCAACAGTTTTGGTTAACAACTCAGCTCCTGCCCACTTCTTTATAAAAATGATAAGTAAGGTACATTCTTCTGAGGTTTACCTGAGTCATGCTGAACATGTTTGCATATACCCTGAAATTCCTTGATATAAATATGAATATTAAGACACCACACAGTGGATGAGAGATTGCAATTCAGCTTGGGTTGTGTCTGGTTTAAAAATTTTCATTTGTTTACTTGTCTTCTTGAAATGAACAAAAACACCAAAAGATTCCATCTTTTCTTGACAAAACAGGAAAGTAAGATGGCTGTTTGGCAGTTTATATTCTTTCTAACAATTCTATACTATGGATGGTTACCACCCACCAATTCTCACCTCTCCCAGGAATGAGTTGTCCCTGGAAGAAAATGGGGAACTGCCTTCGGCTGATGTGCTCTTTCTCCTTTTTGTTCAAGGCAATCTACCAAACAGGGAATTTAATTGTAAAATTTTTAAAAAGCATGTGTTTTGAGGTCTCCTATACTAAATGGGATGGTTAAGAAACTGTTTTTACTGACTCTTCAGATGTTAACCAATTTGAAAAACCTGCAACTCTATATAACATAAAGAAGGCCCTTTATGGACTAAATCAAATTTCTACTTAATGAAATCTGCTCACTTACCATTTACATGTTTGCCTCTTTGTTTTTTGATTCTCAAGTGAGTCAAGATTATGATATCACCTGTGCTTTGTTTCCACCACAGTGGAATCTAAACCTGATGTACAATTTCATTTTGGAGAAACGACTGTCCATCAGCCATATTCCAGAAGAATATGCCATTGGTTCATTTGGTTTTGCTAGGCTAACTCACTAACAAACTCCAAATGAATCTTTTACTGATAATCAGTACTCAGTTCTCAAGGGGGGAGTGAGGGAGGGCTGTGCACAGATGGGGAAGGAGAGATGCAAAAACAAAAAGCTTTCCTGGCTACAATCTGACTTCTCTAAATCTGAGGACAGGGGGAATTAATGTCTTTGGTCTCTCGAATTCAGATCACTTGAGGTGAGTTAACCACTTCAGAGATGCTGGGATGGCTAACAGCCCTGGTGGGACCCAACCCTTCCACTTGCCACCCTATTGAACTAGGGCCCCGAAACACTGGAAGGGCTGAGCTATGGCTATTAGCATGTCAGAAGTCTCTCCTTCTAGAGAAAACAAGTATTCAGGACATGAGCCATGAAAGCTCAAGACTGAGGATGGGGATTCAAAAGTAAAAAGCCCACTAAAATAAAATGAAGTAAGTAAACCAAAAGATAGTCATTCCTTAATAGGCAGTTTTGTTAAGTGCACCTTCAGGTCTACAAAAACATTTCAGCACATTACAGTGCAAGGGGTAAGAGCTTTGTCAAACTTTGCATGCCTATGCTACACAGATAATCCCTGTACTCCATTCCTACTGAATGGTTGCAATGAGCTACAGATGGATAAGCAGCATTCATTTCCCCCCTACCACCCAACTTCATAACAACTCATCCCAGATCCCAGGCTGACAGGCTCATGCATGCAGCACTTTTTCCTGTAACACATGCAGAAGAACCCCAGTCCAGCAAATCTATGAGAGGTATACACCAGGTAGCCAAAGCCAGTCTCATCAGTCTTGGTCCCATTTTTCTCATCCTCTGACCCATCCATCCCATAGTACTGAGTGGATTATTGCTGTTGACAGAGTGCAGCGTTTCAAGTTCTGTGTGTCCTAGACCTCAACGTCTAATTAAAAGATCAAGATATCCCCAGAAATTTGGGGGAGGTTGGCTTTTTTTTCCCAACTGGAGACTTTTAAGCAGGTAGGAAAGGAATAGCCAGGATGAGTCAAGGTTCAAAAGAGAAGGAAACATCACAGGAGAGGGTTTAATGCCCTGTGGTCAGATGCTGTGCAATCCTTGGCCCCTTGTCTTCCGTGATGTTACATCAGTCTTACAGATTCACAAAAGCCGCACAGGAAAACAAAATATCCATGTTCTTTCTTTCAACTGAGTCAGCCAGCCTGGGTGTTACTCTAGCTTCTTGGTTTATTGCCTCACTGCTAGTTCTAGGATAAGGTGGGGGAAGGGCTGGAAGTAACAGGGAAGATTTCCAGAAGAAGCGGGGCAGGAATGTAAGGTGGGCAGCAGCAGGCAGCCACGTGCTAAGTGCAGAATGAAGATTCCCCACCTTGGTGTCCTTAAAAAGGCTGTGAGTGCCTCTCCATTGGTGGACAGCTGCTGGGCCCCCAGAGGCCTATGTTATGTGACTCTCTTTCAGCTAGACTCAGGGTTCCCACCATTCTCTGGGCTGAGTGCCTGGGGCAGCAGAAGTTAGATGCTCACCCTGTGAAGTGACTGCCAGGTGGAAAGATCATAGGAGCATCATAGAAAATATCTAAAAAGGAGTGGGCCAGGCGGGAAGGCCCAGGAAAAGTTATTACTAATTCAGTGTTCCCACATCCACACTGATGCCTGAAAAGATCAGGCAATCAGAGATTTGCAGAGTGCTCTTCCTAACAGAGGAGAAATAAGGAGCTTTGCATGGAACACTAACGCTGGACCTGAGGAAGCCTTGCAAGTCCAGAGCGGCCCTCGACAGAAAACAAATTCCCCAAAACTGAATATTGGTTTCTGGTGGAGGAGAGGGAAAAAATAAGTTCCCGGTTCACGTCCAGTTCGAAGATGGGTCTCGGGTCCCAGTTTACATCCCAGATCAGGCTGCCAAAGGGACCAAGTCCAGTGGATGGCCAGAGAGACAGCACCCTCCTGGATTTCTCCTCTCCCAGGTTTCAGATGGTGTGGTCTTCTCACAGTGGTGAAGTGAGACAGGGAGGGTGGAAAAAGCAAAAGCAAAATATCTGTGCCTCAACCCTTCCTCCCTTTTGTTACATAACATCTCAGCTGTATTAATGGAGGCACTTTCTGCAGTTCACTGTGGGTACAGGATAAAGGCACTAAGCAACTATTAAATCAATTGGTTGAGTTTCTTCAGGGAGCCTCAAGGGGAGGGCTGAAGTCTCTACAGACTTCAAATCAAGACTGCAAAAAGAAATCAGCTCTGCTTTGGATGCATACAAGAGATAAACATGTTCATTTACATCCTAAGAATGCACCAAAAAACATGCAGTATTGCACCTTTTTTGTTTGTTTTGCTTGTGTTTATTTTCAGCTAGAAAGAATACTTGTTCTTAGGTGTTGCTATATATACCTTGATGACTATTTAGTTTTCTACATAGCTTCCCTTTAAGGGATGGGCATATTGGTCCTCTCTCTGCCTACACCTGCACAGAAACCTGACATTTCCCTGAGCAAAGGCAGGAAAATCAACTGAGTGCCTCCCACCCCCCACCCCCCATTATTTCTTTTGGGTCTTCATCCCACAAACTTGTAATTTTTATGACTTAAAAAATTTTTTACTGAAATCATGCATTAATTAATTCAAGGTACACCTTAATCAAATAGGCCATAATGCTGAATAAGAGAACATGCTTTGAGCTCCAAAAAGTTATTGTTCCCATCTGACTAACATATGCACTTAAATACAGTACTTTATTTACTAATAAAATAGTGAAGAAATGAAGGAGTGCACTTTCGGTGAATGCAAATGAAAAAGGACGTATTTTTAGAAGAGCTGATTCCAACGTAAGCTTATCCCTTATTGTCTGAGTTAACGTTCTTGGCATGCGATTATAAAATAAATATGATCAGATTCAAACATGCTTACATTTAGTTCCGTTTGTGCTCTCTTGCAATAAGGAGGCTAAGGTTTTACATCCAGTTCTGGAGGCCAGGGTTCAGAGTGCAGGACTGGTGAGAAAAGACCTGTGTTTGGCTCACCTGCAGTTGAGGACTTAGCAGCACTGCAGGCGAATCAGTTAATGTAATTCAGTTATCTTTTTCTTAGAGAAGAGTTTGGATTAGGAGGGAAAATCCCTAAAGACCAGGACCAGTATCAGATTTATAAGGTGCTTTATGAACCAGTCTTAAGTAATTTTGCATGTGTGTGTGTGTTTTCACCTTGTCATATACAGTTAGGTTGGTCAAAATAAAAACATTTGTTCATTGCCCATTTTAGCTGGTATATCATGTTACATATAATACATCAGATGCACTGTCTTAGATGTGCTGTGTAGTTTGCAAAAGTTTTCTAATGGAGTCCCATGCAAACTGAAATTTTATATTTCTAAATGATCATCTGGTTTCTAGCTAAAAGAAAAAAAATTAAAGAAGCCAAAGGATTAAAAATGTCTCAGTATGGGGAAGCGTATGAATCTTAGTTTACCTAGACTAGCTCATGGACTGAATTGTTTTAAACCAGTTTTAGAAAATACACTTTCTTTTCCCATTTTTTTAAATAAAATGAAAATAGCTTCTCTTTTCTTGTATCTTGAAAGCTTCTGGTTCGTTATCCCCCAAAATCCGCAATGCAACAATGCATTGACAGTTAAATAGAGCATTCAGAGACTAATTAGTAAAGTATCTACAAACAGTGATGTCAGTCACTAGGGTTTTTGTTGTTTGGTTTTTTTGTTTTGTCTTGTTTTTAAGTCTTTCAAGCTACTAAGTGGGGCTTAGTAGCTTAGTTTGTTTGCTTGCTTGCTTGCTTGGCTTTTTATACATCGGTCAGTAGCTTGCTCTTATTAACGCAGTTTTGGTTAGCTGTGGTACAATTGCCAGTTCTGATATTGGCCTGTCTATAATGGGCTATGCTATTATTCATATCCTCTTCGATCTCCATGTACTCAGATTTGCTGATAGTGGAGGAACTGCGCCGACTGAGGTCACTGTCAGAGGCTAAATTAGGGGAACTAACGTGGAGCAACTGAGCCTGCTCTTCCCCCTCAGTTTCTCGGTGGTAGAAATAGTTGAAATTGGACACAATGACAGGTACGGGCAGGGCAATTGTCAGCACACCAGCGATGGCACACAAGGAGCCCACGATCTTGCCTCCAATTGTCACAGGGTACATGTCACCGTATCCTACAGTGGTCATGGACACCACCGCCCACCAGAAAGCATCGGGGATACTGGAGAAGTGCGACTCAGCTTCTTCCGCCTCGGCAAAGTACACTGCACTAGAAAACAGGATTACCCCAATGAAGAGGAAAAAGATGAGCAGCCCTAGCTCTCTCATACTAGCTTTGAGGGTCTGGCCCAGGATCTGGAGGCCCTTAGAGTGGCGGGAGAGTTTGAAGATTCTAAAAACCCTTACCAACCGGATGACCCTGAGGATGGCCAGCGAAGTGGCCTGCTCGCCCTTCTGGTTTCCCTCCTGCTCGGCTATCTCGGTGCCTAGGGTGATGAAATAGGGAATGATGGCCACAATGTCGATGAAGTTCATGATGTTTTTGAAGAAGTCTGTCTTGCTGGGGCAGGCGAAGAAGCGCACCACCAGCTCAAAGGAGAACCAGATGATGCACAGGGTTTCCACGATGAAGAAGGGGTCCGTGAAGATGTTGGAATTGTCGATAGCCGTGGTGTTATCAATGCGGTGCACGGTGCCGGGGAAGTCCTTGTCATCCTTCAGCTCCGGTAGAGTCTCCAGGCAAAAGATGACAATGGAGATGAGGATGACCATGACCGAGACGATGGCGATGACCCGGGCGGGCCCCGAGCTCTCAGGGTACTCGAAGAGCAGCCACACCTGGCGCTGGTATTCCTTTTCGGGCAGGGGGCGCTCCTCTTCCTTGATGAAGCCCTCGTCCTCCCGGAACTTCTCCATGGCCTCCTCGCCCAGCTCATAAAATTTGATCTCCTCAGAGAACATGTCCAGGGGCACGTTGACCGGCCTCCGCAGGCGGCCCCCGGACTGGTAGTAGTAGAGGATGGCGTCGAAGCTGGGCCGGTTGCGGTCGAAGAAGTACTCGTTCCTCAGGGGGTCGAAGTAGCGCATGCGTTTCTTAGGGTTGCCCAGGAGCGTGTTGGGGAACTGCGCCAAGGTCTTGAGTTGCGTTTCGAAGCGCAGCCCGGAGATGTTGATCACCACGCGCTCGCAGCACTCGTGGTCGTCGTGCTCCGCCGGCCGGGGGTAGCTGCCATCCTGGGGGTGGCCCGGGGCGGCCGAAGCCTCGTCCACGTTCTCTCCAGACATCACCGTCATTGTGGAAGCAGGG
Organism: Mellivora capensis; assembly: GCA_004024625.1. NCBI lineage: Eukaryota > Metazoa > Chordata > Mammalia > Carnivora > Mustelidae > Mellivora > Mellivora capensis. The sequence goes on from PISX010001256.1 coordinate 186,826, forward strand.
CGCAGGGGTGAGAGACCAGGAGAAGGCCGGGGGTGGGAAGCAGCGGGAGAGGAGGGGTGGGGGGGACCCAAGCGCCCCCCCCACCGGAGTGCGCAGCTTCCCCACGCTCAGGGGGAAGGGCTTCAAAGCCAGCAGGTGGAGAGATCTGTGACTTCACTTCTCCTTACCTTCCCCTCCACCCTGCCTTGTACTCAGTTCGGAATCCCCCTCGCCTGCGGCCCTGGGTGTAGCTTTTTGCCGAGGGTGGGGTGGAGGGAGGATTGGTGTATCTTCCTGCTCCGAGGTGCCTTAGCGCAGTGCCGTTCTAGCGGACCGGGCCATCACTTCGGGGGTCACCCTGTCCTCCCCTCCCTTCCTTGAGCCCTCCTAGGACCGGGTGCAGAGCCAGCTCAGCAGATCCCCTCGCCTGCCACCCCCTCTGCTTCTCCTTGGCTCTATCCCCTCCTACCCCTCTTCGCCTGCCGCCTTCTAAGCTCCCACCAGGGCGATCGATGGACGCTGCAGAGAAATAGAAAGTGATACGGGGGTAGAAAATCAGAAGCATTCAGATGGGACGGACCTACAGACACCGAAGAGCACAGACCTCTAGCTTTTTTAGAAAGCACTGGACTTTTGCTAGGGTTAGCACATACACACAGACAGACACACGCAGACACCCGGAAATCCAAGTTTGGGCTCTTCCATCCCACTTTCCCCAATGCCCGACAACCGATCTGTTTACAACTTCGTTAAACTAAAGATCGGGAAAGCGCCAAGAGACGCCGGGGGAGTTCCAGGTGCCGGGCAGCATCCCCACACCCTCGGCTTCCCCCACCCCGCGCCCCTGCCCGCGCTTCTGCAGCCCCGGACTGGGGAGCCCCCTACCTGGCCGGCCAGCTTGGCGCAGGGGCGGTGCTGAGTCGGAGGAGAGCCCCAGTCGGAATGCGGCAGGTCGCCTTTGCAGTACCCGGGCGGGAGCGGCGGCCGGAGCCGCGGTAGCATCCGAGCGGCGCCGGGGCAAAGTCGCCGCCCTCACCCCCTCGTCCTGCGCCCCTTCAGTGGGACAATCGATTGAGCGAGCCGCTACGGCGGAAATGTCCGTTCCCTTCCCCCATTCTCACCGGTTGCCAGCAACCTAGAGACGCCGTCCTCTCGCTGGTGTAGGGAGTTCCGGAGGATGCGGGGCGGAAAAGCAAAATGCCACCCTCTCCCGAGGCTCGGAAGCAAATGACGATAAACAGCACTCTCGCCCCCTCCTAACACTATGGGAGCCCTTGATTCAATCCCGAAGGAGGCGGGCGAGCAAGAGCCAGGATCTACATGGCTCTCGGATCTCCTCCGCTTCCCGCACCCCAGCGTGGACCTCGCCGAGGCTACGCGGCGTGCCGGGAGCGGTTAGGAGCTCGGAGTGGGGCAGGGTGCGTGCGGCGGCAGGTCCGCTCGGTCCATTTCTGGGCGCTGCAAGATCAGCAGAAACCTGAGAAAGCGCCTGGAATGCGGAGCAGCGATTGGCCCACTCGGGCGTGGGTTGGGGAGGGCGGGGGAGGGCAGGAGCGAGGAGGTAGATGGAAAATATGAGGGGGTGGCTTGGCAGAGGGGGGTTGTCATTCAGTTCCCACCCTTACCAGCACAGCTTTTTCCTCCTCCTGCCAGAAAAGCCGACCACCAATCTACTTCCCTTATGGTGCACAGTCCCGCACACGCACGCTCCCTGGCCGCGACCTTCCCAAGGAATTGCACGTTGGAAATGGTCAGGTCCGACGCAATGCAGGCAGCGGTGTTCCTGGCAAAACTCCTCAGATGGGTTTGCGTTTGTGCAGTCCCACGGTAATCGGCTTCTGCCGCCATGCTCTGCGTGCCATCCCGCCCCTCCCGCTGGGGTCTCTCTCCAAGGGTGACCCAGCTTGTCTCCCCTGGACTGGGAGAGATGCGCACTTTGAGGAGAGCTCTGCACTTGAAGATCAACTGGGTTTATCTGTGTAGTGTTACTGCGAGGCAGTGGTGCTGAGTCTGTCCCCCCTTGACCTAGGATGGGAGTTGAAGTTTTCTTACGATCAGATTATTTTGAAATACGGAGAATGCGATTTGTGGGCAACCAAAGGCTTCGTGGGTTTGTGGGGTTGTCTGCCAACTTGGTGCTAATTGGAACGAATCTGAGAAGCAAGTCGCCCGCCCACCTCCCACCTACGTCCCTCCTCCCGCAGCCCCTTTTCTCGGCCTAATGCCTCCACAAAGCCTCTTGCAAGGCTTGCAACTTCTTCGGAAAGGGTCCGCACAGAGGCGCAGGGCAACACGAGCCGGGACGTGCGGTGCCCTCGGAGTGCGGCTACAGCTGCTCCCCCAGAGGCGCTGCGCCTTGGCGACCGCCAGCGCACCAGAAGGCAGCTCGCAGCTCTGGTACTTCGACTGCTACGGAGTCTCCAAGGAGGACGCAAGAACCCGGAGTCGCCGCTGATTGGTTCCCCTGCTGCATTGGGACCACCCTTCCCACCATCGTGGATCGAGTTGCTTCCCGCCTACACCAGCCACCACTTTAATCAAAGCCAATGATTGTATCCTCCTCACTCTATTGTGGCTTGTGGAAAGCAGAGGCCTGTGCAGGGTTGCCCAGGCAGTGCAAAGATCCTGAGTACGGAACTAGTTAAATCCCTCCTCCAGATTCAGACTCCAGCATTCCTTTCAGAAAAAGAAAAGTACTTGTTCCCTCCACACCTCCGGATCCATACCCCGACTTTTCTTTTACGAACAATGAATTCTCCTAAACTCCTCCGTCCCATATTAAACGCTGTCCTTTCCCCACCTTTCACACACAATATTCCTGTATCTACAAACTCCACGGTCCCCTGCCTTTCTGCGGTACTGCTTTTTTACAAGAAGGAGGTGGGGGAGGGGAGGGGAGAAAAGAAAGAAGGAGCTGTGGACTGAAACACTGTCAAGTCACCAGTTTCTGCTGCTGCTGTTGCTGCTGTTACAGCCCTATGGGAGTTTATGCTATTAGACCTGATGAACACTTTCTGACCATGTCCCAGCAATACTGGGCTTCCCTATCCTGCTTTTGCGCCTCCCTCTGCCTATAGCACCCTTCTTTCTTTTAAATGCCTGTAAGGTTGTCATCTCCCTTGCATCATGTGAATTGCACTTGCCCCAATTCAGCGTTTAGAGATTGTCTTACTAAAAATGATTTGCAGACAGCATGGGATCCCAGGTTCCTAAACTCACAGAGTTTTATTAGGAGGCATAATAAAATCTAGAGGTTTACACCATTCCTAGCAGGTGTGTTTAGAGCAGGACTGTATGTCCAAGGAATTGGAAGAAGGATATTGAGCTAGGAACTCATCGTTCCTTTCTTTTGGAGGGGAGGGGCAGAGGAAGAGGGAGAGAATCTTAAGCAGACTCCAGAACTCCAGAGCCCAAGGGAGGAACAATTTCACAACCCTGAGATCATGACCTGAGCCAAAATCAAGAGTAAGTCAGCTGCTTAACCAGGTGCCCCAGAACTCTTCATTCTTTCAGCAAGCCCACAGTTGGTAGGGGTCTAAAGATATGTATTCACTCAAATATTTGCTTAGTCCAACCTTTGTGTCAGTCATATTCCAGCACTGCAGACAGTAGTAACTATGACATGCGAGGTCCCAGAACTCATTCCAGAGCTCGCATTCTGGTGAGAGAGACAGACAATAAAAAAGTAAACCACACATTATAACATTAGGTAAAGAAAATTAAGAAAAGGGGATCTGGAGTAACAATTATAGATCTGCGTGGATAGGAAGGGCCTTTGCAGAAGTTCCATTTGGACAAAGAAATTCAAGAAGAGAGAGAAAAGGGAATAAGAAAAACAGAAGCATAGATGTAGGAGCAAATAAAAAGATCCCAAGGCACGCTTAGTATATTTCGGAAACAAATGAGCACCAATGTGGTTAGAAAGAAGTAACGAAAGGAGTGTTGTAGAAGGTAGGTGAGAAAAGTAGGCAGGGACCAAACCATGTAGAGCCTCTTAGGCCACTGTACAAATATGACATGGAACAAATATAGTATGTTCCATGTCATAATATAATATGATTTGCCACTTTTAAAGATTATTCTGGCTACTGGAAATAAGGCATGAGATTGGAGGTTATTAAGTGGCACAGGCAATGATGGCTTAAACAAGCAAGGTACTGGTAGGCTTGTGAGAAGTGGTTGGAATAGAATTACATTTTGAAAATAGAGATGGCAGGATTAGGGATATGGGGGAAAGAAACATTTCAAGAACATCTCCTAGGTTTGTAGCCTTAGTCACTAGGTGGATGGTGATGTCATTTACTGGAGTGGATTGGACAGCTTCTCTCTCACCAGAATGTGAGCTACATGAAGTGTTAGACCTTGTGGGTCTTGGTTATTACTGTAGTGGACAGCTGAGGCCTCTCCTCAGATGCTTTCTGCCTTTCCATTCTTCTTGCCCTGTGGCCACTCGCCCTGCCTCAGCTGCTGCTGGAACAGCCAGCTGTACATGGGCAGCAGAGTTCTGCCTCCTGAGGTTGACCACACTGTGATGATTTGGGTTTCTCAAGACTGGAAGAAGGTCCAGGTGAACAACACAGCCATTTGGAGGCATTAATTCAATGGACCAGTGGGAGCTTGCCCAGTAGGAGATTTGAGACATTATGGAGCCTATAGGTAAATTCCTTCTCCTTTAAGCTTTTCAGAGATGAAAAACCAAATAGTCTAGTGACAGGGCTGCATCTCTTTGTGCCTCATGAAGCATTTGACAGCTTGGTAACTCACCGCCTTGTATTTGTACCCTAACTTCCTCATCTCACTTCCCATTTTCCTTACTTTCATTGCACGGGGGATCACACCTTCCATTAAACCATGAATCTTGTCTTGGGTTCTGTCTTCTAGGGAGCCTGAGCTGAGGCAGAAGGAATCCAAACTTCAGTTAAGTTTGAGCTATCTGTTAAATATCCAAATGAAGATGTTGAGTAGGAAGTTGGGTATGCGAGTCTAGCGTTCAGAGAGAAGGTCTGGGTAGATCAGGGTTTGTCAACCTTAACACATTCATCTTTGGAATGGATCCTTTCTGGTTGTAGAGGGAGTTTTTGTTTTTGAAGTTTAGGATGTTCTGAAGCATCCCTGGCCTCTACTCACTAGCTGCTAGTAGCACCTGCTCCCAGTCGTGACAACCAAAAATGTCTATAGACACTGCCAAATGTCCCCTGAGGGACAAAATCACTCCCACTAGGAACTACTGGGTTGATGGTAGTTAAAGCCAGAGCACGGGACTAGAGTACTTGGACATGAAGGTAGAAAGAGAAGAGGAAAAGTTCAGGAATTGCACTTCAGGATATCCTAATTTTAGGAGCCAAAACCAGAAGGAAGAGCCAGTGAAGAATGACTGGTAAGGTATACAAACCAAGATAATGTAGGGTCTGTCAAAGAAAATGAATAGTATTATTAGGAAAGACAGATCAATTTTGTTAAATACTGCTGATAGAATGAATAGAATGAGGAACTTGCAATTGACTTCATTAGAGATTGAGAGAGAAGAACTGATTATAGTGGGAAAAATCAACTCTTGGAATTTGGGGGTCAATGGAGAAAAGAAAAATGAAGTTGAAGCTGAAGGAAGATAAAGAGGGGCAAGTCTTTTTTTTAAGATGAGAGCTATTACAACATGTTTGTATGCTGATAGGAATGATTCAAGCAGAAAAGGAAAAATTGTTGATGCAGTAGAAAGAGAAAAATTGGAGCAATGTTCTTGAGAAGGCAAGAGGAGAATGCGATTGAAGATCCAAAAGAAGGGGTTGGCCTTGGAAAAGGACAGTTAGTCTAAAGAAAATGGAAGAGGGATAGCAGAGTTCAGACACAAGTAATTTAGTAGATGCAGTTGTGAGAATTGATAGACTTTTACTTATGCAATCAGAAGTAATTTTCTCAGTGAAAAGGGAAGCAAAGCCATCCACTAAAAGTGAAGATGGGAAGGAGGTCTTGAAAGATGTGGGGAGGGGCAGGGAATGTGAAATAACCACCCACAAGAATAGGAAATTGAAAGGATTAGGAAATGTAGCAGGATGGCCTGGCAATACTAAGCTCACTTGTGACAAACCATGTATTTCAGTGTTCAGTCCCTGAGTATTTGAGATAAACCTGGAAGTGAGTAATTATAGAATTAGTTCTGATGATCTTTCATGGAAAAATGTAAAACTAGTTCTAAATATAACCTCCTTCTTAGGTTGGATCTCTTAAGTACTAGGTAGTGATAAGGCAAGATATGACATGAGAAGTGGTCTTACCAGGCAAGGATATGCCCGTGAGGACTCGCCTTAGATTCTGCTGAGGACAATGTCACAAGAAGAGGAATGAAGGTCTTTAAGGTATGAGGTATAATTGTAAACAGTCAAATAGAACCATTAGCAGGCAGGAAGGAAAGTTCAGAAGTTCACTAAGGGTTTAAGGTGACAATGAATGGTATGGATGGCTCCATTAGTCAGGGGTCCTCTTGATGACATGGGGCTTATCTATGGATGGGTTCCAAGGGTCTGCAAACCTTCTCAAATTTTATACACATTTTTGGTACATGTAAATAATCTTATTTCTGAGGACCAGATCCATAACTGATTTTTGGTCAAAATCTCAAAAGGAGACTATCCTGGAAGGAAGAAAAACCTCAGTTTTTAAGTCAGAGAAGACTTCTAATTCAATCATTCAAATCTTAGACAAGTCACTCCAATCATTTCACATTTTTGTCTCCTTAATTGTAAAATATAGTGTCTTTATCATGGGCTGTTGTGAGGATAAAGTATAAATCGAGTACTGATCAGTAGTGTCTGGCATAGAGTTAAAGTTCAATGAAATGCCAACTTCAAGAGAAAGCCGCCAGAAAGGTCAGGAATCATTGCATTAGACAGATTTTTAATAAACATTCACTGAAGGCAGAGCAGCCCCTAGAAAGTCAAGAATAAGAAAAAAGAACAAATGTAATGCCTACCATTGAGAAGCCTTACAGACGACTTCAGTTTTCAACCATAGCAGAATAGCTGGTGCTAGACATTTCCTATCACCATAAACAACTAACAAAAAATAAAATATATCATAACAAAATGAAAATAAAATAAAATAAATAAAAATATTTTTTAACTTTTATTTAAAAAATAAAAACAATAAAAACTGGATAAAATACAGGAGGCAGCACTGGGGAGTAGGCAAGATGGAACTGTTATCTTCTAGAAAAGAGAAACAAATGAGATGAGTTTTATGACTATCTTAACTTGTTGCCTGGAAATACTTTCCAGAAGCTCTGCAAGAAGATGGAGCCCAAGCAGAACCTGATGAGCTCCCCGAGTTGAGGAGACAGAGACTGCAGTCTAGTGAGGCTGAGCTGAAAGCTATGAGACAAATTACTGAAGAGGAAGTAACACACAAAGAAAAAGCACCAGAAATCTGCACAGAAGGTCAAGTATAAAGAGGTGGGTAGCAAAGATGAAGGCAGAGAAGTTGGTTGGCAGGAGCCAGGTCATGAAGTACTCATTGTAGTGGACCCTGTTGGTTTCCTTCTGAGCTTCCAATCTTCTTTGTTCTCTTTAATGGAATTCTCTTACCCATAGTCATGTGCCTGAAGAGACACCAACTGTTTCAGGCTTTCTCTTGAGAAATTGGCCCATGACCCAATCCTAGCCAAGGAGATGTGAGGGCTTCAGGAAAAGACTTCCTCAGTGATAAGAAAGAGCTGTAGAAACACTTTCTGTTCATCCTCTTACTGTCATGTCTGGATGAGTCATTGTTATATCCACCCTGTTACTGGCCTAAAAGATTAAGTCAACACTGAAGATGTCATATAGCAGAAGGAGAAAAAGAACCCAGATCCTGGTGGCATCACTGAGCTTCTGAATCGATCAGCCATGAAGCCTTTCTACCATGGAAATTTCTATTATGAAATTCAATAGTTTTCTTATTGTTAAATTAGTTTGAGTTGAGCTTTTTCATTAAATCTCATTAAAGGATCTCTCATTAAGGATTTTAAAGAGACTTGCAAAATATTATGGAAAATATTTGGAGATATGATTTAGATACAGGGGCTCATGTTAGTTATAACTCCTTCTGATAATAGAAGTAAAAACTTAAACCCAAATGGCTTACATTTAAAAAGAGAATTCACTGGCTAAGAAAGCTGAGAATGTTGTAAATGGATCTGGAACTTCAGAAAAGGCTATATCCAGCACTCAGCATTTATGGCCAGGATGTGTTTTTTTCTTTCTCCATTTCTCCATTTCTTTTTATGAATGCAAACTCTACTCTCAAGCATGGCTACCAGAAACTCCATAGAGTGTCTACTTTGTGTCTGGTAGGAAGTAAGTCCAATTCTCTGATAGCTCAAATAAGAGCTTTGGAATTAAACTGACTGGTGGTGTTTACTCATCTCTGAGCCAATCACTGCAGCCAGGAAATTGGGATGTACTGACTGGGTCAAAGAAATCAAGGCTCTTTCCTGGAGATGGGATGTGGTTAATCTCACCCAAACTATGTGGAGGGAAATTGCAGAGTGCTGGTGAGAAGGGTAAGAGAGAACTGCCTGCTAAGGAGTTAATAAAGAGAGCTAAGGGTGGCTCTCACATCTCTGACTTGAGCATCTGAGAGACAAACGCACTTCAGAAAGAGAAGGGAACACTTCAGGAAGGTCAGTTAATATAAGCAATATAGTGAGATGTAGGTCATTGGTTGTCTTAAAAAAGCAGTTTCAAGGGAGTAGTGGAAACAGATGCCAGATTGTAGTAGTCAAGGAATGAATGGAGTGGGCAAGTGATGTTAGGACAAGTAAGCATTTGTTGAAGAATCTTGGAACTAGAAAGCCAGAGAGAAATAGAGGTAAGAGCTAGAGGGGACTGTGAGATTGAGGAAACTTTTTTTGTCTTTAATATGGGAGAGATTTGAGTATGATTAAATGCTAAAGTTGACAAGTGGAAAAACTATAAGGAAGAACAAGATTGAAGATCTAGGCTAGAAATGGGGTAATTAATAGAGCAAGATTCCTAGGAATGATGAGTAGGGCAATGCAGGATATAGATAGAAAAAGTAACCTTAAAGGAGAGTAAATGACTTCTTTTCATTATGATATAGTGGGAAGAGGGGAAGACTGAGGGAAATGCATTACTGCATCTGTGATGGGAGAGTAAATTCAGCAAATTCAGGGATATTCCATGTGAAGTTTTCTAGTTCTCAGTGAAGTAAAAAATATTAACTTACTAATGGACATATAATAGGAGACCTTGAAAGGCAAAAGTCACAAAGAAGAGTGTATTAGGAAAACATATGGAACCTTCTCATTTTGTCACATGTCATCAAGAAGGTGCCAGAGTCTAATATCATAGAGACCCAATCTCCTTATGGTCAATCATAAATGTAATCAGAATCCTGACTGGGGGGACGCCTGGGTGGCTCAGTTGGTTAAGCAGCTGCCTTTGGCTCAGGTCATGATCCCAGCGTCCTGGGATCGAGTTCCACATTGGGCTCCTTGCTCGGCAGGAAGCCTGCTTCTCCCTCTGCCTCTGCCTGCCACTCTGTCTTCCTATGCTCGCTCTCTCTCTCACTGTCTCTCTCTGACAAATAAATAAATAAAATCTTAAAAAAAAAAAAGAATCCTGACTGGGGTAATATATTTCTTAATCATTGCCCATTAGATAACTTTCAATTTAGTCAGACTCCTCAGTTGGAATCTCAGAATTCACTTTTCCCCTGGTTGTTCCTGTCCTTCTTGTTTACTCTTCTGGCCTCCTCTCAGGACCCATCTTGCATTTATTCTATTTTGTCTTTTGTGTCTGAACCCATGTTTATGTGTATCCCAACAGGACAATGGTGATATCTTCAGAAAGGTCACCTCAAGAAAAGCCAACTTCTGTCTTACTAATGTTGATCACCTCCCATACTGAACCAAATGTGCTATTTTGGAAAAGGTCCCCTCTCCCCAAAGATGAGATGGGGAAGGATGAAGGAAAAGTGCACCTATAGCTGAGTCACAAGAAAGCATTGAGGCCCCATTGAGGTCGGAAACCAGGAATTTGAAGAAATGCTAATTTGTTTGTTTCTGTAAGTTTTCTTCAAAAAAGCTTCAGCATCTCGGATGTTAAATAGAAAAGGAGGTTGGCAGTATTGATGGTACCAAAAAAAAGTCATTAAAATGATGTGTTTGTCCAGAAGGTACAAATAGCTTAGAGCATCAGAATAAAAATTATAATTTCTAACCAAAAATATGTATACTGGGAATGTTTACTTCTCAAAACATTCTGTGATAAGACTGCATCTGCCTGATGGCAGAGAGCTTTGAGGCCCCTGTTGCCTTTTCTCTGTGTTGCAGCAGACCCCAAAATAATTTCAGAGGTAAAATTTCCCCTGCTCTAAACATTCCTTTAATCTTATAACTTACCAAATTGCAGCCACAAAACTTAATATTCGTGAGACATAGTTGGAAAGACATAAAATACAGACCTTTTTCTTAGAGCCTCACTCTCCCAACACGATAGCCACTAACGACATGAGGCTTCTATATTTAAATGAATTAAAATAATAGTTAAGATTCCATTCTTCAGTCGACTGGCCACACGTTCACTGCTAAATAGCCACCCGTGGCTGGTGATTGCCATACTGGACAATGAAGATACAGAACATTTCTACATTGCAGAAAGTTCCATTGGTCAAAATCACTTTAAAGCTTCTACACTTGGGTCAATTTAGGCCTTCAGGGAGGTCTCTAAAGGGCAGTGTGGTTCGTATCCCTCATATAATTGCTTTTATTCCTTTAGCTTACAATGAGGAACATTATCAGAAAAAATCCTATAAATTCAGTGTGGTAGGTATTGTCAACCTTGTGAAGGGTCACATTTACCATACTATATGATCTTCTTTTATAAGGGTCCCCAAAAATCTTGTTTTCAGTATCAGACTTAGGAGTCTCTTATACACGCCATTGTGATTCTTACAGTTGATTAACTTGCCTTATTGTCTTCAGGCAAAACTTAGAGCCACATTTGCAGCCTTCCTTCAGCAACCAAATAGGACTTTCGATGGTGTGTGTGTGCGCGCGCGCGCGCGTGTGTGTGTGTGTTCTGCCTTCATTTCCCTACACAATTTATTTTATACTTCTGGAGTGCATACACATTTCAAACTACCTAAATTTTTCCTGTCATGGAAGTAAAATATAAGTAAATAGATCCATTATGTGCATACATATACACCTGCATGCATGTGATTATCTTTCATTCACAATTCAGGTATGTGTCCTTGGGTTGAGAACATTAGCAAAAACACAGTCTCTTAAACTTAGCCCCTTAAGCACCCTAATTCATTGTTTCTGGTATCTTTTTCAGCCGCCCTAGCACAATGGCCTATTACACTGTTATACATAACAAATCAGTTATAAATGAGGTGTCATGTCAGTATTATAAGACAAGTTTTTAAACCTATATCAGAGTATTAGATTTCTGAACTCCTCTCCTATTGATATATAGCTGTTGCTGGTAGTGATAGGCAGCAAGGACCTAGCCTGCATTGTAGTAACTGTAATGCTTTCCAATGTGAATGCAGTGTTTTAATGAATAGTATACAATTTTTAAAAATTCCAGTGATATACAAGCAAAATACTGTTGCTCTGACTTCATGCAATGGAAACTTATAACATGCTACTCTCAACTCTCTCATTGATTAAGTGACATACATTTTACCCACATGCTGCATTAAGCCACAGATGAGTATTATGTTCAATTATCCAGCATAGGGATAGGGATATCATAGAAAGATTGAAAACGGAATTTCCAAACCAGTTTGGCTCCTTCTCATAAGAAAAAATTTCTGAATGATTTGCACTTTTCTTCCTTTTATCCCTCATATCAATTAACTCTTTGTAGTACTGAATACTTACTAGGTATGTGTCTTTTTACCATGGAAAAGGCAAGAAAAAATGTGTTGTGCATATCCTCAATAAATGTATAATTGTCTTTGTTGGAGACAAGACTTATATGAATGTAAAATGACAGCCTCCGAAGGCAGTCAAGTGAGTGGTGAAATCTAACATATTCTATCAGGTGTTTAGGATGGGGAAAGACAGGAGCTGATCAAGACAGCCAGCTGAGCAGGTTTGCAGGAGCCGTGGTCTTCAAAGGATGCTCAAAGCAAAAGAGTAGGGTCCAATTCACAACAGAAGGAAGGCAAGGGCAAATAGACAGATATGGGAATGTCCTGTTTCAGGAGATAGTGGATAGGTCACACTGGCAGAAGTACACTCAAGTGGAGATGCTAATGAGCAGTGGAATCACAAAATAAGCAAGAGGGTAATGAAAAAATGAAAGACCAAGGGGAGGACTGTGAAAATCCTACCCACTCAATAATTCGCCCTTGAACAACCAAATGTCACCAATACTCTATCAATTGTTTTTAGGCTCAGAAGGAAAATAAGAGCCAATTGCAGTTTTCAGTGATACAGTAAAAGGAGGCGGGTCCTTGACAGTAGTAACCATCCAACACGTGGTAATGAACTGTTTTAAACCTTTATCTTTGTACTAAATACTTTTTGAAATTCTGTCTTATACGTATTTTTTAATACTCAGATAAATCCTTGGAGGTAAGGAAGGTAGGTATTTATTATCTTAATATAATAAGAACACTGAGTAGGAAGAATTCATGTGGTCTTGACTCATCCATGTTCACATGGACAGTGGTGGACCAAAGCAGCAAACACAGGCTCAAACTCCCAGCTTAATTACTTTCCCCTTGCACCTCACTGTTTTGAATTGCTGCTAATTCACTTTCATACATTTTGAGCTTAGGTCTACCATCCTTAGCTTTGGGACTTTCTCTTTAAATACTACATCTAAGAAACACACTAATTATGGAGGAGAATGGTTTATTCAGAACTTTCTGAGTAATTGGTCATATGAAGATTGGCCATATGAACAGATATTTCTCCAAAGAAGACATACAAAGGGCCAACAGACACATGAAAAGATGCTCAACGTCACTCGGCATCGGGGAAATGCAAATCAAAACCACCATGAGAGGTCACCTCACATCTGTCAGAATGTCTAAAATCAAAAACTCAAGAACCAAGTATTGGCCAGGAATTGGAGACAAAGGAATGGTTCCACACAGTTGGGTAGGAATGCCAACTGTGCAGCTACCAGTTTGTGGAAAACAGGATGGAGTTTCCTACAAAAATTAAAAATAGAATTAACATATGATCCAGTAATTGCACTATGGAGTATTTGCCCAAAAATATGAAGACAATAATTCAAAGGAATACATGCACCCCTATGTTTATTGCAGCATTATTTATAATAGCCAATTTGTGGAAGCAGCCCAAGTGTCCAACAGTAGATGAATGGATAAAGATGTGGCCTATATACAGTGGGATATTATTCAGCCATAAAAAAGGATGAAAGCTTGTCATTTGCAACAACATAGATGGATCTAGTGCATATAATGTTAAGTGAAATAAGTCAGCCAGAGAAAGACAAATATCATAATATTTCACTCATATGTGGAATTTAAGAAACAAAGCAAATGAGCAAAAGATGGTGGGGGAGAGAAGAAGAGAAAACCAAAAAACAGACTCAGCTCTAGAGAGCAAACTGATTGTTACCAGAGGGGAGGTAAGTGGCGGGGGGGGGGGGGTGAAACAGGTGAAGGAGACTAAAAATACACTTTTTATAATGAGCACTGAGTAATGTACAGGATTGTTGAATCACTATATTGTATACCTGTAACTAATATAATACTGTTTGTTAACTATGTGGAAATTAAAATTTAAAAAAGAAAGATTGATCATTTATTCTGTCTTCCTGGATTTTTCAGCTTTAGAAGACATGCCTCTTCATTTGGGCTAATTTGGATTCTATCCTGCCCGAAGACAAAAGATAGGCTGTTTGACATCCTGGGGGCATTGTAAGCTGTGATGATTCTGTGATTCTTTCCTCTAACAGTTGGCTTGGATGACACTGTCAGGAGTCCAAATCTCTTATTTAAAGTGCATCAGAGAGAAATGCAGCTGAATGTAAGTAATGTGTATATGTGGAATAACAATGTAAATATTTTATGGACTGCAGCACAACAGAATTAAATACCATTGCTTGGACAAATGAATTTCATCTTCAAAGTCACTGCAAAGAAGCTTATGCATTGGGCAAATAATTTTGCAAATAACTGAGCATAGTGTGGTGTTCATGTAAATCTGCATTTCTCCAAAATCTTAGCATCTTCTCAGCACTGTAGGGAGCAGCCTTACCTGTTGTTCCTAGGAAAAATCTTTTCTCTTGGCAGCCTCATAGATTATGCAACTCCTCTATTTCAGTAACTAACTAATTGAGTCATATCTGTTTATTCTTTCTGAGCTGTTATGCTTCCATCTGCCTTTACTCTCTGAGAAGTGTCCAGTTACCACTTCCCCACCTCGGAGCAATGACCCATAGGACTATGAACCCGTTTATAAAGGTACCTTTATTGACCAATACCATCACCACTTAGAGTTCATGTCCCAGCCCTTATTCAGACTTTGACCCATCATGCTCTCAGACTCATATTCCAGAAGTGTTTTGAGACCAGGAATAACTAGCAGAAAGTTAAGATGGTCTACTCTCTATCTGCTCTCACTACTCCTCTTCAACATAGCACTAGGAGTCTTAGCTAGAGCAATCAGGCAAGAAAAATAAAAGGCATCCAAACCAGAAAGGAAGAAGTAAAAATATCTCTGTTTGTAGATGTCATGATCTTATATATTAAAAACCCTAAGACTGTACCAAAAAATTGTTAGAACTAATAAACAAATTCAGTAAATTTGCAGTTTACAAAATCAACATACAAAAATCGGTTGTATTTCTTTTTTTGTACTTAATTTTTTAAGTTTAATTCCAGCAGAGTTAACATACAGTGTTTTATTAGTTTCAGGTACATAATATAGTAATTCAACAATTTTGTACATCTCCCAGTACTCATCAGTGCTCTCCTTAATCCCCATTCACCTATTTCACCCTCCAACCTCCCCTCTGGTAACCATCAGTTTGTCCTCCAGAGTTAAGAGTTTGTTTCTAGGTTTGTCTCTCTCTCTATTTTCTTTTGCTCATTTGTTTTGTGTATTAAATCACACATATAAGCGAAATCGTGTAGTATTTATCTTTCTCTGACTGAGTTATTTCACATAGCATTATACTCTCTAGTTCCGTACATGTCATTGCAAATGGCAAGATTTAATTCTTTTTTATGGCTGGATGATATTCTGCTGTACATATATACCACATCTTCTTTATCCATATCAAAATTCCAGTGACATTTTACAGAAATAGAAAAAAAATCTAAAATTCCTATGGAACTACAAAAGACCCCAAACTGCCAAAACAATCTTGAGGAAAAAATAAACCTGGAGGCTTGAAATCACTTCCCGATTTCAAACTATACTACAGAGTTAGAGTAATTAAAACAGTTTTGTACTGATATAAAAACAGACACAGAGACCAATGAACCAGAAGCAAGAGCCCAGAAAAAAAGCCCATACATATTCAGCCAACTAATATTGGATAAGGAAGCAAAGAATACTCAATGGGGAAAAGATAGTTTCTACAGCTAATGGTGCTGGGAAAACTGGGTAACCACATGCAAAAGGATGAAATGAAACTTACCTTACACCACTCACAAAAATTCAAAATGGATTGAAGACTTAAATGTAAAACCTGAAACTGTAAAACTCCTAGGAGAAAATTTAGGGGGAAAGCCCCTTGACATTGGTCTTGGCAATGATTTCTTGTACACGGCACCAAAAGCACAAACAACAATAGCAACAGTAAACAAGTAGGACTATGTCAAACTAAAAAGCTTTGTACAGCAAAAGAAACAATTAACAAAATGAAAAGGTGGCCTATGGTATGGGAGAAGAGGTCTGTAGATCATATATCTGATAAGGGGTTAATATCCAAAATATATAAGGAACTCATATAAGTCAATAGCAAAAAAGCCAAATAATCCAATTTTAAAATGGGCATATGAATAGATATTTTTCTAAAGAAAACATACAAATGGTGAATAAGTACATAAAAGTTGCTCAATATCACTAATCCTCAGAGGAAAGCAAATCCAAATCACAATGAGATAACATTTCACACCTGTTAGAATGGCTATTCACACACACACACACACACACACACACACACATACACACAGATTACAAGTGCTGGCAAAGATATGGGTGAAAGGGAACCCTGGTGCACTGTTGGTGGGAATGTAAATTGGTACAGCCATTATAGAAAACAGCATGGAGGTTCCTCAAAAAATTAAAAATACAACTACCAAATGATCCATAAATTCCACTTCTGGTATATATCCAAGGGAAATAAAATCCCTCAAAGAGGTATCACCATATCATACTCTCCCCAATGTCTGTAACTCAACCACCCTCTCCATACCTCCTCTCCCCCCAGCAACCCTCAGTTTATTTTGTGAGATTAAGAGTCTCTTATGGTTTATCTCCCTCCCAATCCCATCTTGTTTCATTATTTCCTTCTCTACCCCCCAGATCCCCCACTCTGCCTCTCAAATTCCTCATATCAGGGAGATCATAGGATAATTGTCTTTCTCTGATTGACTTACTTCGCTCAGCATAATACCCTCTAGTTCCATCCATGTCATTGTAAATGACAAGATTTCATTTCTTTTGATGGCTGCATAGTATTCCATTGTGTATATATACCACATCTTCTTTATCTATTCATCTGTTGATGGACATCTAGGTTCTTTCCATAGTTTGGCTATTGTGGACATTACTACTATAAACATTCGGGTGCAGGTGCCCCTTCGGATCACTACATTTGTATCTTAAGGGTAAACACTCAGTAGTGCAATTGCTGGGTTGTAGAATAGCTCTTTTTTCAACTTTCCAGAACTCATTTTATCTTGCAAAACTGAAGCTCTGTACCTATTAAGCAATAACTCCTGATTCTTGCCTCCTTCTAGCCCCTGGAAATCACTGTACTCTCTGTATGAATTGACTATACTAGGTGCTTCATAGAAATGGAATCATACAACATTTGTCTTTTTGTGACTGGCTTATTTTACTTAGCATAATGTCCCTCATTCATGTTGTAGTGTGTGTCAGAATTTCCTTTTTTATATACAACATCTTGCTTATATATTCATTTGATGGACAATGGATTGCTTCCATCTGGGGGTCATTGTGAATAATGCTGTTATAAACATGGCCATACAAATATCTCCTTGGGACTCCGCTTTCAATTCTTTTGGAGATATATCCAGAAGTTGAATTGCTGGATTATATGATAACTCAATTTTTAATTTTTAAATGAACCACATACTATTTGGCTGTACCATTTTATATTCCCACCAACAATGCACAAGTGTTCTAGTTTTTCCACATTCTTACTAACATTTGTTATTTTCTGTTTTGGTTTTCTTTTGTTTTGTTTTTATAGTAGTTATTTTATTGGATGTGAGGTGAGATATATCATCATATTTTAATTTTTATTTCTTTAATTATTAATAAAGTTGAAAATCTTTCCATATTGACCATTCTTTTAGTGAATAACTGCAAGTCTTTGCCCCTTTTTAGTTTCAGCTATACCATGTATATTGATTTGGAATTCTTTCTTTATGCTGGATATTAATCTAGTTCTATTGCTATAAATTTCTTCTCTCAGCTTGTAGCTTAATTTCACTTTCCTTACACTACATTTTATAGATAGAAATTCTTAATTTTAAAAATAATTTTTAAAAAGAATTTTAAAAATGAATACTTATTCATTTTTTAAAAATGAATATTTTTCTTACTATAAAATTGTAGTTCTGAATTGTTTAGAAAAACTTTCCTACCCAAGATCCAAAAAAAACCCATATCTTAAAGTATCTTAAATTACCTTCAAAAAGTTTTATAATTTTAATTTTCACATCTGAATCTTTGCTTTATCTGTAATGAATTTTGTTTATGATGTGAAATAGAGATTCAGTCTCATTTTTATGCATATGGATATTACAATGTCCAAGAAATCCTTATTGAAAAGACCTTATTTTCTCCCACTGTGCTACTTTAAATCTCTGTTATGCATCAAATGTAAATACACATATGGATTTGTTTCTGGGCTGCCTCTTCTGTAGGACTGCTTTATGGTTTATCTTTTCTGTACTTTGTCCAATTCTACAATATTATTTAATAACTATATATTCATATCCATTCTTAACCTCTTTTCTTTTTTAGTAGTGTCTCAGATTTTCTTGGACTTTTGCTTCTTCATACACATTATGTCAAATGCCATCAAAACATAACAAAGCTAAACAAAACAAGAAAAAAACACTCACAGAAATGTAAGACTTTTGTTTGCTTTGAATTTAAAGATCAATTTTGGGGAAATGGACTTTTTTTTTTCATTTCATTAAAACATTGTAATTTTTTAAACTTTTTTTATTCATTTCTTTTCAGCATAACAGAATTCATTGTTTATGCACCACACCCAGTGCTCCGTGCCATATGAGTCCTCCATAATACCCACCACCTGGCTCCCCCAACCTCCACCCCCAACCCCTTCAAAACCCTCAGATTGTTCTTCAGAGTCTATTACTCTCATGATTCATCTCCCCTTCCAATTTCCCTCAACTCCCTTCTCCTCTCCATCTCCTTGTGTCCTCCATGTTGTTTGTTATGCTCCACAAATAAGTGAAACCATATGATAATTGACTCTCTCTGCTTGACTTATTTCACTCAGCATAATCTCTTCCAGTCCCGTCTATGTTGCTACAAAAGTTGGGTATTCATCCTTTCTGATGGAGGCATAATACTCCATAGTGTATATGGACCACATCTTCCTTATCCATTCATCTGTGGAAGGGCATCTTGGTTCTTTCCACAGTTTGGCGACCGTGGCCATTGCTGCTATAAACATTGGGGTACAGATGGCCCTTCTTTTCACTACATCTGTATCTTTGGGGTAAATACCCAGTAGTGCAATTGCAGGATCATAGGGAAGCTCTATTTTTAATTTCTTGAGGAATCTCCACACTGTTCTCCAAAGTGGCT